>OX376373.1:142394709-142787209 GCA_947369275.1 Nemotelus nigrinus
GTTCTCTTTAAAGGGTTAGGCGACTCCAGAGACCGAACAAATATGCTTTTTCGTGATGTTTTTTTTCAGACTGCTGTGGTTTTTGAATTGTGATGAGCCAATGAATTTTTTTTCGATTATATATAATAACAACTATAGAAGTACGTACGTTTTTTATCTCTCGATATATTGATTTTTGGTCAAATGGCGCACTTCTAAAGTGAAAAGTGGAAAATGTGCCTGGAAAATCGTCAGAAAATTGTTGATAACAGATGAACTATGCAATATAGAAAAAAAATTCCTACGTACTTCAAAAGACAAATAATTTTTCACGATATATTCAAAATTTCAAGTGAATCAGTTGAAGATTGTCTGAAGTATGTTTCGGCCAACTTGAAAAATGCAGTTTTGAGATAAACGCGTTTGAAGTTTTGAGTTTTGTGATGCCTGCACCATACAATTAGCTTTCCAGATTATCGTCCTGCTCTTGCAATTCTTATCTGTTTCAAGCGATCCTTGCCTTTTTACCCTTTCAGACAGCCATCTCTATGCAAGCTTTATACGCTGTTTGTCGACCTCCAGGCACATTTCGTAGCGGCTCAGGCCGATTTCCAAGTCTATTGCTTCCATTATGTGCAAAATTGAAGAAAACCTGTCATTGTACCAAACCGCAATATAGTCCGGGGAAATCTAACATGGTGCTTCGGAAAAATTAGAGGAAAGCTGAATTTTGGTGTGAACGTTGGTACTGGCGTGTTGAACAAAATGTCAAAAGTCCCCATTGATCCGAGTGCTGCGTCACTTTTTATACGGGGTCAAAGGTCACCAAAAGTGACCTTTCCTAAATATCTCAGGAACGGTTACGTCTTCAGAAAAACAATGTATGACGAATTTGTAGCTTAAAAAATTTCCAATAAAAAAAGATTAACTTTTTCCTGTAACCATAACCGTTTTCGAGATATATTGATCTAAACATTTGTTACTAACAGAATCCTCTTTCTCACGGCATGTTAATATTATGCGACTTTGATTACGACTTGGCATGTTTGTGAGTTTGTTTTTCTATGTTTAAGAGGCGCATGAAAAAAACATGTAAATAAACTTATCTGCCATATTCCAGGGTAGATGGAAAAGTGTGCTCCCAAAAGTACCCCCCCGCCTTTGCCATAAAATGGTATCCCTGAGCATCCATCCCAAATCTTCAGAAATGAGCTCGTTAAACAAGATAGGATCACTGTTAAACAAGATAGGATCACTTTTTATTCTGTTAATTGCCTATTATTGACATCGAAAGACCAGCCCTACACCCAAACCCTACCCACATCCTACCCACCCCCGCAAACGAACCATCCCGAAATAACCGGTTTTTTAGTTTTTTTTTCGATCAGGGCAAGGTCACCTAATTTCAGGTGCAAATTGGTTTTGAGACCGTCATGTCCCTTTGGCGCTATGGAGTCACTGATTATTCGGGGATAATCTGCAGCGGGTTGAGCTCATATAATGTCAAGAATGAGCGTTTACAGAATTATGCCATGATATTATCTTGCTTTTTCATACTCCTAGGCCCATGATATGTTACAAAACCTATTTTCACCTGCAATGTTGTTGTGTTGTCCTGCTCCTTCGTGGAATATCCCATACATGATGCAGCAATACAGTTTATTTCCCAGAAGAGAGTAGCGAGCAGATGTCCCTAAAAGTTTTATGGCAAAGGGGGGCGGGGGGTGATGGTAACTTTTCGGAGCACACTTTTCCACCTACCCTGGAGTGTGGTAGATAAGTTTGTATACATGCGTTTTTATGCGCCTCTTAAACAAAACAATCTCACAAACATGCCAAGTCGTAACCAAAATCGAATAATATCAACATGCCATTGAGAAAGACGATGCTGTTAGTAACAAATGTTTAGATCAATATATCTCAAAAACGGTTATAATTACAGGAAAAAGTTATAAAATCTTTTTTGTTAGAAATTTTCTAAGCTACAAATTCGTCATACATTGTTTTTCTGAAGACGTTACCGTTACTGAGATATTTAGGAAAGGTCACTTTTGGTGACCTTTGACCCCGTATAAAAAGTGACGCAGCACTCGGATCGATGGGGACTTTTCACATTTTGTTCAACACACCAATACCAAGTTTCACACCAAAATTCAGCTTTCCCCAAATTTTTCCGAAGTTTCGCCTTTGTTGTGTCGGATTTCACTGGACCAATATCCGTAGCTACATCGAAGACTGTTTTAGCACTCGAATAGATTTCGGGCTCAATGTCCATACAGTCAAATTGAAGCTTTCGTTACTGTTTTGTGTGTAACCTCCGATGCATCAAGTTAAAAGATCTTCACTGATCAGTTCCTCATAGACTGGTTTGATAGCTTCATAGACTTCAATCGGAAGAGTTGGCTTATGTTTGCCCTCAGCCAAAGTATTTGTAGCTTTAGCCAGTTGTCATGATCACCATGAATTCTATCCAATAGGACATTTGTCGTACCGCAGTTTGGCATCAGTAGATAATTTTTGATCCAGTTTAGCCCATGTACTGCTTTTCATGTTCTCAACTGAATCACTGTTTCTACGAATAGCTAATCCATAGTAAATAGATAGCTCGTCTATAGGTTTTTCAGTCAATTTGCCCCTCCCACCGAGACCTTTTGTCTTCTTTTTCAGATTACGTAGTCGGGTGCTTATTCGTTTTTGCACGTGATCTATACATTCCTTTTTGAGCACTGTAATGCATTTAAAATTCTTAGAATCACCGTCAACAATATAGTGAGTGTATTTGATCTGGTGCAAACTTTCAGAGCGACACAACTGCATCGACTTCCAATTTTTCCTGCCGATCCCTTCTGATTCACAGCGCATTCTCCTGCATGATTTTCTGCCCATTCCACATGTTCTTCGGTATCTTTTTTTAGGACAACATTCTTTTAACAACCGTATTGTAGAATGTGTGAAAGGTAGGTCGAGGTAATTCCATGAATGCACAGAATTTTGTTATTCCGTGCAAACCAACTCCAAGCAATTGCATGGCAATTATGATTCTACGGTTGGTTTCATAGCCTTTGTCAAAAAGTGTTTCCACAATTCTCACAGGACACTACTAGTTTGGATCCCAAACCACGCTTGCCGCTTTCAGTAAATTTCACTTCCGATTGGCATATCTTACAAACGACAACGTTCGAAATAGCCGCAAATACTGCAATAAAGTTAATGATACGATAACCAAACACTGGATTCCATTCGATATCATACAGGTCTTCCAATTGTTTGAGTTTTTTGCCGATGTCTTGGCATTCAAGTCATTTGGTGCTTCTAACTCATGGCAATTCAATGGACTTCTTCGAGATGTTTTTGGTCTCTTCCTGGTGCCAGATGCCGTTTTTTTTCTTTTCTTCCCACTGTTTACCACTTTGTCACTCATTGTGAAAGCAATGATAAAGCAAAAATAATTACACAGCGAAAAAAATGAAAGTTCACAGAAGTACCGAGAAAAACAAGTACCCAACTGACGGAAACAGACATTCGACAAGTCTAAACTTGTCCAGATGAGTCAGGTAACAAATGATTTCAATAACATATGCCGTATACGTGCTGTTAATTTCAAAAAGACTCGCCGATAAAGAATGATCACAAGTTGGCTTTGTATGATCTATTCTCTAAATTAACGGAAGAAAAATTCAGTCTTACAATATTTCTTAAATTTAAGATTATGAATTACTCTGTATTTTGGCGTCGGCTGCTTTCCGTTCCAAACTCAAGTCACAAAATGGCTCCTGTTTAAATGGCTTCAATGCCTTGCCTGTCAGAGTGGGCATTATTCACAGTGCTGCCACAGTGATGTTATATGGCATGCAATTTGCTTCAATATAATCAGTTTACAACACCTGCTCTAGTTCCCGTTAGTACCTTCCCCCCTAGCGCTCACAAAAGGCTTGTACCAAAATTCGAAAACCGAGTGCTTAGAGATTTTTCCCGGCCATAATCTTTTGGGACATCATTTTTGACATCCTAACGAGCATTAAAAAAATCGGCTTTTCGGAAATTCTAGAGTGGCCTAACCCCTTAATTCTTACCTCAGCATCGAATATTTTTCCACAGCTCCTCTGATGTCTTCAATGTCCGTCCGATACCTCTGCTTACAACTTTGGGAAAACTACTCGAAAGGGTCAATCAAAGAAGTCTTTCCATAACATTGTTGAGAACGATATTATAACCGTGAGACAATTTTATTTAAAAGCCAAAAACTCTATCGCGGACGCTCTAATGATTCGGCAAAGAGTAGCCTAAGATAGCATCCAAAACAAAACGATTTTGGGGTGCCTACCTGATTGATCTACTGCAGTTCTTCCACTCCGCATGAACTAAGTGTCTCCAGTATAAAATAATCAACATTGATCATCAAAATTATTGCCAGATTTAATGCAGGTTTTCTCTGAGGAGTTTCCAATTGTGTCGGGTGTACCTCAAGGCTTCGTCTTCGGATCGATTCCGTTTTCACTGCTGACAACTGTGAAAACTCAAATAACTCTTCCTCTTGTGTTAGTGATTATCTATTAGCAGACAACATCTTCTTCTGGAGCTCTCAGTACAGCCCACACTTTGTAACAACGGTCTTCCAAAGGTATACATACTACTCAAAATGGTCTTACAAAAGTGTGCATACTATTCGAAACAACAAAAGTTAACTCATCTTTTTCAGAGGTGTGCTAACAAGGACTGCAAACGGAGAGCTTAGGCGCTCAAAAAGCTCAAAATATTTATTAATAATCAAACGATCATCCATTTGAAAACCGGAAAATACCTCGGTATTAAATTTGAACTTCGCTGGAATCCTAGTACCCGAAAAGCAGACTTTGCTTACCATCTAATAGACTGTGTCTTCAAGCCGAACTTTTTCACTTCGTCAAAACCTAAAGTTATCGCCTACAAACGATATTCGGTCTTCAATATCTTCAGGTAAACTTGAAAAAATGTCGAAATTTGAACGCCGTATCCTTTGAAATGTCGCCTCCTTTCACAAGAAGGCCACAGGCCATTACTGCCGAAATTGTTTTCTAGAAAACTTCATCCAAACGATGCTTTCATTTTGATATTTTTTCCTCCAATTTACTGATCTAACAATCTGTTACTTTTATTTGATAACCAATTGATAGCCATGATCGTATTTTTCTTTTCAAATTACCTCTTACAAACGCAAATAAGAGCTATCGCTTCACTTGTATCTTAGGCTAATCAATAAACGAAGATAATTACGAAAAATCTGCAATCTGAAGTAATCTAACCACGCGTTTAAAATCCACCATTGCATCATCTTGCTCAATGGTTTCAATTTCAATAAGGCGCAACACAATGAGTCGAAACGAAATGAAAAGAAATAAAAAATCAATTTCGGAAGTACATGACCATTTTTCGTATAATATTTTTTTTCCGATTCATGGACACGAACGAATGGATGATTGGGTAATTATCGTGTCTGACTAAAGTGGGATTTCGTATTTTAAATTGATTTGACTCTATTTGTCTGAATATTACTGAAATTAAGTAGCTAAATCTTTGAAAATTAAAAAATTTTGGCTGTAGATACCGCTGGCAGTAAATTGTATGAAATCTTAACTATTCGCGATGATTTTAAATGAAACGGTTAATATCAAATTGTTCGTAAAAATGTACAATAAACACATGCTAGTGATTACGATTTTTGCATCATGCAAAATTTCATTTCCAGCTCTCAGCATTTTGCAAAAATTAATGCATAAATCAACATGTGGCGCCCAGTGTGGCTTCGATAGTAGCAGCAATGTGAATTTCCCGAAAACTGCAATTATTCTGTCAACATAATGAGTTTTGTTCCGACTAATTTACATGAGAATTCTTCTATTGTTCGGGATCTACTTAAGAAACATGTTTCCAGTGCAACCACGGTTGTTTTATAGTCTATTCCAACTGGAATAGTTCAAATCAGGAATGTTTCATACACAGAATAATCATGCAAAAAGTACTTTAAACATATAACTGTTAAAATTTAATGCCAAGAATATTTATCTTGTTCAACTCATTAAGATTTCGATTTCGATGTATCTTTTTATGAGATCAAATCAGGTACTTTCTGTAATTCTATTCGTAATAGCGGTGATGCTGTTTTTGAACGAAAGATTTCAGGGAAATGTGGGGAATTTACTGAAAATTTTGCGCCAATTATTTGCGACTGAAGAAAAAAATTGAAAGCAAGTCAACATCAACTAACCTGAAATAATTTTTAAAAAAAATAAGTTTTACGTGCTAAATATATTTTGGAATGTTTTCGAGTATTAATGTAGAGAAACGTGCAAATATAAATTTAAAATATGCTGTTTCACATTCCCTGTTCAAATCGATCGTAAAAGGTCGTAAAACGTGAGAAATCGAAGGTCATTCTAACTAGGTTTCATTTGACACTTGTGTGAATAGAACTGCCACATTAAAATTCTTTAATGGTTAAACAAGTCGCGATCCCAAGTGAATTATTGGCATTATTGATATACTCAGGAAAATACAATGCATGCGCGAAGTGAATCGTAATCATTGCTACATGAATGATAGTTGATTTTGAAACATACAAATGTATGTACTTGAAAACATGTGTTGGGTCTAGACACGAGAATAAATTATAAAATGTATCTCAATTAAGAAATAGTTTTCAGCTCAGGTTTGAATACCTCACATGAAAATTTAGAATTCATGAATGTTTGTGGACTTTATTTTATTTACTAACCAAGCAAGGTGCAAATTACATAAATAATACAAAACAATGTTGAAAACTAATATGTGTACATATAAATAAAGCGAAAAATGTAATAAATTAAATAATTAACAAATAAATCAATAACAATTAATAAATAACAAATAAAGCAAACATTGACATATAGTTTAAGATAAGGGGTTACGGATGGCTTGGAAAAGGGAGGATTTGAAGGATAATTTTGAGATCGTTGGAGAATACATTTGACTAACTCTTATGTTCTACCATTAGTAGTTCCTGCTGCAGTGATTGCTCGTTCAACGAAGAATGTTTGATATTTTCATCGATCAGGGTCTGCTGAGCGCCGCTTCAATTTTTCCAATTTTGATTGTTGTGCAGAGAATGCATCAGTTAAGGAATCAATATGCGGTTTCATAATTCTCGTCGGTTTTAATTCTGCATTTTCTAGTATATCGGTGCTGCTAGCTTGGAAAATATTACTTGATTTTGTGGAGGATGAGAATTGTGCAGCAATGGACTCCATTTTGTCCGTTAATTTAGCAATTTTCTCATCCAACGTGTCGAAAGACTTAACAACGTTTATTTTTTTGTTGTTGGACGCGGAAAGAGCGGACGAAAAACCATCAAAATGCTGTCTTAGTTCGGTTAGAATTTCCTCATTCACTCTTTTCTGGGCTCGTTGTTTGGAAATTAAATGATCTTTTTCAGCATCCAGCGTCCAAATAAAGCTGATTATGTTATCATACATGCTCTTCATTAGTCGTTCAAAATTTTTGGAGATTGTACAAATGAAATGGTTATCTAGATTTATTTATTTATTTATTTACATATTCAACAGATAAAAATCCAATAACTGAATATAGAAACATATAATATATACAAAGAATCTACTAATGAATGAATGTAAAATAGAGAGCACAAAATAATAATAATAAAAAGAACAAATATCATAAACAAAGTCAAGGTGAAAAAGAGTAAATTCAAAACTAAAAAAAAAAGAAAAAAAAACTACATTGAAAAAGAGAAAAAAAAATGTAAGCATATATATAGAACAAACAAAATATCGAAAGCCAATTAAAAAAATCAAAATTAAAATTCATGTATCATATGAGCAAGGAAAAAAGATAAAAACGTATTAAATAGAAAAAGTAACGACTTTATCCTTTAAAATGGTTTTGAAACGTGACAAGGTCGGTGGCAGAGAACCTAGTCCGAGTGCATTATGCTGCCTAGGTATACGTATCAGCGGTGAAAAGTAGTACGTGTCAGTCCGCACAAAAGGAACGTTAAACGTTAACGGGGATCTATTTGACCGATCCGTAACACGAACGGAAACCTGGTTGCAGAGGTCAGATGGGACAAGTTGACGGTGCAGTTTGAACAGAAGGCATTCATCGAGAAAAATTCTGCGAGATTTCAGGGATGGTATTTGCAGCATTGTAAGTCTCGCACTATACCCACAGTAAGCAAAATTGAATTTGTAAAGAAGAGAGCGGGTGAACCTGCGTTGTACAGATTCAACCGCATCAATCAAATATTGAAAATGTGGACAGCAAATTTGACAACAGTATTCGAGGATAATGCGGACAAAGGAGACAAACAAGTGTATACAAGTAGAGATATCTGTAAAATATTTAGAAGATCTCAGTATAAAACCCGAAAGTCTGGACGCTTTGGAGGTTATGTGCAAGATATGTTTATCAAATAAAAGTTTAGAGTCAAAAATTACTCCGAGGTCTTTAAAATTAAAAACGACTTCGAGAGAGGCTCCTGAAACGTATTAAGAAAATACTAGTGGGTAAGTTTTACGCGTGAATGACATTTGGCGACATTTTAAAACATTCAAAGTAAGATGATTTGCATTACACCAGTTGATAAGGGTGAGCAGGTCATTCTGAAGCTGTAAGCAGTCTTCGAATGTATCGATTACTCTGAATATTTTTAGATCGTCTGCGTATAGAAGAGAAAAAGAGTTTAGCAGACCCGGGAGATCATTAATGAAAATTAAGAATAATAAGGGGCCAAGGATCGAACCCTGTGGAACACCTGAAGGAAGGGATAGAAGGGAGTAGACGAACAGGAGTTCACCGTAACAACACAAGTACGCTCATGAATGTATGTAGAAAACCAGTAAAGCAGCGGACCATGGAAACCATGTTTCTCTAATTTCAACACAAGAAGCTCATGGTTGACAGAGTCAAACGCCTTGGAGAAATCTGTGTAAAGAACATCCACTTGTCTTTGCTGATCAATGGCGGAAGCAACAGTGTTGGTGAACGATAGCAAATTAGTAACAGTAGATTTGCCTTTGACAAATCCATGTTGCTCGGTCTCGAGGAAAGACACAAATAGAGGATATACTCTGTTGTAGACAACTCTTTCTAGTAGTTTACTGAAGCAAGGCAAAAGCGATATAGGGCGGTAATTCGAGACGTAAGCAGGGTCACCGGTTTCAAGTATAGGGAAAATATTGGCAGATTTCCATAAGAAAGGAAAAACGCCAGTTGCGATGCTAAGGTTAAATATTATCGACAAGGGTACACAAAGTGAAGAAGATAGTGACTTGGCTAGTATGTTAGGAATACCGTCAGAACCACAACTAGAGCTAGAATCGAGACAACTCATTAAGTTCTCAACTTCTAAAGGGTTTGTATGGAAAGAAGAGAGCGCTTTCAGGATATCACGATACGACGAAGGAGTTGAAAAAGAAACATGTGGAGGAGAAAGAGAGTGTTGCGGGGTTGAAAACGACGAAAAAAAAACGAGCAAAGAGCTCACAGGTCTCTTCAGTTGTGGCAGCAAAATTTTCGTGAAGAAACATGCTTTGAGGGATAACGGGGGATTTTTTCAGGGAGTGAATGAATGACCAGAAGGGTTTAGAATTGTTGGAACAGATCGAAGCCTCAACTCTGGCAACGTAGGCACCCTTTTGGCATGAGAGCGTCGTTTTTTGAATTCAAGAAGATCAACAAGCAGGGAAGAACGTCTGTATTTGTTACGTGCAACATCCTTTGCCCTAAGGGCGGCAGCAACTTCAGTGGTAAACCATGGAGCATCATAGGGATGATACCAATCCTTGGAGCACCCATTCAAGCGCCATGCAATTTTCTCTGTTGCAGAAAGCTTTGCAAGTCAGACATTTTAATTAAATGCCGAACTCATTTGAACATGGTTTATTTGGCTGGACGTATGTATGTCCGCGCTGACTTCATAAACTCTCGGTTGTTGTGTCAAACGTCCTACACTCTTACCGCCAATGCAGTGAATCTTCACTAGCTCCAATTCAAATAACCAAATTGGTAGCTGGATTTGCTAATTGTTTCCTCCGGATTACTTTGGCAATTTTCGTGGAAATAATTTCTACTTTCAAAATAACCCCTCGTAAAATATTTCCATTCAAGATTATTGCCCAAAATAAAATTGTCTGACCCCAATTAATTTCAATTTCATAATTTTACGCCAAAGAAAGACAAATAGGTATCATCATCTAGAGCACTACCATAAATAAAAATTTTTAAGCGACAAATTCTAATGCAAATTGAATGATGATTGGATGACACTTTGTGTGTCATCCATCGTGCGGTCATTTTGTCTTCAGCAGCCACACACAATTTGAACGGACGCAGCAAATGACTGAGATAACGAACACAGCACTCAGTTGTATACATCTTGTTTAATGGCAAGTTTTCTCGAGAAATTACACTTAAAGTGATTCGAAGTGGTCACATTTGCGAGTATTATATTGCCTCTTATTGTGCTAAGTCAGTGAAATTGACAACGAAAAACCATGTTGTGTGCTGTTGAGTTGTACACTGTCTTCTACTATTTGTTTACTTATGATTGTTGTGGGATTACTTATTGCTGCGGTCATCGTTGTAGCGATGGACGTAGTTCTGATGTTTGCTTGCGGGCAACAAACAGTAGGAATTTTTCGCCAAGTCGGCCATTTCTTGAGCACTATAGAACTCGACTCTCTAGTCCAATCAAGTAATGGAATTGTTTATGAGCCACATTGTAATAGGGCCCATACACGACGCATGCATGCATGCACAATCGCGTGACTGCACATGCGGATTGAACGTGTATGGCAATGATTGACTGAATGCACATGCTGACTGTATGATTACAAAATTTTTTGATATTTTCTCGATTGCGCATGCTTGCATGAGAGGTGTATGTTAAATATTGTGCATTCAAGCTCAAATTTTAGAAGTTTTTGTCCAGTGTACATCTTATCCACTTCAAGTTCTTTTAAAACTGCACAGTTTTGCATGAATCGTGTAGGGCTGGCGCAATACTGCACAATCAATGTACTGTGCATGCATGCATGCGTCGTGTATGGGCCCTATAAGGCTCCACAAAGCGGCACTCTTCAATTGTTGTTTAATTCAATGATGGATGTCATGTTAAAATCGAGAAAAAAAACCATTTAAGTTGCATGAAACAGAATAAATTTCAGAATGAAATATAAGGACAGAATACATTTATGATCACATTCGGTCTGGTCGACTGCCGTTAATAACGATGGCATGTCTCCAAAAAATTAAAATTTTCGCTTACGTACATACATCTACGTTTGTATTTGTCATTTGCGAAAAACTACATATTTTGTGTGTTACATGAGCGAATGGTACAGAGGAATGGAATTTGTGTAGTTTTATTTCGGGGAAGTGTATTCATTTTGCACGAATATATGAGAATGTGTGGTCATACGAATGTATGTCGAGGTACATTAGCTACAATTGTCGTGTTTAAAATGTAACTTGAACATTTGCGAAGACAATGAACTTTTCAATTGGCCGGGCATTTTCAGGAGAGGCAGAAAAAATAGCTTAGACTTCATGCTTATTAGTTGCGATGTGGTTATTTGTAAGAGGAAATTACATATATGAAGTTGGTTATTTGCGTGGAATTGAGGCTGATTTAATGACACTGGATATTCAATGGTAATTTCAAACATGCGATTGGGTGTACGAAATTTGATTGGGTTTGAATGGAAACATATTGGGAGCTTGAATAAGTTCTCTCTCTTTTTTTCGTGAAATCGAAAGCCTGAATTTTTAAAAAAAAAGTAGTAACGAACAAGTCATTGAAAGTATTTTCCATCGCTGGGGATTTCTCCCATCTTTTTGGAAGCATACTGTTCTGTTGTAATTAAAGTTGCAATGTCTGATCATTTGAACGTTAAGTTGGGTTTGGTCAGTTTTGTAACATGTGGCTGAGCGTTATCGAGCTACAAAATTACTTTCTTGTGCTCAGTGGCGGCTCGTGGGAATCAATGTAAGTGGGGCTAGTCTGCAAGGACCAGTACTTACTTATATTGGAAATTCGGAACAGTTTTATATTTAAAAATGGGGCTAAAATAAATAAATACCATGCACAAATAAGTCAATTCAGTAATAAATTCCTCCGGGAAAATTGTACTAAATATTCGCATTAGCTTATTGCTGCATATTTTTCCTTGCGCCTATTTTTCTGTTGAATAAATCTATCACCTGCTCATTAAAATGTTCAGCTTCTTTACTAATAGATAATCCTGCAAATAAATTGAAAGGTTTTTTATATTTATTATAAGGTTTAAAAGTTTCAGTATTCTTTAGGTTGCTAAATCACCTTTCAGAATCTCCTGGATCTAATTGGAGTGATAAAATGCATTTAAATTAAATTATTTATTTGTTAAACAGAAGAAATCATATTATTATCTTTAAAAGAAGCTTTACAATTCTGTAGCAGATGACATATTTAGAACACTTCATTATTGTATATTAATTTTGACTGGATTAAACTGGATTTTTATCATATCCCAAACTTATCAATCAGATAACATGAGGATCATATAGTTTTTTTCATCATTCATTCCTTATGATTAGAATTCCTTGATTTTATTTAATTAGGTTAATGTAAAACATTATGAACAATATTCGAAAATTTTATTAAAAAGTCACTAGGAAAAATTAAAATGATCATTATTCATATAACTTAACAATTCAATTACTTCTATTATCGTAACA
The DNA here is from genome assembly GCA_947369275.1 of Nemotelus nigrinus. Lineage (NCBI taxonomy): Eukaryota > Metazoa > Arthropoda > Insecta > Diptera > Stratiomyidae > Nemotelus > Nemotelus nigrinus. Next base: position 142,407,439 of record OX376373.1, read on the forward strand.
ACATCACAAGCATCCCATTTAATTAAATCAAAGCAATAAATTCGTTAACCCAGGCTTTCAAAAACAGATTGTTTTATTCGGGGACTAAAAATTCCAGCAAATAACCATCGATCTTGGGGTACTTCTTTGACTTTGGTAAATTTTAACTAATAAATATTTATGCTTTGAATAGCACGAAGATTAAAAATTGTCACTTCCCGCATTTGACGTAAGAAAACTTTTTAAAAGTGTCTTCAAAGATCAATTATATTGTAAACAGTGTATATTGTATTGTCTCACACATTTTTAATGCAATCAACATTTTGCATAAAATACCATACGTACAGACCTGTCTGTACCATATTGAATCATGTTTGAGACGATCACAAAATTTTTCTATCATATTTATCATATCACGATAATATCAACAAGCACTGTAAAAGCAAAACCATCGTTTACTCTTCAATTGCAAAACCCAATTAGCTTAATTTAACCCACTGGTACTACACACACTTTATTCAGTTAGCGAAAGACGAACAAGCGATATACCAATAGAAGCTTAAGATTAGGGCTTAGTCCGTTGATTACTCTTTTTGCCATTGCGTATGACATGCACACACTCTGCGCTCAGTGATTTTTTTCATTCGTTTCCTCTCTTTTCTGGGGCTAGTTCAACTTAGCCCGGCGCACATTAGCCTTGTATATTACCAGGATCGACTTGGAGTGACTTGGCTTGGAACGGATTGAAATGAAACTTCAAAATAGGTTTTTGGTGTGATTGGATTAAAGTGGATTAACCGAATAAAATGCAGCTAGTTCTACTAAAGTGAAGTATATCGCATCGTAACGTCACATATCTGAATAGAACTCAAGTGAGCTTCTAATTTTTCAATCCTCAATCGCTCGATCCGCGTCTTGTAACGCCCAAGTCGATCCAATCCAGTAAAATTTTGTGATCGGATCGACTTAACTCAAATCAATCCACTGCGCGTATACAACGTGGTTTGACTAACCCTAAGCCGGTTTGAAACCACGTTATAAACGAGGCTATTGCATGTGGAACAGAATATGGAAAGAGAATATGAAAAGAGCATCGCGCATATTGCATATGCGAAGTAAGTTCTCTTGTATTGAATTATATGTAGATACGAATTTGTGAATGAAAATGAAATACAAATTTCGAAAGAGACCAGACATGAATGGATTTTAAAAACAGTTGGTGAGCGAAGTATTTTCATCATTTGTTTCGCTAAAATGACATTTTATAGTTTGTAATAATTGAAATAGAGATTGGTTTCTTTACATTTTGAAATGAAAAAGGATGGTGGGGCTAAGCCCCACTAGCCCCATACGTAGAGCCGCCACTGCTTGTGCTTCTTCTCGAGTTGCGGCCTTTTTCCCTCAGTGCTAATCTCAAACAAAGCAATTGTAGTAGATGGTTATCTACCGTGATGATTTCATTGGGTTCGAGGAGCTCAAATTAAAAAAAAAAACCAGCTAATCGCACCAAATACAGATCATGAGTTCGAAATGTTCATGCCTGACCTGAATAATTTCCCGATTTTCTACGCTACGAGTAATCGTAGTGTATTCACTTTTCATCACCAGTCACGATACGATGCAAAAAATATATTCATTTCCTTCGGTCGGAGCAACTGTTCACACGTGAAAAAACGACGGTCGATGTTTCACAACTTCCTTGTTTTTCAATTATTCCTCATACTTTTAAAAGTTTGGCAACTGTTGTATAATCAACTCTTAATTATTCTGGAAGTTCATTTTGTGTCTGAAATGGTTCTTCATCGAGTAATGCTTCCAATTTTCATTTTCAAACATTTTCGGTGCGCCAGATCGTTTATTCAATATAAAAATCATTATTTTCGTAGCGTCTAAACTAATCTCTGCATGTTGTGTCCGACAAAGCATGGTCGCTGTAAAACTTCACAAAAACTCGATGTGCTGTAGAGGCAGATTTTATTTGAAAAACGTAATATAGTAGAATTCTCCGCAAATCTTCTTTTCTATGCACGAAATTCGACAAAAATATGTCGTTTAAACTACGGTGGAATAAGATCCTACTGTCATTCCAAACCTTATTATAGTCAGAGCGTATATACTAATAAAAAGCGCGGAAAACGCGATATTTTCCGATGGGTGAGATGTAATAGAGTTTTATCAGACAACCTGTCTTCTGCTTTAAGAAAACATCAAGTATGATGTGGAGGGCTCATGGATCAGCTGGTGCCTGAAAAAAGGCCGCACGAAAATAGTATGTTTTTCTATATGCAAAAGTAAGAAAAGTATACTCTCGGCCCTGATACAGAATGTGAATGTATGCCTAAAAAGAGCCAAAAACCAAATAAGTTCACTGTCATATGCGAAAATAAGAGAAGCATATTCTCGGCCCTGACAATCGACCATTGAGAGGTGAGATCTCATCAAGAAATAATAAAGGCAGCGAACATTTGCTGACAACAACCAACATTGTCTTTAGTGGATAGCATAAACGTATCGCAGATGTTCTTTTTATTCTCCAAATGGTATCAGAAATAGTATTCCGCGACAATTATCTTACTGCCGACCATTTTAATACACAGTCTAGGTTTTAAGAAAATAAATAATGCATAAAACGCATGTCGCTAAAAAGGTGCTTTTGCAAAGCATATGTATATTGCTTAGAGCCTAGATAGACAGCGCAGCCTAAATGATCATTTGCCGTAAATCATCATTTAAGTGCGGTGTGTCATATAGTAATTTGGCCTAATTGCCACTAAATGACGAAATTATTAATCATTAAGTAAATCGCTAATGATCATTAAACTTTGGTCATTTATTCTTAAATGAAGTATAGTTGCCCGATATAATACAAAATCCTCTTGTAAAAAGTCGCTTTTCGCATAGAAAAGGAAGAAGACAACTTTTTTGAGATGTCAGATCTAAATTCAAAATATTTACAAAATTTTAATGTAGTTCTTGCGCGGTTTGCACTCCAACTTCATCAATTAGAACATAAAAGAAGCAACATACACTTAAAACACATTCGATTTCTCCATTTTTCAAAAACGATTTCCTTTGAGTGGCAGATAAGCAGTGACAGTATTCATCATTAACGCAAAGGCTGTGTATCAGCACCTTTTAAATTACTAATTTAGGTATAAATGATCATTAGTAATTTAAGTGCCTGTCTATCTGTTTTTAGTGGGAATGAAAGAACGTATCTTCTCGTAGTGTTGCTGTTGGCGGGGTATTTTTTGTCTTATTTCAATTTTCGAAATCGGGTATTGCTATCTATTTTTCGCAATTTGTGGGGTAATGTCGTAATTTATATTGCAAATCACGCGCTTTCCGCGCTATTTATTAGTATATATGCTCTGTTATAGTGGAGTTTCACGATGATGTTGGCTATAGTATTACCCGATGAAAAAGGCTAAGCTGTCAGGAAACAGCGAAAGCTCAATTATAGTACGTTCGCACTGCACTTTCAAAGCCGGTAGATTTAGTGCTGACAACGAAATGAGGGGTGTGTTCAATGTGCATACTATAGCTGCTCCAAAAGCATAGCATAGCATCACGTTAGCAAGTATCGAAATTCGCAATAGCCAGGTAAAGCAGCTATGGATATTGGATAGCCAAGAGATCCTACGAAGGTCTGTTTTTACACAGCACAAATCAATAATCTTTGTATAGACATGGATTAGCTCAACACTTGCATTACACTTTAGAAATTGTATGAAATTTCGAAGTTTTCAGCATACAGCTGCAAAAACCATCAAAATTTTCCGAACATATTCAAAACGTTTCTCTTATTCTCTATTTCTCGACCTATCGCACTTCACATCCGCCTTCTAAAAACTCAAGATGAGTTGCGCTGTATAAAATCCTACTTAAAACTCGAGTTGAGTTGAAGTGTTTAAAAGAACATATTTAGTTTATGATAGCACTATACTCAAATTTATTGTTCATCTCCTTTGTCACCAAAGCGCGAAAACTGCTTTTCATTTCCATTTCTAATCAAAAATGAGATTTGAGCAATATGTCAGCTGTGGATGCACGTCCATTTTGCCTTAGCTATTTTCTTGCTATCGTCAAGACTGCGAGCAGCAAATAGTTGCTATCATAGCAGCTGTCAAATAGTAAGCATCAGGAACATTGTGACATTGGACAGCCAGAGCAGCTACAGCAAGAATAGGTGCGTTTTTTTTTGCTCCGGTACAGAGCAGAATAGAACTATGCCACAAAAACAACGATCTAGTATAAAACAACAGTGCTTTCGCTAAGACTGACATAGGTTGCTGCATTTGCTGTGGTACCACACAACAGCTGAAAATAAAGGAAGAAAATAACGAATATACACTACCACAATCGATAGAAAATAGAAAAAGAACTAACAGAAAATTATTTCTTTTAGCTTTCTATACATTATGAGTGCTTTTTCTAATTTCCTAACTACCAAAACATTCAACATAACCATGAAAAACCCAAAGCCAACTCACAGAAAAAAAAAAATAACTTCTCATGAGCTTTTATTGTAGGGTTTGAAAGATCCTACGTCTTAGTGAAACACAGTCATTAAACTTAACAACACGATTCATTTATTCTATACAAAATATACGTTTTAACATTGATACTCGCAATACTCGCAATACTTGAAATGCTCGAACTACTCACAGGACGACGAACGACGGAGAAGTGAGTCATTGTCGCGGAGACGAAGATACGTTTTTCTCGCCTAAGTATTGTCGGCGACAGATAGGTGTCTAGTACACGATGTCAGTGTGTGGTGAAGTCGCTACACTACTCCCCTTCGAGCGGCTTGGTCAGCTGGTGTTGCTACGACTCTGTTGACAAGTTGCGTATGTTGACGTCGGTGACATAATAAAAACTAATTAAATTGAAAATTTAACAGTTTTCGAAAGCGCGGCTTTAGATTTGGGGCCTTGGTATACTCTAAGTGCAGGTTCCTTTGGCTGGTGTGCTGGTGCTGTCGAGGAACTGGAGTTGGATGTTGAAGTTTCCACTGTGGCTTCGTAATAAGCTGGTTTGAAGCGCTCAACGCTGATATTTATGGATTTTCCCTGAACTTCGAGGGTGAAAACATTGTTCGTATGTCTTTCCAGCACCTTGTATGGGCCCTCATACGGATGTTCCAATGGCTTTTTGTTGCGATCCACTCGAACAAAAACATGAGTGCATGTGAACAGGTCCTTGTGCACGAAAATTTTTCTTCTGCTGTGTTGAGATGCTGGAGTAGCTCGAATTTGCTTCATATGCTCGCGAAATTTCTCGACGAAGAACTTAGAATCGGGAGGCATGTCCTCATTGAAGAAAAACTCTCCCGGAATTCGAATTGTAACTCCATATACCAGCTCAGCTGCAGTCGCCCCGATGTCTTCCTTGACACTAGTTCGTAGGCCAAGTAATACAGTTGGTAAGATATCTACCCAATCTGGACTATTATGGCACATTATCGCTGTTTTTAGTGAGCGATGCCAACGCTCAATCATCCCGTTAGAGGATGGATGATATGCAGTGGTTCGAATTTTCTTGCAGCCAACAAGATGTGTTAAAGACTGGAACAATAAGGATTCGAATTGAGAACCCTGGTCTGATGTTAGCGTAGCAGGTGCTCCAAATCGTGCTACCCAATTCGAATAGAACGCATCTGCGATTACATCGGCCGTAATTGCTTTGATTGGGACTGCTTCCGGCCATCTCGTGAAGCGATCGATCATAGTCAGCAGATACGAGAAACCTTTTGAGAGCGTTAATGGTCCCACGATGTCGATATGAACATGGCTGAATCTCGCATCCGGCATCTCGATTTGTCCACGTGTTGGTTGGGCATGCCTACCGATTTTGCTTCTTTGGCAGGCGAGGCATGTACGACCCCATTCAGTTATGTCTTTTGACATACTTGGCCAAACGTACTTCTGACTAATCATCTTCTTCGTGGCTCGTCCACTAGGATGAGATAGTCCGTGTTTCAGGTCGAAAATCTTTCGTCGGAGAGCTTTTGGAATGTATGGACGGATTTCTGCAGCTGACACATCACAATAGACTGTCGTATCCGAGTCATCGATGCGAAGTTTACGCAAATCCAATGCTGTTTCCGTACGAAGTAGCTGTTTAAGCTCGTCATCATTTCTCTGCGCTTCTGATAGCTCTTGGCTAGTGATTGCTACCGGCATAGTGATTGTGCTGATCCTTGACAGTGCATCTGCTGTGGCGTTATAGTTTCCAGCAACATGAATTAGAATTGTTGAGAATTGTCCAATAAAGTCTAATTGTCTCAACTGTCTTGGAGATGCTTTCTCGGATCTTTGCTTAAATGCAAATGTAAGCGGCTTATGATCAGTTTTGATGACTAGTGGTCGTCCTTCGATCATGTTGCGAAAATATTTCACAGCGCTATAGATGGCTTGTAGCTCACGATCATAAGTGCTGTACTTACATTGCGCACTGCTAAACTTTTTGGAAAAGAATCCAAGTGGTTCCCAAATTTTGTTGTTTAGCTGCTCCAATACTGCTCCCATGGCATTGTTTGAAGCGTCGCATTTAAGCGCCAGTTGGGCATTTTCGATGGGATGTCGTAACAATGTTGCATTCGCCATCTGTTCCTTGCACTTCTCGAATGCTTTTTCTGCATCAGGATTCCAAACGATTTCAGACTTATCCTTTTTCTTAGCGCCGACGAGAAAGGCATGTAGTGGTGCTTGAATTTCGGCTGCATTCTGCAATGACTTCCGATAGAAGTTTATGGCACCCAGAAATCTTCGCAAGTCTGCAATTGTTGCTGGTTTCGTGAACTCGAGGATGGTTTCCACGCGTGCAGGAAGAGGACTGATGCCGTTCTCGTCAATCAGATATCCAAGATATTCCACTGAAGATGTTCCGAACACACATTTGGAAACGTTTATCGACAATCCAAATTTTTGAAGTCGTTTGAAAACAGTTTCTAAATGTTCTTGATGTTCCTCGTGCGACTTCGATGCGATCAGGATGTCGTCTATGTCGGTAGCAATCACTAGCCAAGAGCTATCAGAAGCGCAGAGAAATGATGACGAGCTTAAACAGCTACTTCGTACGGAAACAGCATTGGATTTGCGTAAACTTCGCATCGATGACTCGGATACGACAGTCTATTGTGATGTGTCAGCTGCAGAAATCCGTCCATACATTCCAAAAGCTCTCCGACGAAAGATTTTCGACCTGAAACACGGACTATCTCATCCTAGTGGACGAGCCACGAAGAAGATGATTAGTCAGAAGTACGTTTGGCCAAGTATGTCAAAAGACATAACTGAATGGGGTCGTACATGCCTCGCCTGCCAAAGAAGCAAAATCGGTAGGCATGCCCAACCAACACGTGGACAAATCGAGATGCCGGATGCGAGATTCAGCCATGTTCATATCGACATCGTGGGACCATTAACGCTCTCAAAAGGTTTCTCGTATCTGCTGACTATGATCGATCGCTTCACGAGATGGCCGGAAGCAGTCCCAATCAAAGCAATTACGGCCGATGTAATCGCAGATGCGTTCTATTCGAATTGGGTAGCACGATTTGGAGCACCTGCTACGCTAACATCAGACCAGGGTTCTCAATTCGAATCCTTATTGTTCCAGTCTTTAACACATCTTGTTGGCTGCAAGAAAATTCGAACCACTGCATATCATCCATCCTCTAACGGGATGATTGAGCGTTGGCATCGCTCACTAAAAACAGCGATAATGTGCCATAATAGTCCAGATTGGGTAGATATCTTACCAACTGTATTACTTGGCCTACGAACTAGTGTCAAGGAAGACATCGGGGCGACTGCAGCTGAGCTGGTATATGGAGTTACAATTCGAATTCCGGGAGAGTTTTTCTCGCCTAAGTATTGTCGGCGACAGATAGGTGTCTAGTACACGATGTCAGTGTGTGGTGAAGTCGCTACACTACTCCCCTTCGAGCGGCTTGGTCAGCTGGTGTTGCTACGACTCTGTTGACAAGTTGCGTATGTTGACGTCGGCGACAGATAGGTGTCTAGTACACGATGTCAGTGTGTGGTGAAGTCGCTACATTATTTTTTCCATCAGCACATTCTACACTTCAACACGTGAACTACAAATGAGGAAAAGAATTTCTGTACTAGGAGAATTCACTGGGACAGGATTGTTGTTGTTTCCAATGCATATATCCTATTCTCTACTGGATAGAGGAGCAAAAAAAACACGCCTAATATTGAACACACTCCAGACACAGTGTAAGAAGTTAGTTCCTATCCAGCGTACCAACTCCGTATATGACCGAAATTCCAGTGATCTAACTTGAGATTGTGTTGTTGATCAGACTGGAAAGTTGAAAGAAATTGAATGGAACAGAAAGAGATGCAAGATAAGATTCGACAACCACATACTCAGGCTAGATTTTTCATTGCTCACATACGGCTTGCTCTCGCAAAAAATACCAACACAATCTCAGGTTGCTTTGACAGATAATGCATTGCGTAAATGGAGGCGCAATTTGAAGGTCAAAGTGGTTCTTGAGGAAAATGGAATAAGTTGGCACGCTGGTTACGAACTAACTTCTTACGCTGTGCTCCAGATGAAATGTTCGCGCTGGCCGAAGAAGTAATTTAGATTTTGAGCGAGATGTGTAATTCAAATTTACATATGTATATCGACAATTTGTATTGCGTGAAAGTTGTTGAAAATCTCAAAAAATCATTGATAAATATTTTCCTTCCTCTTTGTGTACTTCACATTCCCCTTTTGTGTTCAATTTTCAATATTTTAGAGCAAAATTTGAATGACAGTTCATTCAAACCTACTTTCCCTGCCATCGATGGAATTCAGCTCGCTCTGAGGAAAATTCAGCCAGGAAAAAATTCAGAATCGTATCTGATTTGCACTGTCAAAAGCCGAGACAAATTGTATAGCAAATCAGTAGATTTGTAGTCGATTTGGTCTTAAATTGATCAGCTGATCGAAATCACATGATTTGATCTCAGTGCGAACGGGCTATTAAGTCCCTAATATATGACCTAGTTTATTGGGTTTGGGATTATACCAGTCAGGACGTCGTATAAACGGTCAAATTCGGATTTCAGCTCAAACCCGAACAGTTGGGTTTACGCCAGATGACTATGTGTGAGTGTGCATATGAAATGTTTAAATGAAAGTGATTTTTCAACATGGCGACTTTTGGTAAACGCTCTGCACTTGGTTTGTTATCCATTACCCTCATTGTGGAATTCATTCTTGATTCGGTACGAAGCCTCAGAAAAAAACAAAAAAACGAGCTAATAAAATGTTCAGTTATCACTAAATGCCTCTTCACATTCATTCTTGTCTTCTTCGTAACTGAAATGTTCAACGTAACCTAAACTTCCTATCTTGCCATATTTATACAGTATAGTTTCTATTTCCGTGTAAGCCATTCCGCAAAATAGGTTTCTATGGATATACGCAATTCGAATTTCGGAAAATCCAAATTCCAATTTTGCTCGTTTATAGGATGCGATATTTGGGATAATCCCGAATTGGGATCAAAGTGGTATCTCGCATAAACTAAGTCTATATCAAGTTATTTTTACCCGTCTCAAAGTAAACATTTGTAAATAATTTTTTTTATAACATGGATATTTAAGAATCGTAACATATGGAGACATCAATTTTTGTCGAAATAATACAATGTCGAATAGAGCTGTCGAAATGTTCTATTTCCTCAAAGTACTGGTTCCTGTCTGAAATTTGATGTTCCACTCCGCACCTCAAACGAAACAAACAGAAATGTCAAAATTCGACTGAATTAGGTTATTGCCTTAAAAAGTAAACTAAAACCTGAAAAAAATCTCAATGTGTACGATTTGCTCGCAATTTTATCTTTATTCAGAGTCAAATTCATACCAGAGCTGACATTAAGTCCAACTGTATCGAATAACTAACTTAAATGCCACACCGAAACTGAACTTAGAACTTAAATTCAACACACATAAAACAGAAACTTTGACGCGGTTTGTTTTATGATCGTGTCTGCAGATACTTCACATACTCATATGCACACCTTAGAACTAATGGCATATTGCATGTAATAATTCTAGGTTCGTTCAAAATAATGAAACCACAAACCTATTTTCAAGTGTAACACTTTTTCGAAGACAATCGTAATTTAATAGGACAGTAAATTCATATCAACTTAAGTACAGGTATATGCAACATGTGGCTGTTCAAGGGCTGTTCTGCAACTGAAATCATCTCAGAAGCAAAAGTGACAGCTAGCTATAGCACGAGGTAGTAATTTAAAGCAGTGAACAATAGTTGGGTTTCGTGTTTTCGTAATTAGATAGAGAACGTCGTGGTGTGCCGCAAAACGTGAAATTTCTAGAGATTTGAATCGCTGTGACATAATTTTATAGTTTGTCATGGGAGAATTCGCCGACATTTTGCATATCGCGTATATGCAACCTGGATTAAAATTGTTTATTTGTTTGACTAATGACACTCTTATTTCAAGGCTGTTTGTGGTGAGTTTTAAAGCGAAAGATTCGCAGTTATATGTACCTATGTTGTTCGTTCTTTCGAAAAAGTGGAACAAATAATAAAATAATAACTAACATCAAGTAAAACCTGGATAAAGAGAGCGGTTTCTGTTAAAATTGCTTTAAGTGCACACATGAAAAATCAAATTTATTTTTCTTCCATTTAATGCGCTCTCAAAACAACCTAATCGCTCCATTTATCAAATTTCTTACCATATTCCCGAAATCAAATTTTTATCTCAACAATCTTTCGAAAAGAGCCAATTATTCCAACATTATTTCAATTTACAAATTTCTTTCTCATTGCAGGTGAGTCAAAATCGAAAACTCTGCCTCGTATACATTTCGATCCAGATACACCGCATCAAAATGAAGGTAACAATCAGATAATTATTAATGAAGAAAACACTTTAATATAATTAATAACTCGAGAAACCGAGCTCAGTTTGAAATGATCCACGTAAAGTAGATCTAGTGCAGATTTTGGCAAAAAAATTCTTTCATAATATGTACATCTACATAGATGTAAAGTATGTCAGATGATTTGTAGAAAAAAAAACAACTGAATTTATAAATACTTAAGGTTTTAGTCAATACTCGTACAACAAGTACTTGTTTATAAGTGCAAGATGTGGTTTGTTTTTAAGTCGGTATTTATTCAATTGCTTTGATTTTGATTGTGTTTTTTTCAAGTTTTGAGGTTAATTGATTTGTGGTTCATTTGAGATTGTGTTTCAATGGAATGTTATTGTGTATGTTCGGCTTATGAACAGAGAAGTTGCATGTGAAAAATGAATAATTTTTGATGTTTTCAAGAATACCAAAATGTTCAGTAATCGTTAGAAGCTCAATAATAGGTTTCAGTCTTACATTCATTTATTCTATGGTTTCTGTGCTAAAGCGTTACATTTCACGTCATAAAAATGTATTGAAATGAAATATTGGCATTTCTGTTTGCAACAAACTCTATAATCTAGATTAATTCTCTCAAGCTTCTTTAAAATAGTTTCGGTTCTCATCCGATACTCGCAGGTGTAATTAGATAAATGTAAATTTCAAATTAAAAATTCCAGAATAGATACGGTGATAAGATTGTTGCTCTTCTTGTATCAAAATCCACTCCGACCATACACATTTTAACATCGGCGAGCGTAATTTTCACACAAGTCGTTTATCTCTCTATAGATTAAACCAAAATGAAATGTTAATGAAAAATTAGTTACGTTTCACGGCAATTCGAGCATTACAAACATGCTATTGTTGAACATTTATTGATAGCGTAGGTTTTTTTTGGAAAAGTTCTGACCATGGAAATTGAATTTATTGAAGTTTTATTCATTAACTTCACATAGTTCCTGGGTAGTTTAATGATAGATCACTGACACGAAGCTTGTGTGTTTGCCATCTCAATACCGAATTATTATCTCTAGTAGAGCTCTCGGTCAGCTAGCAAAAAGGAAATGAGTCGTGGAACGAAATACTCCATACTCGAAACAATTCATTAGGAAATTGGAGGAGGCTTTGCTCCGAAAATGGTTGTGGTGAGACGAATTCCCTCTATTCTTTCGCATGATAATGCAAATTTTATTCGTGCATTACAAAATCTTGCTATTAATTTGAATTGATGATTTTTCATTGATGAAGTCGAATTATCTGAACTCATTATTGAAAATTTGAAATTGTTCAAGAAATAAATTCTCCAATCTCAATCTGTCTATAAATTTTCATTGTGACCACGGTCCGAAATTCATATAACAGAGAAATTGAGCGAAAATGACATAACAAGCAATGTAATGAATAAGCATTTAAACAGCAGCATTAATAATTGGGGAGTTATTTGATCTAATAAAAACTTCTATTAGGTGAATTTACTTAAACTACAATCTAATCATGTACTTTAATTCAATCAAAACTCAATGAAAGTTCATTTTAATCGCTAAAAACTCCGAAATAAAAGCATTCCAATAAAATTTCTCAGACCTACACATGAAACTGATGAACCACGACCACTATATTCTAAACAATATTTATTAAATTTCAATTGATCCGAAAAAACAAATGAGAATTTCTGGGAAGAATTTCGAATGTTGTGCATTCAGTGAACCGAAGAAATATATATTAGATTCATTGAAATGGAACTAACATTATTGCTGATCTTTTTTTGTTTTTGTTGGTGATTCTCCCTTATTCTTTAATTTTTCCGATCTTCTCCTCTTGTTCCCCAAATTTGTCGAAACAATGGAGTATGTAGTGTGGTGCTGCTGGGGCGGCTGTCAGCTTATTCGGGCTTTGCATTCAGGCCGCCCATTGTATTAAACGATTTCGATGATGGGTGGTGATGATTCATGATGAAAATAATTGGATAGTTTTATTACCGGTCGAATGGAACGCATTAATATATTAAAAAGCAGGTTCCATACCAACAGCCACCGACAGTCGATCAGTCAACGGCCGTGTGAATGTGAATATAAATGAAAGGAGGTATTATTTTATTGAGTGCATATCTATGCAGTAAAGTTGTATAGCCATTGTCATAGTCAGCAAATTGATGCTACTTAGAACTTTTGATGATTTCTCGGTAACGATTACTATAATTGTGCAAGATAGAGATAAAAAAAATTATAGCTGCGATTTATACAGAATAATAATTACTATTGTCTGGACATATTTGTAATTCTCAGTAGAAGTTTAAGTTCGTAGTCAGGTAAGTGACTATAATATTCATGGCGAAATTTATTAAATTCAAGGCTCGTTTCGATTCAACTAACTGTTCAGTGAGAACTTGAGGGTGATTGTATGATAGTGGTAGAGATGCGTGTAGGAATTCTCACGTCGTGTTGGCAAACAAAATAAAAATTTAAGGTCACAAAATACGCAAGAGGCTCTGGCCAAGTGTTTTAAAATTATTTTTATTTATTTTCATTACTATTGCATGTGAAGAGCTCATTTAGCTTGTGGGTATAGCATTGGCTTCTAGTGTGTTAAATGGCAAATTTTACTGAGCACGAGAGTGTAAATGGTCACCAGATCTATTCTCGCCTGTTTTTCCCCATTCGCACACATGCCAAGCTATGCCAAGCACGAGAGTGTGAAGTGTGAATGGTGTTTTCCCCGGCGCCTATCTCTTTTATTAGGGTTTTTGAGGGTCTCGTCTGATAACCTCTACAAACGACGAACATGTTCGTCAACTTGGTGCGAAAACATGTTTTAAAACTTCGATACAGACGTTCGCATCAAATGCCGAACATCAGTACAATGCGAATCAGTTAGCACTGAATTTCAAAGTTCGCGTATATGTTTACGAACCTGAGATAAGGGTATGTGCTTACCTGCGTACAACACAATTGCTCGTGTTCGCTCGCCAAGTTGACGCACCATGTTCGTCGTCTGTAGATGCTGTTAGCTCGAGGCCCCTCGAAATGTCGGTTTTACGTATCGAGTCAAAGCGATTTGAAAAAGGTCTGGTGCTGGTTCTGTTTATATGTATCAACAAATCGATTTGGCTTAAATAAACAGTTTAAAGTGAAGACTTTGAATTTCTCGTCAAATATTTTGGGAAGTAATTTCCTAAGTTCCTCGCCGAAATGTTCGCCATATGTGTAAACGAGGCATTAGGTTCCTGTTTCGAATTTGGGTTAACCTCTCTCTGATTAGTTATCTGATTCAAATCAGGGACAAAGTGAGACGTGATGGTAATAAATTTACACTCGTTAAAATTTCGATCACAAAAATGTAGCTTTACCAACTCTAAACACCAAGTCTCGTAATGTTTTGTGGTAGAATACTTTTTTATATTATTGCATATGCATGTATACATCAGTAATTACACTTGTACATGAATATTGGGTTATATTCTCATCTTTGGGTAAACGTCGGAAATTATGCGATGAACAAATCTACAGATGCATGCGTGAATGGAAAAGTTAGACAACCTTTCGATTGACGCATGCATCTGTAGACTAGTTCATGGCATTATTTCCGATCTAGAAAGCAAAGATAAACACTATAAAATTAATTTCAAAGCAAATTTTTCACAGACATCTGTTTTGAAATGTTTAGATTGACCAACTTCGCTGCGAAATAACTTGAAATTATCGTATGATTCGAAAGTTAGATTTTTTGTGATAGTATAGAAAAGGGTAAGATGAGGTTGATTTTGTGCTGATTTGACTGTGAAGAATTGATTGTCTATTTACTGTAAATTTTATTCTTGCTGCTTTTTATCAAAAGAGTATTTTTTGATAAAATTATTATCAGATTGTTTTCCGCAATAGAGTTAATACTTATATCTTTCATTGATGGAAGTAAACGTGTTCAGCTTGTTTTTTCTTTTAGTTTGAATGTATTCGAATTTTTAAAAATTGAAATCCGAGCATCAATCTTTTTCATTTCTTCTCTGCGAGCAGTCATTAAATTTTTAAACAATTCTCAAAGCTCAAATCAAATGAATTTTATTACATACAGTCAGGGGCGTGCACTTCATATAGGCACAAAAGCACTGCCTACCCTGCTGTTTTGCTTTTCTGTTTCGATATATTTATTTTACTAATTCTATCTATCTACAATCCAATTCTAAAATTTTGGTTCAAAATTGAAAAATGAATTGAAAATAATTACGTGTATCTGGCAACTACCTATATTTCATGCTCAGCAAAATAAGAACAAAAAATACCCAAATATGAGCGTTGGAAGGCATGCAGCCTCACTGCCTTTACCTTACGCACACCTTCACATGAATTTTGTATCGATACACTACGCCCAACTGCGCTCAGCTACAACAGTATGTGTAAGATGTAGTACTATTTTATATGAGCCAAAGGCATGCCTGCCTTCATGAATTTCAGGAGAAATGATACCATCGCTGCATGACATCAACGCTCGCTGTGCAAGGGGAAGTAATTTGCAGCTATGCAGCACAAGTGCACGACGGTGCTGACAAGTGAACAGCCACACTGCACAGGCAAAGTTTTCATTATGCGAGGGAGTTGCCAGCAGAAATACTTGTATAATATAAATCTATTTTTGATATAAAATGTAAGTGTTAGCTTTGTATATTAGTCAAGTGTTAGTATTATTTTTGTACATAGTCTCAGATAGGAAATTTTAAAAATTATAGTTTCCTTGATTATAAATAAAAAATTCGCCCATTTTTTCTCGAGATTTAGAATTTCGATAGGAAAATTCTACTTCAAGTACCAAAATTTGGGCAATGTTTGCCAATTTTTTAAAATGACAGCCATACCTTTAAAGTTTTGAGTAACATTGCTGTCTCAATAGTTCTTGAGTAGAGCGTATTTGCACTGCGTGACAACGGTTATAATATAATAAAAGTTATTATACATTGAGAAAATCAAATCAACAAATAAATGAAGTGTACTAAAACTCAGAGTTTTCAGCATCAGTGTGTCGTTTGTGTGAAAGCGTATGCGCATCAAAGTTGATGGAGTTTAGGCTCTTAATCCTTTCATTCGGAAACAAATATCGAATTGTCTCAGCAGGCCAAATGACGCCAGAGTTAGATTTAACTAAAAAAAGGGAATGCTATTTATCAGTTTAATCACAAGTATGATGATAAATTTACTTGACTGAATGCCTGCAAACACATTAACCGTTTTTTTGTTTACCGTGTATTATATTCGCCAGCACAAAAAATATGTGGAATGACACTGAATATGTAGATTTCTCAAAGACCGATAGACATTGAAGCAGACAGCAGATTATCCTCGAAATTTAAATATCGGGCAAGAAAATAAAATACATGGAAAATCGGTGTAACTGCGGTACAGGCTAAGTAATACCATTAGTGCATAATAAATAAACGTTGGGCCGGAAAAATATAAAAAAATAACATCAAAAGAAGCAGCAGGCAAAAATAGTGAAATTTTCTTTGTTAATTGAACTTTAAGTTAGACTAAGAATAACATAAATACAAATATTTAAAATTTAAAAAAACATTTTTAATAAAAAATATTTTGAATTAAATTCTAATTTTTCGTTTGACTGTTATGTTTACTTCTAAGAGTATGTGACTGCCTACCCGGTGCAAATTATTTATGCACGCCACTGCATACAGTCATCGAAATTTGTATAGTTTCACATAAAAAAACGAAAATTTCAAGCAAAACAGATTGCTTCAAACACTTTTTGAATATTAAAGCACAAAGGCAATAACTTTTATGTCGTTGATTTGACTAACAACAATATTTAAAAAATACTGTTGAAATTATGAAAAACAGCGGCGTTTTTAGAGGTCCAAATACTGTGTGAATTTTTTTAAAATGTGATGACTGAATAGGAAGTAATGGGCCAAAAAGCAGTTGTTTTTCTCAGTGATTTTTTAAGATGGCACCACTGCCACAAAATTGCGTGTATTTCAAAATCACTTATATCAGACCTGGTCCTAGTTAATACTAACATGTCCTGTGAATTTCATTAAGATCGGATTATCCGGTCGTCAGTTCTTGTGAACAGAAGTTTCGAGTGCTGAAAATAGAGGTTATTCGGTGATGGGCTGCCTTTCTTGTGCAACTCGGAATTTTAAAAATTTCAAATTGACATTGTGAACAAAGGTTAAAATTTATTAATGATTTGAACTTTTTGTCAAAAAGCAAAACAATTTCAGGAGGGTCGATGATTTGAAGGATTTTTCTCACGTGCCTGCCGTAGCTACAGAGTTGCCCGCACAATCAGGAGGTGCGTTAAGTATTAGACAACATCAATCTGCTCTGCAAATTTCAGGGCGATCCAATTGTTGTGTTTTGCCGCTAAAACACATTTCGTGGATTCGATATTCTTCACATTCGTGAAATATAACAGTGTTCTTTCACAACACTAATTACTCTTTTATTAACACAAATAATTATAACACTAAATTCCGTGCACTTTACTGATCGCACTTTTATACTTCCGCGTTACAATTTAACACTTTTTCGCTTTCAAAATATATCCGCGCCCGGATACTTAATTCACTATATCGAATTGTATTTAATGTATACCAATTTTTTCCTAGCTCAAAAAAATATTTTAATAAAAAAACCGATTTTTCCTTTCGAAGCTAGATATATTGAATTTTGTGACAAATATCGATATTTCGAAGGTAATCTGCCCTCTTCTTCAGTGTCTATCAGTCTAATCTTAATCTTACTTATGTATGTTACTTATAGAGCTTACTTTTAAAGTATAGACTTACACTAATTACCAACTAATTGTCTATTAATTGACTTATACTAATTACCAACTAATTGCCTATTAATTACGTTACTATCCATATTAATTAAATTATCCTCCTCACTATCAAATGAATGTTCAAATTAGCCTGAACAATGGTGATGCACAGTTTCCTTGGTCTGTGTTTAGTCTTCTATGCATAGGGGTTTTCCATATGTGCAGGCTTTCGTACGCATCCAGTTTTCGCACCTGCTGTACCTCCTTGATCACCTCCACGTTGTCCCAAGTTATGTTGTGATCGATGATACACCGGCTATTAACAGTGCCCATGGATCAGGATAGTTTTAACTCAGAAGTTAAATATATTAAAGATACGGCAAGAAAAAAAGAAATTATTATTGCCTACATCTAGGCCTTTCTATAACTTTGTCTTGGGTTCTTGATCTGTCTTCGAAATGACTATTGGGAATTTCCGTCATCATATGAGATATGACTCATGGTTTGGGTTCTAGAATGTTCTGCTTTTGCTTTCTAGAGGGCTCTATGGGCTATTTGAAGGTATGTGCTGTGTCTGGCTTCTAAAAGACTACATATTGGGAATTTTCCGTTACCATGTGAGATCTGACTCATGGTTTGGGCTCTGGAATGTTCCCTTTTTACTTTCTAGAGGGTTATTCTACGTTTTATCTATGGATTGTTTTCGTTGTTTGAATACATGTATGAGATGTATGTCGAGTATTTCCCTGCCGTTTCTAGCTTTTTCTGGCGCCGCCACAACGTTATACGGCTCGTTTGGCGTGCATGCAACACAATTATTCTGTAGAAGCTAAGTAAAATCAAAATTTGAAAAAATCCTTGCCTACTTTTAGGCACTCAGCACCCACATACGGCTCAAAATTTCCAATATATCATAGATAAGCATAAAACATAGTAAGCTTTCATTTCCAGTTCTTTTTTTTAACAAAAATTTACTCTGTATAGAAATATAGGAGTACCTGAAAATTCACTAAAATATCCGTCGCCGCCAAAGAGTTAAAGGTATATACATCTATACATCTATATCCTCTGAAAATTCCAGCTCAATCCGATCGCCCACTCCAGAGATTATCTCCCTTAATCATTTTGCCCCATGCTTGCGCCTAAAGCCAAATTGATGAATCTCAGGCATAATATTAGTGAGTAGGCGAAAATCATATCCAACCAAATCTTCTCAAACAGCTTCCCGAAATTAGGAAGCAGAGAAATTGTGTGGAAATTGATAGCTTCGTTACTTTTGCCTCTTAAAAATGCAGTCTTTCATGGAAACAATTTATTTTCCTGTGGACTCCTGTGGGTTGTTCAGCCAAGTATTGAAACACGCCTCGATAAGATCCTATGTTATGTCACACTGCCTACATTTTCCATGAACGGTTTTGCGTAAATGTCCCAAAGTTTCTGAATCGCATTGAGGCCGGAAGAATGTGCTGTTCATTTCGCTAAATTAATCTTTTTTTTTCAAAAAAAAAAAATTAATTGTTATGTTTTGTTTAGGCAAACTTCAATCTGCCGAACTTATATTTTTTAATCAGTAGAGATTTCTTAGACATTTGTTTCCATTGAAACGTGCTACTTTAATTCAAAATTTGAAGTCGTTGAGTTGTTCCGGCCGTTGCAGTGCAGCTATCTTTGAATTTCACATGATGTTATCTGTTTTATCGTAGCAAATGCAATAAGAGCATACTGTTGCCTCAGATAAATTTTGTGTTTCAACTGGCAAATTTGTTAGTGTAAATATGGTTAGTTTATATAATAATGCACTGGTAGGACTACAGTAAACAAATTTTTACTTAAAGTCGCCGCTTTTGTCTACTACACAATTTTCCAATGTGTTTAGACAGTCATTTATGGCAGTAGGTAGTGTTCCTAAGATAAAATTAGCTACTGCTTGTTTTATAGCTCGCTTAATGCTCTAATGCTCTTCTACAGACTGTGCTCTTTGATTCTGTCCACACTTTAGAGTCAAGGAAATTCAAGTCTGCTCTTCCAGAATGTCATTCCGAAGCTCTTATAAATTCTGGAACAATGCTTTCTAACCAGACTTGTGTGGTGTGGACTTTATTCGCTGGAGCAGAATCTTGGTGGAAAACCAAGTGACGGTTGTTGAACAGCTTAGAGCTCAATGGCTTCACACACTCCTCAAGGATGTCGCCTGATATTTGTTTTTCCTACAGCTATTATACCTTGTTCGGAAAAATAAAGCACCTTTGTAGCTGATATCTCAAGATACCATTGCTGACGCTGGATAATGTCCTCGCTGTACCTTTTTGGCATCCTCTCGAGCTTCTGGAGCTGTGTGCATACACTCTATCATTTTGGCGGCTGATTGGTTTTTTTTAAAATTTGTTGATCAGGAAACAAAATTTTTCGGTGTTTGTTGTTGTTTCCGTACTACGTAAGAAGCTCTTTGCATCTTGTGGACTTAAGTTTTTTCAACTGCTCTATCAGATAATGTCCTGTTGATTTTTGAAACACGTCCATCCCGAGGTTTTTTGTTCTCTCTTTGTTGCAAAATAGTCAATTCTGGGCTATGTGATTATATTTCTAAGAGACTCTATAAGAATTTGGCAGATTTATAGTCCCTCTAATATATAAACTCCTAGCTATTACTCAGAAGTAAATTCTTTATTAAATGTTCTTTTAATGGCTACACGTTTGCTTGTGTCGATGTATTTTCACTAAAATTCTTTTTGATCCTTTCTGCAACGAATAGAAATGTTCCCAAACATCTCGGGTAAAAACTTACTGATCGATTGTATCCCTTGCAAATATGTCCCCAGCAAAGAATGTTCATGTGAATTCTTACAAAAGGCGAAACTATCGCGTCAGTAAAATATACGCTATTATACGAACACGAAAAAGTTTGGCAACAAACTTCAAATAAGTTAGGGCGCCCCAAATTTGCACGAAGTCTAATCCAAAACTTTTGTTCAATGGAACATATCGTATACTTATGCCGATGTAAAACTACTGTACAAATTTCGATGACTGTAAGTCGGATTCAGTTTATGATGGTATTTTTTCCGCCTCTATCAAGGGCTGGTTAGGATGGTAGAGTTAAAAAATAACAACAGGGGGAGGATTCTTGTAGTTTTCAAGAATACTACTAGCTCTCGATAGAGGCGTAAAAAACGCGACAATAATATTTTTCTGTATTATCGGCACAACTACGTTAACTTGTTAGTGTAAATGTATGAATACCGTTTGTGTAAAAACTTACAATTGTAAAATTAACACAATTTCTGCAATAACATTTTGTAATTGCCGGCTATTATTAGTTTCAATATTTTCTATTTAAATTGCAATAACTCCAATACAAAATGAATAAACAAACAAATCTTAAATCCAACAATTGCCACTGCACGCACAACCTTTCAATCATTTTCAACGGGCCGCAATCAATCAACTGTTACTGACTTTCGGCAACATTCTATCCAAAACAAAAACCAATTGTTGCTACACACTACTCATCAACTTTACCCAAACCCCGCCATATCTTTCGGCCAAAATGCATTTATACATTTCTTTGATTGATTTCGAGCACAGCTCACGGTGGATAAGAATAATTAAGCATACGTAAAAAAACTTTCTCTAGCCCAAAAACTTAAATGCCTCATGCGAAAAATAATATGAACAACAAAGCCATCCGATTATGTCGGTTTATTGCTAAATGCGGGAATAAATTTCATTTGGAAAAAATATTTATGTACACAACATGTCAGAGACATAGACAGCCTTCCGGCATTCAACTACAACCGCCGTCATAATCATCAGAGCATTTTCACAATGATTCTTCTAACTCTCCTATGTCCGACTCCGTTGTATATATGAAGTAGATTTTGTAACGATGAGAGAATAATTTTTGCTTTCTTCGGCAAACAATGCAACAATTCTTTTATTCAGAGCAGTGCAATTTAAACCAAAATTCAGTGGCAAATGCTTTGGAAGTGAAATAAAATTCATTACAACAGACGAACAATTATGTACAGTAAAGTAAAAATTTGAGTTCCTTTCGGTTTTTAAATCGTACAAAAAGAGAAACGACGGCATTGTAAATTTAGTTGATGGTGGCGGCTTAAACTTAATGGCGGGCGGATTTTGTTTCGAATGTATTTTTTTTCGCTCAAGACTAGTATCTACCAGCGCTAATCGAAAAAAATGATGCATAGCTTTAATTGTATGAGAAGGAAAATATGATGAATGTATGTACAATATAATGTTAATGACGATGGATCCCATGAATTGAAAATGCAACAGCATGCGTTGTGAATCACAGCGGAAAATTTAAATAATAAATTGTTTATTCTTTGCGGTGCAGTCATGTTCCGTTTGGGGTGAATTCGAAATGGAATTTTCAAGAGTATTGGGGTTGTCAGTCTAGAAGGGTTTTTTTTTCACTTGAAGTATATTGTAGAAGGTAGACAGTACAATGACAATCGGAAATTTACTTGTAATTATCTTTTGTTTTCCAATCAATGAGAATGCAATTTATAAATCATGAAAGGTCAACTATGTAATAACAATAATTGTTAGCATTCGAAAATCAAGATCACTATTGCCACGACTGATTGAAAGCTAAATATTTTGTTGCAGTACAGAAAAGTAAACCAAAATGTAAACGAAAAAGTGAAGCTAATTTTGTAGGTTTTTATTTACTGTCAATGAGAGATAATATTAATTTTATCTGGCAACCCTTGCCCTCCCCAAGACTATACAAGACTCTTCGTAATCAACTAGAATTTACCTTCAGGTATATGCATTTTAGATTTATCTACCTAATTAAATTTTATAAAGAGACCCGACTAATTGAATATATTCATCACATCTCATGCCCATGCAAAAATGCACAATAAAACATCTTATCACATAATAGCAACATGTATCTACATATAATAGCAATGTGCATACAATGAAATTCATAGTGATGCAATTGCTTTTGTAATGCACGCACATTTTGACTGTTTTTTTTAAAATTTATTTATTCGTCGCGTCATAAGACAGTAATCGTCGTCGAGCTCAATACAAAATGCATTAACTATTTCATTTCGTTTATTTTCATTCATCATCCTAATAGGAGCATGATATGTTCTGACGACAGTTGAAAGGTTGATTCTACTTTGTGAAGAAAGACAAGAGATAAGATGTGCCAGAATGACAATTACTTTGACCTTCCCAATGTGTTAGTTAACTATTTATCGGCGCTCATATCTATTTATGATGAGTGTCATATATATGTAGGCTTGTTCATATTCATGTAAATGTGTAACTACGATTGCTAAATGTGCAACGGAAATAATTAGCTAGAGTAGTTTTGTTAATCGAGTAAGTATACAGGTTGCGGCGAATACAATTGGACGCTTGGCGTCGTTAATGTCATTCTAGGCCAAGCTGTTTGTATGAGTAATTATCTATTTGTCAAGTGTGAATAAGTTCTTATTACAATGGCAATTTAATTTGTTGCAATGTAGTCAGAGTGTTGTGGAATAAGGTCAGGAGAGGGAGTATATTGTTTGATTATTATGAACGATTTGCATATTGTTAAGTATTTCTATCGTATAGCTTGAGTCATGTATTTGGATATTATGTAATTGATGCAATTAACAGCGCAACTATGCGTTGTGCTCATGGCAACTGCAACTGAAACTATTACTGCAGTCAAATTAGAACACATTAGAGAAATTAGAACAAACAAAAATAAATGGGTGAACGCCCAAAGGCAACTGCAACTTCCCACTTGCAGTTAGGATAGATATATTCCGCAAAGTTGCAGCTGTGTCGTTTCCGATAAAATCGCAGGGAAAACCACAATTCTGACAAAATACAACTGTTGCCATGACAACAATAGTATTTTACTATCAAAAACAAAATAAAAGTGTTTGAAGAGTTGTAAAAATGGAGTCGTATAAATTTTTTAAATTTATTTATAAGTATTAATTTTTTTATTATTATTTTTGACCTACAGTGGCTAGCAGCCAAAATTATGTATCCAGGTAACTTATGAAAATATATGAAATAAAGAAAAACACTTGTGAGGAATTGCAAATACAATGCGTATTTATCATTTAAGTGAAAAAATAACAAACAAATATAATCCATTACGATAAAAATTAGTATAAATCGAGATAAAAGCTGATTTTAATCTCACAACCAAAATGATGTGAAACGGGTTTTCCTAGAAAAAGTACCGCTAATTCCAATCATCCGTTTGTAAGGTAAGAATATCGCATTGCAGACATGATGACTATCAGTCAGACCTTGGTTCTTGAATGAAATCAATATTCTGTCAAGAACAATACGACATTTAATTCGCAATGGGTCGTCACATTTCTATTCAAGAGCGAAAGTTAATAATAAACCATTTCCATGACGGGTAATCTCAAAAAAAATTGCTGAGATTGTTAACAAGAGTGCTTCAACGGTGTAGCAGACATATTATCGAATGTTTTGTGCGCGAAAATCGAGTCAAATTAAAGTTAAGTTAAATCGACTCAAAAAGCTCATAACATATTTTTTTCTGAAACGAATCGCCGTTTGAAAAAATGATCCTACATTGAGTGCCCCCAAATTTGAAGAGTTTGCTGAAAGGACTCTCGGCAAAAAGGCCAACCTCCAAACTATAAGAAGGGTTCTTAGAAATGTCAGTTTAAATGGTAGAGTTGCCCGGAAGAAACCTTTCATCAATCGTAAAAACAGATTGCGCAGGATTGATTACGCTCGTGAACATCTGAAAAGGATACTGCTTTTTGGAAAACCGTTATTTTCTCTGATGAAAGCAAATTGAATTTATTTGGATCTCACGGGCAAAGATACGTCTGTAGGCAACCAAATACAGAGCTCAATCCAAAACATTTAAGTGCCACTGTGAAACACGGGGGTGGACATGCTATGGTATGGGCATGTATGTCGCAAGTAGGGGTCAGAAATTTGACTTTCATCGATGGTATCTTGGAATAAAACCAGTATTTGAATATGTTGAAAGAAAACTTACTGCAAAGTGCAGGATACAAGGGATAATTTTCGATTTTATCTGGACAATGATCCTAAGCATTCAAACGTGGTTCATTAGGAATTGCCCACATGTTATTCAAACACCTCCACAGTCTCCGGACTTAACTGTTACAGAGAATTTGTGGTCAGAGTTGGAGAACGGCATCAGGAAACACACAATTAACAACAAACAGGACCTTAACAGAGGTTTGCAGGAAAAGTGAAAGCAAATTCAGCCAGAGTACACAAAATATTTACTGCAATCGATGTCCCGCAGATTGGACGCAGTTTTTAAGCAGAAAGGGTATCTCACGAAATACTAGATGTAATATTTTTTTAATTTTATAGGTTATTAAGAGCTTGATACAGTTTTTTCCATGAAAAACTATTTCACATCATTTTGGATTTTTTATCTGGATTTTTATTGCTTTTTTTCGTAATGCATTATTATTTTTGTTATTTTTTCACTTAAATGATAAATTAACATTAAATCTGCAATGCCTCATAACTTTTTTTCTTTATATTAATTCAGAAGCTGACGCGGTTATTGATAATTTTTCATAAGATACTTGGCCACATCATTTTGGCTGCCAGCCACTGCATGTCTTATGTTTCACCACCAGGTATGCCTTCCTGTCCCGAATCGACAAATCAACGACAAACGATTAGTTAGACCCTAGGCAAAGAACGGTTCAGGCTCATCCCATGAGAGATTCTGTTCTAATGCCGAATTTATACACTGGGACGAGCGTCTCGGGTACAAGAGTAAACAAGACTCAACAAGACATTGGACGAGACTCAACAAGACATAGGGTGAATTGTTTACTTAGGATATTGCACTATGCATCTTTCGACAGTTGTGAGCTGTTTTGTTCAGTTCAGTGAACAATGAATGAGGTACGGGCTGTGGCTATTGCAACTGCCTGGTGTGCGTTGAGTTATTTCAATCTGGGACACGCAAACACATGTTTGAAGTCCCGGCGAAAAATTCGAAAATTTAAATGAGCACATGCTACCCTCTCGAATCCCTTTGACTTGATGCATAAAACCGACTTCGCTTCCAGCGGCTGCGAGCTCGGACGAGACGGTCATAAACACTCAGGCACAGCAATAAAAGGATCATTATCCCTTCATAAAACAAACAAGAGCCGACGAGCAAACCATTTACACACGCGTGCTTGCCATGAAAAAAACAGCCGAGAATAGACAAGGAGACCATTTACACACAGTACTTGTCGTCATTTGGCATTCCTCGGCCAGAATGTAATTCCGGCATAAAGGGTAACGCGAGTACTTCTACCGTTAGGACTCGCTCATGCGTTAAGTCTCCTACGTTAGTACGTTACTTCGAATATCACCTGGACTTCCAGATCACACTAACCACACTGAATTTGTCCGTCTTCAGCCCCCTTCCTGAAGAATCTCTAAAAAAAGGTTCCGCGATCTGACAGAGAAACGGCGTGGCCTCCAATCATTAACTACAATGTTGTATGTTCACTTTTCTCGTTGTGAAAGGAGTATCTATCGAAGAGAATACAAACTCCAATCTTCACATTTAGACTATAATATTTCATTCGTTTGACTCTAATCAATCATTTTTCGATATTTATCTGAAAGCTATACCAAAACCACTCACTGTGGAGGTCCATTCCTGATTAATCTCTTAAAGGCGCTTCCGATCAGATAAAGAATACGCGCGACCTTCAATCATTAAATACAATTTAATGTATTCACTTTTCTTATTGTGAAACGAATATCTATCGAAGAAAATACGAAATCCACCACTCACTCCTCACAAAGACACTATAATATTTATTTCGCTTAATTCTACCCCATCATTTTCAAAATATATAATTTAATTTATTTAATTACTACTCACTGTTAAGATCCACCAACCGTTTGCTTCGTTACATTATTCTGCTTAATTTCTTTAATCTCCGTATTAACCCTCGTTGTCACAAAATGCAATCTTTGTTCCCGCCGGAATCTATTTTGCGAAATATTTATCTACCGCGAGAAACAACCCACTGGCTTGATTTAGACTGTAAATTATAGTCGCCAAGAAAAACTTCCACAATAATTCGATAGTTACGAAATCTTACCAATTTTAGCTCCTATGCGATATTCACTTACACTTAAAATTCGGTTTTTCTACTTAATTCTTCAGTACTTAAAAGACTCCAAAGACAAAGAAGTGTGCATACTATCCTTCAACAGATGACTTAGTTGATCGTTTTGCTCGATATCGTGTTTGCTAACTATTAAGGTATTCCCTCGCCGGGACCCGTTTAATGATTTGTTTTATTTTTCCGAAACTACATATGTCCCTCAGTAATCGCTGTCTTTACGGTGGTCAAATTTCACATCTATACTGCTCAAATGCTAAATTTTCTCCATCGGCACGCCTTTAATCCTCCAAAGAATTCTTCGTCCTTTATCTAATGGTCGTCTTCGGATGTCATCTTGCGTTTTCTCCAATATTTGACTGAAAAAAACGAATTTGTTTTTAGAGTGCAAAAATCCGGTGACCTTGGTAATCCGTCCACTTACCCAGTTCAAATCAAAAGAGCCCGTTCTGTCCTTGTCGTGACAGATGGAAAATTATCAAAAAAAAAAACAGCAGAATTCACTTCAAATGTGGCTCACAGGTTCCAAACCGGAGTTCGACTTCGCTTCGTTCCATACCAGCCCCCACACTTTGAGACGGCGGTCTGCCTGTTCCACGTCCATCGGAGTTAGTTGAAGTATCAATGACAGTTTGAAGTATCAACTTGAAATCGGATTTGGATACGTTGTTTTCACATCATTATTTGTGTATTTTAATTTTTATTATACTTTCAAAGATTTAGAAGATCGGCGTGTGAGATCCTTCGTCTGTCGCGTATTCTGTGGTAGTTTGTTCGGCTGGCGATAGTTGCTGCTTGAAATTTTTCTAAAACCTTATGCTGGAGTTACAATCAATGCAACAAAACATTTGTTGCCATGTTTTGTCGGTGGAACGAGTTACAATCAATGCAACACAACATTTACCGTCATCTCGTCGCTGTTAAATCAAACCGGCATATCGGCAAAAATTGGAATTTTTGAGTTTTTGGTATAAAAAAAATTCCTCTTTTTCCCGTCTATTTTTATTTCGCACCGGCATATCGTAAAGTTGAATAAAAATCCGTCTAATGGTGCTGTGCCGGTATGCATTTACGAGGAAACAGCCCACACGCGAAAACTTTAAAGCGCTCTGGTGAAAAATATGCATTTTGCAGATATTCCGGTTTGATTTTACAGCGACGATCTGTCACTGGCCATGTTAACGAAATTGTTGTTTGATAATATGGATCCTTTAAAGTCTCGAAAAGTGATAGCAGTGAGTATTTTATCCTTTAAAAGCTGCAGAGTATATTGCAAAGCAAAAATGAGACAAAAAAAAAACCAATTCTGATTTTCATTTGCATATGACATTTCCCATTTCCCGGACGTTCATAGGAACTGGTGGAATTGAATATTTTCAAAAATTTTGTTGCCATGCCAAGTTTGCGCAGCAAAGTTGTGTAGCATCATTGTAACTGCTCTCATACGTTCTCATGTGCTCAAACTCGTTTTGATGTGCAACAATGTTGTGTTGCATTGATTGTAACTCCAGCTTTATATTCAGCAACCTGATTGTTAATGCTGTAGTCAACTTTTCAGTGGCTAAGGATGATTTTTTATCTGAATCAGACAATCAGTTGTTCTCATGTCATGATCCTATTATTCATAATCTTATGATCAATCACAGCAATTACAACAACAAAAATGATACCCTGCTTAGATATTTGCATACAAACACTAAAATTGCTCTTAAAGCCACTTCCTCAAATCTTTTTGAACAGAAAAAAAATTACCATGCACAGCTAATGAAGACTTCACATTATTCAAAACCAGTTCAGTAGCCGTCCCCAGCGTTATCGTCATCATTTCCTAGTTTAATCAACTCAACTTTCTCACCTATATACCTGCAAGCATAATTCACTTAGCTCATGCCCCGTTTGCATAAATCACGTTCTAATGCATATTAACGGTAATATTGCACATCAACATCATCATAATTTATTCGGCACACTACATCATAATCAAAGTGCAAGCATTGCGCCAGTACTATCATACCGCCGCCGCTGCTACCTTTATCAAATAGCACTCGTTGATATTAGATCTAGTAGCGTCAGCAAATTTATCTTTACTATCTGAACACGCTACGTGAATCCATTTGCTTTTCACCTGGAAGCTCCACAAAATCTGCTACTCTGGCTGTTATTGTTGTGGTTCTGCTCATATGTTTCGTGTCATTTTTCGAAAGAAATTATTCAGCAGCTGCAGCCTGGTACAGAGCGGCGCAATGGGAAAAATCTGGTGCATCGCGAACGTGATTCTGTTTCCGATGAGATTGTCAGAAACTCTTCACCGTTGTGTCTTAGATGATGCACCGGTCCGAAGCGCTGCTGGGACTTTAGTTGAATTTATTATCTAGTTATTTATGATTGTTTGATGTTGCCGAGCGGAGAGCGAGATGACATAATTTTCATTCATGTGTTTTTGTGACAAATAGAGCGAGAATAATGGGAAAGCAGTCTAGTCTAGTTACGGAATGAAAATGAGATGAGAGGGCAGACGGACTGCATGTTGTTGGATTGTTTTGCTTCCGATTGGACGCTCTTGATTGCAGAAATCGCTCAGATACTTCAGTTGCTGTTAGTGCTTGATATGAATCGAGCTATGACGAATAGTAAGATCTTAAAATATTACTTTTGAATTATCAAAATATCATTTTCAATTTCCTTCTGTCAACATCAAATGTAATAAAATTCCAGACATAAGTACTAAAATTCAGTGTTGACTCCAACATCAAGTACTATATGTTTGTAAACATTAAGCACTTAATGTTGGCAAACATGAAGTACTACAAGTTGGTAAACATCAATCACTCTATCAACAATACCCTATCAACAATAATCAATTGGCTGTGACACCGGTAAAATTTTAAGATTTGAAAGTAGCACTGAAAAATAGTTCATTTCGACAAGTTCAAAGCAGAATTTATCAAGTTAATTTCTGATTGATTGAACCGCCTAAAACTTTTATATCTACCTTTCATTCTTTCTTGTGCTTCTTACATAAATTTCGAAAATGGGTTATTATCAAGCCCAGAAATCAAAGATGAAAGAAAGGAAAAATCATAACTTGTCATATAATCAAACGAGAAAATTAATGGCATCATCTCGCCGCTTCTATTTTACAATCATCATCATCATCTGTTATCATTTTGTTCCGACCCACGGATATGATAAATTGATTTACAAAGTTCTTTTGTAAGGTTTCCAATTAGACCGGAAATTATAGACTACTACTTGAGATTCTAAATAACATTGTACACTTCTAAGATCTCGGATGTGCATCCGCGTAATCGTACTTTTGCTTGCTACTTTCAACAACATCGAAAGCTACGCTACGTTTAGATACATATAAGTATATAATATCTTTGGATACATTCAACTCATTGTAAATACATAGATATGTTGCTAGCAATTGTGTGTTGTCTATCGATCGTTGTCCATCTTTTATTTCCGATTGCGGCTGATGGTCTCAAGTGCAGAGAGTCTGACAGTGTTTTTTATTGTTGCAAACATCTATTGAATATGCATTGAAATAGACGTGAAGCATGAAATCTACACTGATCTAGCGCATATGGACAATAGATGTGCATATAATGCTTGCTGTTGATTTGTTGCAATGGATATGACGTACTGTGATGATTGATGGATGACATTTGTGAATTGTTATTGTTTGAAACTGATGCGATACTGGCTTTCATAGGTACTACTAATGATAAATTTTGCAAGTGAAAAAGCTTGTATTTTATAATAATTATAGTAAAATTGTATTTTATGGTGCCTTGTTGGTCACTAATGAAAATCTTCTCCCTATTTTTATTTGTTTTTGTTGCGATTATGATTAAGCTACCGCACTTTGAGGAGAACAAATTATCTCCCTTAGTGCTTCTACTCTGAAATCTAGTGAAAACATTCAAAAACTACCACAAACTGAACAAAGTCAACGTATGTATGTATTGTATATTCGTTTGATACAAATATCGTCAGCAACACGAGCACATAGTACAATTGCATACGTATGTAAATCCGCATTGTTTCCAATCGCCATCAACCATCCATTGTTGAACTTTTTTTATGAAAAACGATTCGATTATCGTAAAAAAGATCTTTAATGTTTGATCAGCAATTCAAAATCAGATAAGCACACAGAATCATCTTTCACAATCCCGTTATTTATGCATGCATCTCTCTGTGATCGATGCACACATGCGCATTTACAACCTGGAAAACACTTCAGTTCAAGTACAACAAAGAAGACTTGAGCAACTATACATCACAAAATATCGAATTCACACTTGAATAAGATTTCATTTTCGTTCATATTTTTTTTCCGAAGAGAAGTGAATTTGACATAATATTTTGGTTTAAGTTTAAAGCTCAGTTTGAAGGTATAATCATGACGGCGGCCTAGAAAACGAAACAATTCAAGCAATGTCACGTTATTGTGCAACATCAGCTGTAGATTAGTTTTGAAACTGGACTATTCGGATTTACTTTAATTTGTCTCAAAAGTCCGCTTTTGAAAAACTCTGCCCACTTGACACTTCAATCAAACAATTATCTCAGACAAAAACCATTCGTCTGCTAACGCGCTACAAAAACTACCACTTCATACAATTTGCTGCCCAAACATTTCACATAATTTCAGCAGGTGATTTATGACACACTCATTTATTCGCTCATTAAGATACATTTTTTCAGTGTGCTTTATAAACTTAACTGACTTTCGAAGAACGGTGGTGGTTGATTTCCTGACCACGGATACAATGCAATAGATAAATTTTGGTATAGTTAGACAATGATGAGAATTTGATGCTGGCGGTGACCCTAATGATGTATCTGATTTGATTGCTGTAAAATGTTTGAGAAAAAGAAATAATTTTTTTCTTTCAATTTTCCAACGCAAGAGCATAGTTGAAGAGGTTAGCAAACGATGAGCAATTAATGCATACGGATTTTATGCAGTAAAATGGTAAATTTTTGCGTTGGCTGTTGGAAAAAGTGATTAGATGATCAAATAAGCGTGCAAAAATTTCGATTTTCAGTGAATCTTCTTGACTGGCGGCTGTAATAGGATTTTCCGAATTTCTTTTTCGTGAAAACGATTTCTTAAAACTGAGAGTAAATTTTGAATTGAGTAATTTCGTTTTAGTTACAAGATTATTGTTGAAAAATGAAAGTGAGATAAAGTCAATGTAGTTTTCTGAAAATATGCACCAGACGATTTCGTACGTCTGATTATTTGAAGCATTTTTTTTTTATTAGAGATAATCAGAAATTATGACGTTACTGGTGTGCATATAAGTTTCGTGAATGCATGTTTTCTCAAGCAGCGTTGATTAAGCCGGGTGTTAGCTCTATTCTTAAATGCTATTACTGTAGTTACTGTCTTTGAGTACACTCAGTGTGTGCGAAAATGTAGGCTTTACTTTTTTTAGCCGTCGCCATGTCGTGCGAAAACAATAAATATGAATTTTCAATTTTTCAACATTTCAAAATACAGAAAAATGTTTAATCAAAGTATCGCCCTTCATTAGCTACACATTTTTGCCATCTCTCTGCCAATACACGAATACTGCTACAGTAAAATACGACCGAAATAATTCATCCAACCAATTTTGCACTTCTATGAAATTGGGCAAGTGTAGTAGTCCAGCCAAGTCATAGGCCATTGACCGAAAAAAATGATAATCAGAATCAATACAGCGGGTATTCTAGCAGCTCCCATTTCAGTGTTTTGATCGTGTCCTCGAAGATAGAAATGCGGTGGCATGATGCGTTTTTGTGCTGCGAAATCATTAGTTCATGTCCCGTATCCCATTCTGAACATTTGTCGAGCAAAGCATTGTTCAAATTAATTGTTTGCTGTCGGTAGCCATGCTGATTGACTGCTCATAGTACTCGATTCTTTGTTGGTTCCACTAAACGCGAGCATTGTCTTCTTTTTGAAGTGGTTTTGTCGTGCCACCGCCAGATGAAAGCCTCGATTTTCCGCGTTTGGAACTCTTGAAATATATCCACTTCTCATTGCCATTAACAATTTGATGCAGGAAACCCTTTTTTCCATGCTGCAAAAGCAAATTTCAAAACAGACTCTTCAATTTTCCATGTGTTTTTCAGTCAACTCATGCGACACCCATATTTCCTTCCTTTTGAAGTTTTCCCATGGCATGTAAACTTTTGGAAATACATTTTCGAGCTCTATTTAATACCTCCTTAAGATGATATTGTGTTCGCGTATCATCTTCATCTAATAACGCTTGTGGATCAGCGTTTTCTTTTTTTTTTTTGGTCTTCTGGAAATGCTGTTTATTTTGCACAAAAATAGACATCTTCTGTAAAAAAAAAAAAGTTTTCGCGTTACCACATTTGTTGGTGTGTGCTCTCTAGTGCAGTTGTCAAAAAAAATCTGCTTACAAGATCCTCGGGTAACCACTATTAAAACGCGGGTTATGTGAAGTTTGACTCACTAAAAGCCCACGAAGCTCCGAGTCGAGACCCACCTAAGCAACGCTTAAACCTTTCGGTTTCAAAACCTACCACAGCTCATGAGTCGATAAGGCAACCCTGGCTTCCGTCCCTATGTTCTCCTTGTTTCGCATCATTGCATCCACGTTCTCTCAGGCGTGACCAGGCCGAACGTGGATTCAATGATGCGCCTTAAACCTGCGAAGCATCATCGAGCTCAGTCTCACAGTACCAGCAGTACGGTGTGCCCACCTTACGCATTCGATTCAGGTCTTTCCTTAAGTAATCGTGTTGTCCTGTTATGAACTGACAAGGGAAGAGATCCACCTCTCCGTGGCTACGGCTAATCAAAGGCTCAATAGGGCCAACTAATTTAACCTTCCAGCTTCTTTTACTACTTTCACTCCAACTTTTTTTTTCAAAGCTGAAGGGTTTGCATCCGTTCTCTAGCTCTATCCGATACGGAGGGAGAGACTCTTCCTTGCATTTACGCGCTAATATCACAATCACGGCCTCTTCTGACATTGTGTGGTAGCTAATAGCGATATGCAGGGCATTCATCTGCTGGACAATGACAATGCGCGTCCGCAATGTCTTAGTTTGGAGCAAAACTTCCCAAATTTCGGCCCCATATAGCAGGTTAACATCAGCAGTCTTCATTTCGTTTCACTGGGTCCGCTGATGTTAGCCATTTAGCTTAATCAGTGGACAACTACTAGAGCCCTATCACATACCCTGAAGATATAATCCCAATAGGTCAGCTTGGTATCCAGGGTCACGCCGAAATATCTGACCAGTTGGTATCCTCCATTTCGTCAGCATGGCAATCTCTGTCTTCAACACCGTCAGCTTGAGGCGGTGCTCTATTATCCACCGCTCCACCCTCCTCATGACTTGGTTAAGTATAAGTGGAACGAAATCAGCAGATCTGGCAAACACTCCCACTGGCATTTCCAAGAACAGCAGATCATCGTACATAATCTTCTAGAGGTCAGGTCCTAAAATCAACCGCTGTTCCTCCTTTTGGCTCCCTCCTCGGTCTCCAATGCAGTTTCGCATCATGGCTAGCAAATATCCAGAGATACGAAACCTCCGATCAAGAGCTAATGGTAGCACAGCATGTTGCCTCTCGCCTTCCGACAGAGACGTTGTCGTCACTTGAAGGAGTAGAGAAAATACAGTTCAGCTGCCGATAATGATCTACACTCTCTGGGCGAACTCTCAACGAACTAGTACCGTGAATTTTATTTTAATTACTTTATTCCGTAGATATAGAAATTTGTTATAATAAATAAAAAACGACGTTTGCTAAATTGAATTAGCGCTTCTTTATTTACGTGGTATACCGTTCTTACTGCCCTGCAGGAATACACAACAAGCTTGAACGATGTCTGCTCATCTTGCCGAATTGAAGGCGTTTTTTCATCCAGCGTTACCAGCTCCTGTCTGGTGGGAAAACATGCCTCCTCCGCTCTCTCTTTTGCCCTTTTGCTTTCCCTGTTGCCAAAGCCTCTGATATGGCATAGATTGGTGAATGCCCTTTCCGGAAGCCTTGCTACCTGTCAGAAAGATCTAGAGATAGAAACGACCTGTAAAAAAACACAACCTCTGATGTCCATAACCACTGCATGTACCGCAGCTGCGCACCTAGGGTAGTTAATTTAATAGATTTGCATTTTTCTAAACTCTCGTAAAAACGTTCAAAATCCATGAAAGCAGTAATTTACCAAACCCCTATTACTTTGTTCATCCATCACCTTAGCAATTTCAAAGAGTGGAATATTCATAGGATAGGACTCAAATTTGTCTACAATAAGGCCATTTACGCAATTCGAGTTTTTAGAAGGTGAGGGTCTGGCGCAGGGTTCACACTTTACTTCATTTGAAGTAGATTTACTTCATTTTTCAATTGAAAATGATAACTACTTCACTACTACAGTTTCTTTAAATTCTACTCAAAATTCAATCGCATCAGACGAAATTTTTCTATTTTTGGTGAAAACCGTCACCTGTATTCATGGATGTAAACAATTTTAACTTTTTCTGAGTGTATCGTAGTCAAAACATAAATAAGTAAAGCGTAACCTTTTTGAGCGCTGTACGTTTATATAATGTTCTTATGTTAAAGTTCAAAATTAGAATCGCGTGACAAATTGAATTCATTGGCGCTGTTTTACTCAATAAGTTTTACCGTTACACTAAAAACGATATTTTTTAACCAATTTTTTTAAATACTTTAAATACAATGTCACAAATTTGTAGTCTACGTCATTTCTTATCAATCTACTCCAATTTTTAGACAACTTCTACTTCGAATTTTGTTCAAATAGTGTGAACCCTGGTCTGGTGCCTTTTGGATGAGTGAAATTTTTTTATTTTTTTATAAATGTTTGCGACAATGTTATAATTTTGCTCATATGTCCGGCTGGATGCTTTCAAAATACAAATATTTCATATAATTCAGAAATGCTCACAAAACTAATGACAAACACGAGTGATGAACCACCAATCCAAGTATTGAGTTGGATCCATGTAAACGCTAAGATCAACTTTAAAACAGAATCCGGAAAAATTTTTCGTATTGAGTTGAGTCGTCTAAAAACCCTCTATGTTGATCGTGCAAGAAAATTCAATTTTCCACTGCGCCATGAAATATCTACACAATAATTTCGCCGTATCTCTTAAAAACTATCTAATTATTAGAGTTTTGTCCAGTTTAGGGTATTTAAGCACTCTAGAACTCAATCCGAGCTGAAAATTAAATAAATTATAACTTAATTTATAACTTAATTTAAAAATTTTAATTTCTTCTGCTAGAACATGTACATGGCAAGGCCAGACTCTGTCTTTCCACACACATTCCACACTCTTATCCGAAACTCAAACCAACAACTTATCACAATGATTTTTGCATAGTCCCTGCAAGTATGCAATTAGATATCTTTGCTGTGGATTTTGTGTTGTTAGCGGTGGTAAACTTGGATAGTATGATGTAAAATGTGTCTGAGGTAGAAATGCAAATTTTTAAAGTTGCGGTGGCCTTTTTTTTTTAGGTAAATTCTAATTGAAAAATATATATCGCGCAATCACGTAATTCTTCATTTGCATTTAATGAAATATTCATATTCATTTACAATCAATGAAATTACCTGAATATGTGAACACAATTGATTATCGTAAAAGGATCTTGTCTCGAGCTGTGAAATTATGGTTTCGAATAATTTATCTACACTGAATAAATACTTTGTTTTGGGATAAAATGAAACTGAAATTAATCCCGCAATTCTTTGTAAGCGTCATATAAATTTATGGGGGGAAAACTGGTGCAAGTTCAAAAGGATTTCGAGAGTTGATAAAATCTTCGAAACCGCATCCTGTAAACTATTTATATCGATCCTGGCTCATTCAATTTAATTCTGTCGGGTCGGGCGTCTGCCGCATAATTTACAATAATATATTCTTCACACGTTCGCAATATAAACGACCCGATAATATCTATGCGTCAATAAAAGAAGATACAAAACAAGAAAATAAAACTGGATCCCATATGAAGCACCAGCTCAGTGCACATATGCTTTGAGTCGTTGTTGTCGTCGCCATCGTCATCGTCACGATCATCATCGACCACTATTGTGTTGATTCTCGTATAAATTTTGTGCATATTGCATGCAGCATGCAATAATCAAAAGCATTCTTGGACAGGTTTCTTTGGAATTCAGCTGCTGCTACTCCCGGCTCTTTTTGCTGCTGCTATTTTCCGAGCTCTGGACTGGCGGGCATGTGCATCATATGTGATGCATCAGAGTACGTCGTATAGGGTTTTTAAAAAGCCTGATCGTGCGTGTTGTATTTGTGATGTATGTGGCAAGGTCCTCGCTAGGTTCAAGTATATTCAAATATGAGTGCAGTAGCTCAGATGCGGCACATTTGGCTCGTGGAAGGAATTAGTAAGAATTTCAGACTATGGAGTCTGTGTTCAACTCGTTGTTTGTCGCTTGCATGCATGCCTAGGGGGTGTGTAAATTAGTAAATTATTGTATGAAATAAATTAGACCTTGTTCGGCCGGCTGTAGACGATGGCAACAGATTTTTTGTGTGATGCAGTCAGAAAGAAGGAGTCTTTTCGTGGAAAGTTCCAGATGCTGATCGTGTGAGGGAAATGAATTTTCAAGTGCTGTGTCTGTTAGAGTTTGAAATTTCCTGCAATAAATTGTTCAGAATGTTAGCTTTTGTCACAAGAATTAATTTGCTAAAAGATTGTCCAGATCTGTTATTTATTTTTATTTATTTATTAGTATACGGACAAGCTGTCCATTAAAGCAGTAACTTCAATAAATGCAACTTAATACTAACTTACAATAACTTATAATAATAAATAAATTGAAAAATTTAGAACTTAATTAGTTAATACTCGTTATTAATAACTCAATCAAGAAATAATTCAAGTTGCCTAAAAACAGTTTTTATCACATTAACCTTAACATCAAACGAATGAACATAGCTCCATAATTCATTACCTGTGCGCTTCATGCGCTCTAAAGGGGAGTGGAGGCTAAAATTTGTTTTAAGATTATAAAGGTAAAAAATATCGTTGCTTCTTGTTGACCTAGTAGGAGTTCTTAGACCGATATCCGCTAGCAGTTCAAATGAGTCAATTTCCCCATTTAATAATTTAAAGAGGAATATAGCGTCAGCGGTTTTTCTTCTAGCTTTAAGGGAGGTTATATTAAGAAGGGACATAGCCTCAGTGTAATTAATATTGGTCGCAAAAGCATGTAGTTTGAATGCAACATATTGCAGGAATTTATGCTGAATTTTTTCGATTGAATCAGAATGAGTACTATAATAAGGATTCCATAGCACTGATGCGTAATCAAGTTTGCTGCGTACAAGAGAAAAATAAAGTATTTTTATTGTGTTTAAGTTGTAAAAGTCAATAGTGTTTATTATAATGAAGCCCAACATTCTATTTGCTTGGTTAACAATATCTTTTATATGAGGTATAAAACTAAGAGAGGTATCGAAAGTCACACCAAGGTCTTTCACATTGTCAACCTGCTTAAGTGGAAGATTATTGATTGTGTATGTGTGATTGTAATTCTTCTATTAAAGACAATAAATTGACATTTCTTTATATTTAGTTGAAGACAATTATTCACGCAATAATTGTAAAAGTTGTTTAAATTGGATTGCAAAATTTCAATGTCAGCTAATGATGAAATAGTTTTAAAAATCTTACAGTCGTCTGCAAACAGCAAAAATTGAACATCATGAAAAATTAAGCTGATATCAATTATAAAAATTAAGAAAAGTAAAGGGCCAAGATGTGATCCTTGCGGTACACCTGAGGATGGGAAAAATGGATAGGAATAGTGATTATTAATTTTAACTAATAGAGACCGTCCTCGTAGGTAGTCGCAGAACCAATCATAAAATTTACCATAAATTCCAAAGTTTTTCAACTTTTCCAATAGCAGATTTAAGTTAATTTAAATCAAAAGCTTTACATTTTGTCAAAAGCTTTACATTAAGGGGGGAGATACATGTAACAGCTAAAACAAAAACGATTTTTTTTTTATTGCATCAAAGTGTTTGAAATACTCTTAAAATATACCAAAAGAAGTTTTGAAGCGATATTCGTATTGGTTCTCGAGTTATAGCCAGTTATAGACAGCGCGGCGTTCCCCAGGTCGGTGGAGCTTTAGAACTTTAAACGCGTTTTTCTCAAAGTAGTACTTTTTCAATTTCCGTACAAGATATCTAAAAAAATATTGAACCTATTCGGCTCAAATTTATATCACATGTACAAAAGAGTATTATCTCATCGTTGAACCTACATTTTCTTGTAATATCGGAAAAATAATTAGTTTACCAATGTTTAAAACGTGATTTTTTTGAAAAAAAAATCGATTTTTTTTTTAATCTAATATTAATGTAAAAATTTGATTTTTTTTTCTAAATTTTATTGGTTCACCTATGAATTATAGATCTCATTAGCATATTTTTTTTTCTCTGAACGCTGCAAGTTTCTCGGAAAAGGCGTTAAGTTGTACGAGGCTGTTTTTGATGTGTTTTTTTCATTTGCTCGCATCGCCTCCATTTTGTGTTAAAAAGTTATTAGAAAAATATTTTCATTTACTATAAGATATGTACTTTGAGGATTTAATATTAAAAATTTTCTGAATAAACAATATATATATTTTAAGTCAATCTGAAATTAGCAATTTCTTTTCCATTTTACATGTATTTCCCCCCTTAAAAGATTGAACCGTTTCATACTGTCTTTTATTTCAAAATTTGTCTCATGGAACGGCGAAGCGATTGCCAATTTTTCTAACAACAGCAATTGAAAGAATTTTGCGGTATATAAGACATTTCACTCTTTAACATGTCATCACAAAATTGCAGTAGTGATCAAAACAGGACTTCTATATGAACCTGAAAAATCGCTGCACTTCCTAATCGAACTAAAAGACCGTCTCTACGGAAGCTAGTCTACTAATCAATTCAAGTCACGAATTTCCGGATCTCCGTATCCAATCTATAAAACAATCTAACACTACAAGCATGCATATGAATGCATTCTTATTTGGCGCATCGAATGCACCTGGCTTTCGCACCTCATTGCATTGCATATCAGTTACGGTCTATTGCGACTCGACATGACTCGCGAATTTGCATGAAAATCAAAGTAGAAATAAATCTGCTTCAATTTCAGCTAGTCATCAATCGACAAATTATGAACCCTCTCTTTTCAAGCAGGAAAATTCGCGGACAATCATCACCGTGCAAATTCCATTCCACAATAGTTTCAGTTTATTGAAAAGGTGTTATAGCCTTTGAAAACGAACAATTGTGCACACGTACATATTATATTTGCGACTTATACGTTCCTGCTTAAAATTGAAAAAAATGCAATTCACTTCCTCGGATAAATAATCACCTCTTGCCTTTTTTCCATTGAAGCACGCTGCAGCAGCTGGTTTGTCAATTGCGTTCCCTAGTCCCTTTTATGCTGCGAAAATTTTAGTGATTGTCAAAGATTATAATCGCACATCGCGACAATAGCAATACGCTACTATATGCGTGAGGGTCAAACATTAAGTATTTTAATCTGTATCTTTTTCGCATTTCTTAATCTGATTATGATCGAATCTTCTTGCGATAAATACTTTCGGAAACATGGTTTCACATAAGGGATGTTTTTAACATTTGAAAAGGGCGTACAATGAATATCCTATTGAATTTAATTCAAAAGGTTTATCGCTTGTTTGATTTCAAATAAAAGATTAAACAACGATAGAGCATCTTTCTGTCAGTAGAGAGGTGTGTCATCGAGTGGATCCATTGCGATTTGATAATACGATTATGATAATAAATTATGATTTTTCCACCAGGGTATGAAACATTAATTTTCAAATTAACACTACACCGCGCACATTCATAACTGTTTCAGTTTCATTCGAAAATTTAATTCTCCTGAAAATTCCCACGCTGAACGCAATTTAATCTTGGGTGTATTTGATATGACCTCTTTTTTACGTCTCCATTCATTCGTATTTTCCGTTCGTTCTTTGAATAAATATACATTTCCTGTATACATTTTTGTCGTGTAGTGGTATTTCGAACCGAAACTGAGGAACTAAGATGATAGTCCGTCGTTGGTTTAGATTTGGGTTTATCTTTGAAATTATCACCTAAGCATTGAAAAAGATATACGCTAGTAGTAACGGCTAGTGCTCTGGAGTATAAAAAATATGAAAAGAAAAATACTCCACGAAATTTCAATTTTACCTGATTATCATTTATTTATGGTATGGCTTTATTGTATCGTTTAGGTGGCTCATACTAATTGTGATGAGCTAAAAATAAATTAGGTAGGATGCGACGGTGAATTTTTCTCACGTAGCTTTGAAATGTGATGGTTACGATATCACAGCGTTGATTAAACAGAAATTTAAGAATAGAACGTATTTACATTTATGTAGTTGCATAGTGTTCAAGCTCAGTAGCTTAATCGAATCGACGCCGTAATTATTCCCATATTTTGTAAAGTATCGGAAGAAAACTGTTAATCTGAAAGCCGTCACAAAACTAGGTCATCCTTTTGTTTTAGAATAAGCTATATTTGATACAGTATTGAAAATTTATCGATGCAATGAACAGGCTGGATAATATTTGGAAATTTTTGAAGCATAAATCCGAACCAATCTAACGAAATCCTTTTGGCTATTCATCTGTTCCTTAAAAATCTCCTAGTATTCCCAATGGTATTCATTTCGGTGATACAGCTGCTGAAGTGTGTGAGTTTCTACTAGTGTTCGAAGAAGTACTATAATCGTTTGGCCAAAAATTCATATTACTATATATATATATATATATATATATATATATATATATATATATATATATATATATATATATATATATATATATATATACAGGGTGTCCCATAACGCAACGTCAAGCCGGAAAGGGGTGATAGGGCAGGTGGTGACAGTAATCAGAAAACTATTTAAAAAAAAGTTAGCTGCGTATTTTTTGAGATATTCGCTTTTGAAAAAAAATTGAAAAAATGCGTACCCTGTGACAATCTTTTCACTGCTACATCTACAAAAATTTTTTTTTTTTAATTTTCTTTTTATAATATAACCCCAGATAAATGCTCTTTAAATTACAGCCAAAAATTAAAAAATTAATGTTTTAGTTTTCAGTGAAATAGCACTTCTTTCACCAAAGATGTACTAAAAAATAACTCTTCACCCAACTTCATCTAACCGTACTGAAAAAAAAATGTACTAAGATATTTTGGCAAGTAGCTTTAAAAGATAGTCTACTAAGTCCTAATTCCAAAATGGTATTACACTTGCTTCTTTATTTCTTAATTAAGGAAAAATAACGTTTTTACCTTGGAGAGAACCAATTCCCAGTTAATTGCTATTAGTTATTTGAAATGATTTTAATGCACTTTATTCTTCTTAAAAACCGTTACCTATAGGTCGATGGAAAAATTAGATGCGTAGTTATGTTATTTTGCTATTTGCGTGGCATTATAGTGGATTACGGTCATTTGATAAGTGTGCATTTTTCTAGCAAATAAGAGAATACTCCCGTAGTTCCGTTTATTGAAAGTGTAAAGTGTGAATTCCATAATGCCGTTTAGATATAGTGCACAGGAATATGCTAATATGCACCTAATTTATGGGGAATGCAGATCCAATGTTTCTGCTTCAGCACGACTTTATCGTGAGAGGTACCCAAATGTTGAACGGTATCCAGATCATCGAGTGTTCATAAACGTGCATCGGGCATTTTCAGAGGGTCGCTTGCCCCATCGAATGGCTTGTGCGGGAAGACCTTGGAATCTCTACGAGGACACTGTATTGGAAGCAGTTGAAGAAGAACCGTCAACCTCGGTGCGTGCCATTCAGATGACTACAGGAGTACCCAAGAGCTCAGTTCAGCGAATTCTAAGGAGAAACCAACTTCATCCATACCATGTACAACGTGTACAAAGTCTCCTTCCGCGAGATTACCCGGAGAGAATTCAGTTTTGTCAAACTATGCTGGAGAATTATAGAGAATATCCGCGGTTCTTTGACGAAATTCTTTGGACGGATGAGTCAACATTCACCAAGGATGGCTACATGAATCTCCATAATTTGCACGAGTGGCACGTGGAGAATCCGCATCTAATGCGACAGAACAAATCTCAACACCGATTTAAAATAAACATGTGGACGGGCATTCTTAATGGTTCAGTTGTTGGGCCATTTGAGCTTGCGGGGAATTTGAATGCCGAAGTTTATCTGGATATGTTGGAAAACCAATTATCACAACTATTGGACGACGTACCACTGAGGATTTATGGAAACATGTATTTCCAGCATGATGGCTGCCCAGCACATTATGCTCGAAGTGTACGGGAATTTCTCAACAGTGAGTATCCCGAGAGGTGGATAGGACGGGGTGGAACAATTTCGTGGCCAGCTCGTTCACCCGATTTAAATCCTTTGGATTTCTTTTATTGGGGCGCAATAAAGGAAAAAGTCTATTCCACTGAAATACAAAGCTTAGAAGAGCTACGTACTAAAATTAGAAAAGCGGTCGACGAAATAAACTCAAGAAGTTTTGCCCGCCTAATTTCAAGGTCGTTCTTAAGAAGATACAGAGCCTGCATTGCCGCTGATGGCAAGCATTTCGAACACCTTTTATAAGTAAAGTAAGTAATTTCTGTTCAATAATTGATTTCTAATTTCAACTTATATCAAATAGTGCGAAAACAAACTTAGGATGTCGGACTGTTAGAAAATTTATATTCATCTCAATTAAGTCATTAAGAAGCCAGGGGCGGCTCGTCGTTGTACGCAAAGGAAGCAGTGCTTCCCTTGCGAAATACTCCCTACACAAGAAAATTAACTTAACAATACATATTAAAATACAAAACAAATCAAATATTCAACAAATCAAAACAAATCAAAACAAATATTCAACATCAATAAAAAAATTTACAAAATACAAAACATTCATCTCATACACGAGATTGCTCTAACAGCCACAGTGCTTTAAAAGTAACTTTACAGCAACGCGACGAGATATCTTGCGTTTGAATGAAAACCTCAAGCATCTCGTACCATTGTACGCCAGAACGCTCAGTTCATTGCAGCGTATTGAAATATGCCACACAGAACACTAAAGCGATCTTGCCTCAATGCACGTACCATGATGTGTGCATACATCCCACAGCAAGCATTACACAATTAATGGTCTTAAACACTTTGCAATGAATGTTCACAAATAGCAGCGCGGACGCTGCTTAGCTCACCGCGTCTTCCTGGGTAGAGAAAATCAAAAAACCCCTTGCTTATTCGGCCGCTAAATGGCCGAGAAATATTTGTGAATGGACGCAGCACGATTTGCAGCGTTCTCTGCTTGGTTTCTGTTTCGCTATAGATCTTGGAGCTGGTTTGCTCTGGGCAAGTGAATTTCGGATGTTATTTGTATG
Organism: Nemotelus nigrinus; assembly: GCA_947369275.1. NCBI lineage: Eukaryota > Metazoa > Arthropoda > Insecta > Diptera > Stratiomyidae > Nemotelus > Nemotelus nigrinus. Next base: position 142,451,748 of record OX376373.1, read on the forward strand.
TATCTATACTGTAATGGATGCATTGGTTAGCATTGGATGTTATTTGTATGTTTCGTTTCTGTAATGGATTTATTACTGAGTTCAAGAGTTAAACGTTTCCTGCAGATTGAAATTCTTTTGATTTGTCTGTTTGCTTGTTTGTGCTGAAAGTGCGTATGTTAGTATTGGAATGATTAAAGAAAGATAGTTTAGTGTTAATGTTCAGCATACAAAGTGAGGTTTTATAAAACCCAAATCTTAGAGACATGAAGCTGATTTTATGGAAGAGGTATGAACGTCTTTTTTTAACAAATGCTTAATAATGGTATATTTGTGTGTTCTATTATAAGCTTGTTAATACATAGAATAAAAGAAATATTTGAGTATGCTCTATTAATATATGTATGCACAGAATAGATACAATGTCTTATGGGGTAAATCTAACCCCACCTTGTATGGGTGAAGAATTATTTTCACATTGTATGCCGAAGGTTTATTCATTTTGTCTTGGAAATTGAATTTCATTTTAGAAAATCTACTGCGGTATATTTTTCTCTTAGACTATTTGAGGAGACAAAGGTACTTTATAGATTCGTCGTGACCAGGAACACTAATTTCAGTTTTTGTTTAAAAAAAAAATTGTTCTAATTTGAAATGTCTTGGATTTTAATTTGTAATCTTGCACCATTTTAACATTAATGAGATTGATGGTGATCATAGTGAGTAGAAAAGTCACTGAATCAAACAATTGGAAATCGAATGCAACTTATTTATGATACATTTGCTGCGCTGAAGTTTCTACTTGTTTATTCTTGAAAAATATGGAAAAATATATCTGCTTCCCCGAGTCTTAAAGACACGAGCCGCCACTGTAAGAAGCAAGTGTAATACCATTTTGGAATAAAGACTTAGTAGACTATCTTTTAAAGCTACTTGCCAAAATATCTTAGTACATTTTTTTTTCAGTACGGTTAGATGAAGTTGGGTGAAGAGTTATTTTTTAGTACATCTTTGGTGAAAGAAGTGCTATTTCACTGAAAACTAAAACAGTAATTTTTTAATTTTTGGCTGTAATTTAAAGAGCATTTATCTGGGGTTATATTATAAAAAGAAAATTAAAAAAAAAAAATTTTTGTAGATGTAGCAGTGAAAAGATTGTCACAGGGTACGCATTTTTTCAATTTTTTTTTCAAAAGCGAATATCTCAAAAAATACGCAGCTAAATTTTTTTTAAATAGTTTTCTGATTACTGTCACCACCTGCCCTATCACCCCTTTCCGGCTTGACGTTGCGTTATGGGACACCCTGTATATTTATAAATATATATATATATATATATATATATATATATATATATATATATATATATATATATATACACTACCGTGCAAAAGTATAAGGACATCATCGAAAAAATCGATTTTTTGAGTTTGTGATTGTTTTTATTGTGTGCAGCAACATTTTATGATTAAATCTGGTATACAAACTAGAAAATATACGTTTTCAGTATGATTTACATACATTAGCATTAAATCAGCTGATTATTATTAGTCAAAATGATGAAATTAAGAAGGAACCAAAAGTTCTTATTTTTAAGTAACATTATTTTTGCGCTGTAATTTCAAATATAATAACTATTGTTTTATTTTAATCTATTCAAATATGGGCGCTAATGTCTTAAACAGTCATTCTGAATCATTTGAGTGCCTGTCAAAAAAATAACGGTTCTTTGTGCACTATAACTGTCAAATTCATTCCCGTTATTGTTTACACGCGCAAAACCGACTGTGCTCGTTGAAAATGTCTCGAAAAAAGGAATTTTCACTTGAAAAACGTTCACATATACTTATTTTGAGAAAAGTGGGTAAAAAAATTCGTGAAATTGCAAATATTATTGGTATTTCAAAGTGTGGAGTTGAAACCACGTTGAAGCGGTTCGCCAAAACCAACTCAAATATGAATCGAAAACGCTCTGGTCGACCAAAAAAATACAGCTCAAGCTGATAATCGACACATTTTATTGATAAGCAAGTAAAATCGGTTCAAAATAGCACCAGATATTCGTGCTGAAATCAACGAAAACCTGACGAACCCAATTTCAGTGGATACTGTCAAACGTCGTTTGCGAGAGAAAGGCTATTTTGATCGCTTTGCTGTGAAGAAACCACTTCTACGACCACAAAACAAGCGGAAAAGATTATTGTTCGCTCGAAAATATAAAGACTGGCCAATAGATCAGTGGAAATCTGTGTTATGGACCGATGAATCAAAGTTCGACATTTTTGGATCCAGGCGGCGCCAGTATGTTCGTCGAAATATAGATGAGCGGTCTAATCCCCAATGTATTGCGCCAACATTTAAACATGACGGAGGCTCCGTGATGGTCTGGGGATGTTTCAGCTACGATGGTTTTGGAGAACTGGTCAAAAGCGACGGAATAATGCGGAAGGAACACTATCACAATATTCTGCAACGAAGTGCCCTTCCATCTGGCATTGGTTTGATCGACAACGGATTTACCTTTTCAACAAGATAATGATCCCAAGCACATCTCCCATCTGTGCATAAACTATCCACGGTCCAAGGAAGAGAAAGGTGTCCTCAAAATCATGGATTGGCCGCCGCAATCCCCTAACATCAACCCGATCGAATTATTATGGGATGAGCTCGACCGGCAGGTGAAGAACATGCAGGTGACCAGTGAAAAACAGCTGTTCGACAGTCTTAAAGTGACTTGGAACAATCTCGCAACTGAAACACTTCAAAACTTGGTCGAAAAGCTACCAAAAATTTGCGCTGCAGTCATCAAAGCACGAGGTGGACACATTGATGAAAAAAACCTGATATGACTTGTCTTGATATTTTCGGCATTTTTAACAATTTTTATGCGAAATTTGCATTCAATGAACATAAATCATAACAAAATAGTATATTTTCTAGTTTATATACAAGATTTGATCATAAAAATCTAAAAAACACAATAAAAAAAACAATCACAAACTCCGAAAATCGCTTTTTTAGGTGATGTCCTCATACTTTTGCACGGTAGTGTATATACTTATGTATATATATACATATATATCATCAAAAAAATTCAGTCACTATTTCTCGGGAACGTGCCATCCGATTGAACTGAAATTTTCAGGATACATTGGTGTATATGCAGAATAAGTCCAGATGTCACCAAATGTTAATTTTCTTTAACCCTTAGGTGCCGGCGGTCATTTTAGTGATATTTTAAATATACCTATTATTCTGACAACAAATAATTTTTTGCTAAAATTAAGTTTGCGAAATGAATTTTGAACATGTTTTAAATGTGAATGTGATAATGTTTTGGAAGTTTTTAACCTTATGTGTGCACTATGTGCCCAAGAAGAGGTCGGGAAAATTTGAAAATTTTTGAATTTCGATAACTTTCGACAGAGCTATCAAATCATTATGAAACTTACAGGAGATTTTGATATTACTAAGTTGTAAACTCGTGTTGTTTTTTATGAGCATGTTTGCAACCCTGTAGCCGACACTGAAAGTGATAACATTCAATTCATCGACTCTCCTGAAAAATTGTCGCTTTTTAGAAAAGAAGCAACTCGTATATAAATCTTATGGTTTTTCTACAAAGCCAAAGTAAATTTTTGAAATTTTACATCGGGCAAGAACGGCAACCCTCCCCCAATTCACCTACATATGTTTTTAGCATCATAAACTTCTGTTCACGAGAACTCACGACCTGATAATCAGATACAACTGAAATTCACAGAATGTATTGGTTTTAGGTAGGACCAGGTCCAATAGAAGCAATTTTAAAATGTGTACCAATCTGTGCCAGTGGTGCCATCTTGAAAAATCACTAAGAAAAAAAAACAGCTTTTAACCCAATGAATTTTGATTCAGTAATCAGATATCAATGAAATTCACACAATAGCTGAACCTTACTCTAAGCCACGTTTGGTAATATTCGTGTCCTGATTTTTGAAAATTCGCTCAGGCAAATAAAGATTTTGCCGCTAAAACTTCCAGTGTAGTCATGGAATCGGATCGAAATTAATGTGGTAAAAGTACCTTACTGTAGGCATTATTAAGTAGAAAAATGATTCAAAAAACATGATAGGATTGCCAGCTATGATTGTTTTTGTATTTTTTTGCTATATTTTTAGTAAGCGATTTTATCGTAAAATTTTCAAATGGTATTGGTCTTGTAATGACAATAAACAACAAATATAGGGATTTGGAACACTTGAAAACTTTTGCGATTGGTAGCCCTAAATTTCTTTGTACCCCTATAACTTCCAACGCAGTCATCGGATCGAAACGAGACTCACAGAGAAGGTTGACTTCAATGTGACACAGAAGTGATATACTTTTGGCTTTGACGCTGGTAAAGGGTTGCTAGTACAAGGCGGTTTAGCTTCTTTTGTCCCAATAAATGCTTACATTAGGAATTCATATCGCGAATTTTTACAGATAAGTATCCAATGTTTAAATTTTCCAAGTTCTTGAAATTTTTTGTATGGCAGCCCCAAACACTGTTCTATCCCTTTAACTTTCGATAAAATCAGTGGTTGGAAACGAGATCCATAGAGTAGCTTGATTTTGATAAGAAGCAATTGTGGTAGACTTTTAGAGCCAGTGCTGGTAAAATGTTGCAAGCACTGAATATTTTCTTCATTTGTATTACAGAAGATGTTGTTTTCCAAGTTTTGTAAGATAAGTAACCGATAATAAATATAAGAAGCAAGTATTTGACTTTCCTTAATTTTGAAATTCATGCAAGTGGCAGCCCTGGCAACCTTTCTGCCCTATTAGTTTAAATGCATTGCGGAGATCAAAGCGGTATATTGCCCTCGAAACACGTTGGAGCACGTGTGAAAAATATATGCACTAAAAATCTGCACGATACCTCTACTGTTCATCGAACTTGTGTTTCTAGCGGTTCTGTTGCGCTAGAGTTTTTTTGTTTCTTATTTTATCTTTTTCTTCCAATACAGGTAGTCGTCCCGATGGTATTCAAAATATCCTGGCTAAATTTCTTTCATCATCTCTATGCGTCCCTCTTTCCATCTCGTTAAATATAAGTATATCTTCTGGTTCTTTCCCTTCCCTTGGAAAATTGCCAACATCTTCCCTATACATAAAGTCGGTGATCGTACATGCAACTCAGACTACCGTCCCATCTCCCTTCTTCCTTATTTAAGCAAGATCCTCGAGAAAGTGGTCTGCAAGCGAGTCAACTCTTTTATTCGGCCTAGCCTAGCTCATGAGTAGCAAAGTTTTGTCAAAGGTTAATACACTTTAACAAACCTTCTTTCCTTTACACATATGATAGCATCCGCTCTCGACCATCAAAAGCAGGTCGACACACTGTATACTTTCTCCAAAGCCTTTGACTCTGTCAACCATAACATTTTTCTTCAAAAGCTGAGGAACAATGGCTTCTTCTTTCCTGGTTTAAATCTTACATCTTTGGTCGTACCTATATGGTAACTGTTAATTTGTACTGAATTACGTGTTTTGCAAAGGCCTTTCCTCGGTCCTCTTCTCTTTCTTTTGTTCATAAACGATCTCCCTCCTTAACCCGATCTTCTTGTCTTTTCTATGCTGACTGTACGCTTTTACAAAATGATCTTAATAGTTTACAGACTTGGTGCGATGCCAATGCTCTCACTTTGAAAGTCGAAAAATGTCACAAAATGTCTTTTACCTGTAAAACGTTACCTTTGATGTTCTCCTATTCAGTTTCTGGCTCTCTTCTTAATTGCTGTTGATAATTGTAAAGATCTTGGTGTAATATTTGATCCTAAGCTAAGCATATTTCATGTATTACTGCCAGGGCCTCTAAATTATCAGGTTTTATTATTCTCTTATCAAAATCCTTGCTTAATGTTTCCAGCTGACTACACCTTTTTCTTGTAGTCTCATTGAATATTACTGTCAAGTTTGGTGCCCTCATTATGTCTACTTAAATACTGCGTTGATGTCTGTTCAACGCAGATTTACTCGTTCCTTTAAATTTCAGACATTCTATTTCGTTCCTACGTCTTCCTTCCCTCGAATCAGGGAGGCTTTTCCTGGATGAGTTTCTTTTGTGTTTAGTGTGTCATTTGCGCGCATTGACAGCTATTTTTATTCTCCGCTGTTGCGTTTATGTGGCAGCACCATGACATCTACAATTTGGTTCCCTATCGCCGACATTACACGCTTTCAAATTTTTTCTTAAAAACAAAGTTTTGCATACTAACATTTCGATGTAGTTTCTCTATCTCTCTCTTCAATTTTGAGTACTTTTTCACCTTGATTTTGTTTCTTATTTTATTATTTTTTCTCTATATTCGCCTTGACTTTGTTTCTTATTATGTTCTTTCTGTATTCAATAATTTGATTTTTATGTGCTGAATATGATAATAAATAAATAAATAAAACATAATTGACTTAAATGAAAGACTCGATGATAGATAGCTCCTTAATTATATTTTTCTGCCACAAGATTATGACCCGAAATCGTTTTAAGCTTTACTACATCCTTGATAATCCATCATATCTCTATTTTTTCATTTCTTGATAACGTTTCTAAAAATTTAGAATAGCTAAAACCACTCGAAAATGTTTCATCACATAAAATGTGGCAACAAAAAGCTATCCTTTTCAAGACTCACCGAACTCAAAAACGTTCCATGATTACACAAAAATTGTATAACTTCTCAAATATTTTTATCCGTGACCTCGTGCTCGGAATAGTCAATCCAATGCCACCCATCATCTATCACTCACTCAAAACGTACATAGGTACTAATTCGCCTATATTATTACGAAAACTGTTTAGTTAATCCAACGAACTGGCCTATCATGACAGCGGCGAGCTGTGAAAAACCGTCATTTGTATTGCTATCATGTAGACAACAAAGGTACTTGAAAAAAGGGCCAGACTATACAAAGTAAGACCAATTGCACCTTTGAAATGCACTCTACTACCTACTATACGAAACAACCACAATGCCAGCAATGCAATGAAGGTAAAGTTCGTAATGTCAATTTGCTCTTTACGGTTGAAATTGGGCGTATAGGCTGGCAAGCAGACGAACTGAAAAATAAATGATGTATGTAGGAATATCGATATGAGAATCTAATGAGGTCCAATTACGAAAGTTCATTATGGCTCGAGTTTCCGTTACGACGAGTTACGATGGTAATCAGTCACCTGTGAAATTTCACTTGGCCATAAACGAACAAACACTATGGGCCGTCGAGTTATCACAATTATTACTGTGGTTTCGGCTGGCATGTTGTTAAAAAAAAATTTCATAATGCAGGTATATTTTGCATAGCCAGTAATTTAGGCCGATAAAGCTGCAATGGACAAAAATTATTCGCATTGTGGTTTGTAATTAGTGAAAGTAATTTTGCTGGATTTAAATTAGATTAAAATATTTCAAGCATCATCTAGCAACATGTATCTAATAATGACCAGAAATTAAAGCGACAATAGCTCCATTTAACAGGTAGTGGAAAGGTGGAATACACACTTTCTGATATTTGAAGTATTTACTAGTCGATCGAAATCGAAAATGAGATTCACTTAGCTCTTAATTTTTTTTTTCGTTTGAATCAGACAACACACAATCATCTGTATGCTATTAATTTTTTTATTTATTATTTTTATATTATTTCAATTTTAGTTATTATTATAAGGTATTTAAGTTTAAATATTATTAGTTCTTTAATTTTAATTATTATTATTAATTATTTTATTTTAATTATTATTATTAGCTATTAAATTTGTTTATTCGTTTCAATACTATGTAATTATCCAAAGTTTAATTGAAGCAGAGGATCACGCTAGAGGGAATGATAAGCCTTCGCTAGACTTGGTAGTGGTGAATTAAAATACACTATACATCTAGCAAAACAAATTTCAAATTTGTATATGGGCTAGTGTCCTGCGTATGAGGCTTGAGTCCACGAAAATAGGATTATTGTGAAGATTAAGACATATTTGAAAAAAAGGATGCATTGTTTTTAGAAATAAGGTTCGGATAGTCTATACATCTCAGGTAGTCTATACGTGTACATCCTGTCACATTCATAATCCGAAACCGGAACGGTATTTAAGGAAAGGTCGCACAAGAGATTTAAATAAAAGCAAATACCTGCAATGATCTGAGAACAAATCCAAATTATTTAGAGGCATGACTGGTTCTGATCACATTACATATATAACAGTCAAATCAAACTTTGTTGCAAATTGACACCAATATCTTTGATATACATAGGAATAGAAAGCAGGTTTAGTGGGATAAGTGGGATAAGTTTTTATAGTAGAAATATAGTGGGATAAGTTTTTTCATGAAATAAGTGCCAATTACATTTTTTTTATCTTGACTATAAACTTGTTGACTTTGCATCAAGAATCAAAAGATTGAATCGAAGCAAGATGCAGGGTGCTGCCAACCTAAGAAGATGAACATTCACTAGAATTTCGGGGATATTTCCCTACATTTCGCTAGTTTTTGTTTTTTTTTTTTTTTTTAGAAAGTAGGTGTATTTAGCTAAAATGCTTAATAATTTCAAAGGAAGACTTACAAAAGTTTTAAAATATTAGATACAATTTCAGCAATAACTTCATTCAATTTTCATGATTAAATATTTTAAGCTACTTATAGTTTAGTTCAAATGAAAGATAGCAATTCCTCGATGCACTTTTGCATACTGATACAAAACAAAGCAACAAAGAAATTACCAATCATTTAAGTTTAAGTCCAAATTCGAAATTTCACCGCGCATACGATACTTTACAAAAAATTGAATCAGAAAGTTGGAACCTTATACATATGTGTTTTATGTGATAAACCTGTAGAAGTTTCGATAAAATTTTCCCGGCGGATATAAAAATTCCCTAGATTGACAACTCTAGTGCAGTTTTCAATAGATCCTATCTTAATAAACAGTTAAATATAATCAGCAAAAAAATTCTTAAAGAAAAAGTAAAGGAAGATCATTAACATAGAACATGAAGAACAGAGGGCCTGGAATGGCGCTTTCAGAAGTATTTATATAGAAGTAGGTATGCAAAGGAAGATCGGACAAATAGGACTTTTTTCAGAGAACGTGTTGATTTAGGTTAAATTCTAGTGTGTCCGGTGTACCAAACAAACCGGCTAAGTCGACCCGGCGTGAGTTTTGGGACTGACCCGGCCTCCGTGCTACAGCACTCGCATAAAAACAAAGAAAATACTCACATGGAGGAGGAAGATGGAGGGGAAATTATGGGATGGGGACTACTTCTCCTACGTCAATGCAATAGAGCTGGTTTATTTTTCTCTTGGCACATACGCATGTTGCAATAAGAAAAACAATCAAAAATTAATTTAATACTTAAAAAAAAATATTGTCAAGATTATTAATCAGTTCGGACGAGAGACCGTGCTGTTAGATAGATAGAAAGTTAAAATCAGTGGTAAAGCGAGCTGTGGAACTAATAATCCCACACTCGAATATACATTGATTGTATGTATGTTTGTGAATCAAGCTCTCTTTCAGTTTCGACCCCTAGATCTGGCAAGGATTGTCATGGTATAATTTTGCAGAAAAAGATGAAGAATAGTTTCCAGGATGCTGTAAAGATTTTCAGCACCATTCTCACATGCAAGTAACTGGCGCAATGATGTGCAAATCTAACGCGGAAAGGAAGCCTTTGAAGGGGGTCGGGTACCAGAAATACCCTAGAATTACTTTTAACTCTTTTGATTATTTAATTAACGGTTGGTCTCCCTGGAAATAATCTATGTTGTTGTTCCTTCTATTCCAAACTTAAGGTGTTAATTCAGCCTATATACGTTTATCACAGTGCCTCAAAACTCTCTAAACAAGGGATGTTCATTGGAAAGGAAAATAGGTAGCCAGATTTTGCGCGCAAGGTTTCATGAAAACGGTTACAGATAAAGAAATGATTCTTTTTGTGGAACATTAGTCCCATTGATATGCAAAAATACTCCTGTGACAATTTTTGCATATCAATGAATGTGTCAATGAATGAATATTATGAAATTCTTCCCCTAACGTGAAGCACATCAAAATTTACTATCACGCTAAAGAACACATAATTTTTCTCTGCATAAAAATTAAAATTGTTCGAAGTAAAAAAAATTCACGAAACTCATATGATAATTTGAAGGTAGCTAGTGGTAGGTAGCTGGAGAAACATTGCGTGCACTGTGAAAATAGTTTCGAGAAAACCATGTTTGTAGTTTTAGAAAAGTTCACAGCCATTTATCGTAAAGACTTAATAAATATATTTTTTGTGGCACTTACAATTGTTTCCGGTACAAAAGCGGCTCAGTTATATGCATAAGAATGATGTGGTATGCTAGAAATAAACAAAACCAAAATAGATTTTTTGAGGTATTCAACCCCCTTCTGCTCAACATGATTTCTTTTGAAACCAAGCAAAAGTCTCTTTGTATAGAATCCATGCAATTAATTTCGAGTGGTTTGAAAAACAAAAAGATTATTTGCCGAGATGGTAGAGAAAAAAAGATGAAGGATTCTCTTCAAGTAATTGCGGGTGGTATTCAATTGAAGAAGTGCACACCTGTTAATGAAATAGGTGAGCGTAGATGTAGCCCTTAAAGTGCATTGTGGGTACACGCTGAGAAATGACCGAAATCAATATATTAACATCTTAATATTGTTATAGTAACAGCATTGTCCCTAATATATAATTTTAACAGCTCAATATTTTATGTTAGGAAGTTACAATATTATATTTGCAGTTTAACATTATATATTAAGCTGTTAACTTTTTATGTTAAGAACATCTGTAAATATAAATGTTTTAACATCTTAACATAAATATATTACTATGCCAATATAAATGTATTAACCAAGGGTGGTGAAATTGTTGGTCATACAACAAAGTACATTGCTTGTATTGTTAGTTAGGATGTTAATATTAAATACGGCAATAGCACACTGGAATAACCTAATCTTGTCCGATCATCGAAGTTAAGCAGTGTTGGGCGCGGTTAGTACTTAGATGGGGGACCTCTAATATTAATTATTGGTATACCAATATACTATTGTAAGACGTTAATATAACTTATTGCCATGATACTATAATATATTGGCATGTTAATATTAATTATTGGTATACCAATAGTATTGTAAGATGCTAATTTAACTTATTGCCATTTTACTATTTAATATTGGCCTACTAATATAATATTGTAACAGACAAATTCACCACACGCATGTCAATATATAAAATTTTAAGAATGTTATGTGCTGGCAATATAATGTTATTGCAAGGTCAATATAATAATGTTAAGAAATGTTTTTAATATAAAAATATTAGCTGCAAAATATATTAAGGGTAGAACAATGATTTTTCAGCGTGTACCTGACACCCAACAACGTTAAAAAAAAACAATTTTTTCAACTTTTTTTCTTTCAACAATTTTTTAAGCAAATTAAAAATTAATAAATTAGTATAAAATTTACATAACTTTGAAGGAGATATTTTAAAGTAAATCCCATAATTTTTTTGAAATAAAGTATTCCATAGCGGCAGAGCAAATCAGCATAGAACACGTCAGGGTGTCGGACATCCAAGTGTGCACTTTAAGTGATCCCTAAGAAGTATGCACTTTAAGGGGTAATTAACATTTGATTGGTTGATGGTTCAGGGAAACCTGCATGTGAAAAATATTGAATCGTTGGTAAATTTTAGCCACCAAAAAGCATAGATATCTATGATCTGCTTGCTTTGTTGCATTTTATATCCTCCTCAGTTTCTCCTTTTCTTAAACTTTCTGACAGATTTTCGATATCATTCCCTTATTTCTTCTATTATAACTATTATTATTATGTCCATAATAGGCAAACTTAAATTATAGCTTTGCTTAGCTTAAGCAACAACGAACTTCCGGTAATATTTATTAAAAAAGAGAAGCACTCCATTAAGTCTGTCTCTGATAATCATTATTAAAAAGACCCCTTCCGAAAGCAGATTTGCTTCCCTCTAAAAATAAGTTTTAAGTTATCCAATTCATAACGATGTGAACTCTGCAAATAATTTTAACCCAATATTGATTCTTTTATTCTTTTCCAAAATCTTTGAAAGGTACCTTCACGACATTATTATGAATGAATACGTGCATTTTATTGTAACAACAAGGTTTCTTTTCGGGTTACTCATCATCAACAAATCTCATACACTTCGTGAATTTCGTTATTCAGGCTCAACTTGATATTCACCCTGTATACACAGACTTCTCCAAAGCTTTTGATCAGGTTTATTCAAAGCTTTTGATCAGGTTTCATGTTCGATATGATTCCTGTACATCCCAACCTTATGAGCTCAGAACTGGTGTTCCACATGAATCATATGCCTCCACAAGGTAAAATGTGACGTTCATGTCTAGGTCCTGGTCAAATGAGCCTCCAATCTTCCAAGTTCAACGACATCCAAATGAAATTTGCCTGTTCTTTACTCTACACTGAGAAAAAGCATAGCACCAGCGACCATAATCTTCTATATTTCAGGATTTTGGTACAATAAGGCGCCGACACCATAATTTATAGCAAAAATTGCGTAGGGGTAGTTGCTATGTAATATAGCTTGCAAGTTTATAGCTTATAGCGCTGATAAAAAACAAAATAAAAGCTAAACTGTTCCGATCTTGGCAATTTTCGAATTTTTGCAATTATAAGTGATAGAAATTCTTATTTTCATAAGTGCACTCAGAAAAATTTCACCACTTAACACTTTTTTAGAATCACTTGAAACCAAAAGTTTTGATTTCATTTCTTAAATTTTAAATTATTACGAATAAATCCTACTCGAACCCAAATCCAAACCCGTGAACCTTTTCTTTAAGGGACTCTACTCTACCCTAGGCTACATGAGCTTGTTGGAAAGTTATTGTTATTTAGCCTACTTCAACGATATGTGCCGAGACTATGTTCATAGCAGTTGGAACCATGTTGCATAGGAGTTGAGACTATCAGCCTAGCAGAACAGCCCATAGTTACTCTCATAGTTCCGTGAAAGTAACACCTTGTAAATTGTGAGATTTTCTATCTGTCACGCATTTAATTATGCAAATGAAGATGTTTCCTTATTTCAATTATAACAAATAACAAAGTATCCCTGGCCTTCCTCACATTTCTAAAAGATTAATTTCGGTCATTTAGCCGACGCAAATGCAGCTGTCCAATTTCACATTGCTCTATCAAAAATGTTCAGAATAAAATCTAAAAGGAGTCTCTTCATATTGTTTCGTTTGTTATGATAAATTTTCAAATTAATTTGATGAAGGAACCGAACAATCAACCATCGCTCCCATACGATGTTATCGCTCCTACGACGATATGGCCGATGAAAAAAAAACTTTACACATACTGCGTTAGGTAAGCAACCATAGAAAATCATACCGGAATTCCATTATAATATCCCATTGCCTAAAAAGAAATATGAGTATCAGCCATGAGAATTACAAATTCTCAATTTTTTTTCAATCAACAACATTTCATCATGAACGCAATTGCTCGATCATATCATATCCTTCCGGCTCACCGAAAATTTCTTCCTGTTCAGTTTCTTTGCATTTGTAAGTCGTCTTTGGCTTTATTGTTGTTCACACTCGAATTTCGAAGATTGGCCATGATGTACATGAGTATGAATTATGACGGGGCGACCGGACATATTTAATCGGTTGTGAAATGAAAGATTCTTTCTATGGCAGGTAATTCTTCGAATTCTTGTCCCCTTTTGTATGTTTCGTGAAGTACATTGCGATGAAAGATTTATTCTTCGGGATACGTTCGATATCAAAACGGATGCTTGTGAAACACAAAACGGAACTTAGAAGGAATTATGATTCAAGATAATTTTTTTTTGATTGTTGACTTAGGTTTCATGAGAAAGATTCATATTCATACAAATAAACAAAACGAAGACAGATCTGCGAATATATGAAGAAAACATGCAAATTAACGGTTATACTAAAGAAATTATGAAACGAAAGATAAAAGTACGATGGATGCCTTCGATAACTTTCAGGCTAAGATTACAGTCTAGAGATTTGTAGCATCTGTTGTTCTCCAACTTGTTGAATATTATATGTGAACTGGAGCGAAATTGCAGTCAACATTTTAATTAAATTGATCCAATATCCAAATCACCCTGTTCATTCCAAATTACTTTTCAACTTATCTCTGTCATAAGCGAAATCCCATTTACCGCAACAACAAAAAAATTCACGCTTCAATCAAGAAATATGGGAATCACTATGAAAATCGTAAACATCGGAAGTACGACCGGAAACGTGCACAACAGCAACTGCACAAGAAATTCTTCTTTTTTGCTAATTCGTCTTAAAAAAAAATGTGTGAGGAAGTGGCCAAGTCGCAAGTTGAAATAAAGATACCAGATCTCTTGGTACTTTTCGAGTCTTGCAAGTCACTTATTATTTCGTTTTAAGTTCAAGGCTTTAGATTTGACTGTCATGTATCTGATCAACACTATTTATTTTTTTCTACAAGAACAAATACTAATCTGGAGCTTTTTGGTACATGTTTCGTTTCAGTTTCGATCTATTGATAATGTTTCCTAAAAGAAATACATTTCATAATGATATTCTGTCTCCGAACACAAAAGACACAGTCATCCTATCTAACAAGAAAAACCCTAATTTATTGGACTGCCCTGATCACGATCTCATTATTAATGCACACGAGAGAGTATATTTTTCGAAGCAGTTTTCACAACAGATAATTAGGCATCCATCGGACTTAAGAACTAAATAAATTGGACTTAATCTTCTTGAAAAATCTACATAATAAGCAGCATTTTCTGATATGGTCATTTTCCAGATACATACATACATACTGACAACGGACCACGATGCTTATCACGTATGTGTATCTTTTCAACGTCGCAGCTACTGTACTGCTGCTTCGGCTGGATAGTCTTTTAAAACAAGCACATTTCGTCTGTAAACACATGAGTACGCGCCTTGGTGTCAATATGTCCTTCGTTTGGGGTCATCAAGGTAAACGAAGGCAAGGCAAACTGCATGCGCTCACAAGAAACGGATAGAATGTTTCACATTCTCATGTGTGATGTGTGATGGTGAATATGTTTTATTTTTATTTCCAACCGCGACCAGTATGCCGACAGTCTGCATAGCTAAGACGTTTACGGAGCAACATAAATGATGCAGAAGTAATGGACCAGAATAAGTTGATTCAGGGTTTCTTGACTTAGCTATTGACAATTGATAGATACATGCTGCTGAGAATGTGTCTGGAAATGATAGGTGAAGGTGTGATTCGTTAAATCTAGTCGAAATTCATGATATGGAACTGATTGTGAAAATGAAAAGTATTTCAAGGATCACAAACTCCCGTTAGTGGTACGCGAGACTCTCGTTACATCACACTGAAGAAGCAATATGAGAAAACCTGTTGGCGTGTGGATTGTTATCGTTACTTTTATTTTCTCCCACAAATGAGTACATAAAATCGGGCACGGTTGTACCTTCGCTTTCTTGTTCAACAGGCCAGGGCTCGAAGCGAATCCATACAAGATTGATTTCTTTCAAATAATTTATTTTCCTTAAAAAGTGTAGTAAACCTAAAGTACATTTATACGCCATTTCGCCTCAAGCAGCTGTTACTTCGGTCCCTTTTTCATTTTGGTTTAATTGATTTGAAAAAAATAATGTACAATTTAAGTATCTGTAAGCTTTATATGCCTCTATCGTGTTTTATTTTCATCATATTCGTTGATCTTGTTTCGATTCCAAAGGAAACCCAACCAACCATCAGCAATTCTTTGATCAACGACTGGTTTGCAGGCAGGCTACATTCCACAACTGGTGGTGTATTTATGTTGAGTATGTATGTAAATATGTATGATCTGTGTAGAAAGGGAAAAAAATTCATGCCCAACGAAGTATGTATCTCCCGCATGGAGATGGAACACAACGGTTGCGGGCGATTAGCTTCGTAGATATGTCCTCTAATTTTAATTTCAGAAATTTGTTTAATGTGCTTCACACTATGTTTTTATTTTCCAGAGACATGTTGTCTTGCTAACGACTGTAGAATAATGTGTTGGGTGTTGTAATATTTTGGGTTTGCTGTAGTGATTTTAACGAGAAAAAAAAAGGTTCAAACCTGAAATTCAATCAATATAATGAGTAGGCGGATTGTGTTTTGGCCCTATGCTGCTTAGATTTTTGTGTCGGAGAGGTCATTCACATTTTCTACAGCTTCGACTGAGCAAAGAATTTTATTAATTATGATAGAGTATGTCCGTTAGATTGTCAGAGATTTGGGTTTCATTCAATAGGTTTGTACTATAAATTGCTGAAACTACCTGTTACTCAACCAGTTACAAACTACTTAGACGAGTAGGACTGAAAAGTTCTAATCCACTCGTCGGATATAATAGAGATTGTGCATTCATATTATCACATGTTGCAGCAACTTTTACGGAAGTACATTTTAATTGCGCTGTATAATTGGAATGTATCCAAAAAACCAAACTTCTACAGAGGGGAATGTTGCTGAATTTCTGTCGTCCCCTCATGTATTTATTTGGTAGTCAATGGAGATGAAACAAAATCAAAGTAGTAAAAAAAATTAATTTTATCCTAATTTCTTTTTAAATAAATTTAATTTAAATAAATTTATATTTAATAAATTCAATTTTTTATTATTATTATCACTTTTCCCGCTGACCCCAAAATAAATATATCACATCAGGGATTCGCAACATGATAGCATAACGCTGCTGATTGATCAGGGACGGACAGAGTTCGTGTCAATCTGGTGCGAAACGAGTTTGGTTTGCCAAAGCCTTCGTTGTTATACGACAGAAATTGGCGCTTGACAAGGTCTATTCAATACGGTTCCTGAGGGTCCAATATATGAAAACCAGGGTGTGAAGATTTTATAGGAGCTTCAAAAAAGTGCAATTTTAAAGGCGCCAAAATATCTCATCAACCTACTACTGGACTCTTCTGACCGGAGGCTTTCTGAACGTATGCCTGCATGGTATGAAAATACAGTCTCATGTCCGAGAGTAGATCCAAAGAACCAGCACTGAATATTCTAACACTAGCGCCATTAATTTTGACGATATCTTCGAAAGGTCGATTTTCATCACAGCCGTGACAAATGACTCCACGCTGGCACGTTTCAAAATGCTTCTACCGGTAAAGCAACTCCATGACTGATTGAAGTGCCCGGGAGAAAACATCCCAAGCCGAGCATGTCCAGTTAAATTGGAGGACGTGGATCTGTTTCGTGATTCGGAGGATGCAGGATCATACATGAATTGGCCAAGAACGTGTGTGCTGGATGTAAGTATATTCGGTGAATAGGCAACGTGGAGGTGAGGAGTCCAGTCATGATAGAAGTCACAGCCTGGGGGCCAACATTTGTGGCTTCATCCTCTCTCATTACGAGAACAGAAACGAGAAAAGTTAGCTCGGTTCGTGGGCGTGATTTTCACGGTATCGTAGGCTCGGCGTTCAGGATATCTGGGCTTCATGACACCTAAAACAAAAAATAACCTTTTTGGGCTCAGGGCAGTCCAGAAAAGAATATCCTAGATCCGTGCAGTCTCAGTGAATTCGAAAATGCTCATGATGATTGTATGGTTGTGAACCTCGTGCACTCGATTCCTAAATAGAATACATTACAGGTCCAGCTCCTCTAAAGGAACCTGAAATTGAAGGGTCAACGTCTGACTCCCATAGAGATCTCGCAGTTCCAATCCAGTCAGTACCAATTAGCCGCCATGCATCAGGAGTAAATTTAGGTCTCTCACCAATTCACATCCCGAGACCCCATAATAAGCATAATGTCCACTCGGAGCAGGAACTGCTGTGCGTACATGTCCTACAAGGCCCCAACGATTATCAATCTCCATTTAATAATAGGAACCTATGTTTGCGGGTGGGTGTTCGAACGTTTCGCCCTGTTTCACGAAAGGTAGCCCGTAGCCTATTCGGGTGTGGATTTGTGCCATTTTTTCAACAACAGTTGATTTACATGTTGATTCCCGCTACGACTCCGTGGTATTCGTGGATGATAGAGGCTTGGTCACAATTCAAGAGGGCTCCGGCGCGTTCCTTGGTTGCAACATCGTTTGACGAGGACTGACCCTTCAAGGAGTACTGAGGCACCCTAGTTATCTGGCAATGTGAGAAAAGCGACGGTTCCAGCTCACAGTTTTCATTATTATTAATTTTGTTTGATCTCTAACCACAAAAAAAATACATCTGGGGACACCAGGAATTTGCAATAAAATCCCTATATTGCTTGAAAAATAGACGAATGCTATATATATTTTGAATGCAGCATACTTTCAATAAATTTTTACTTCATTGTATAAACAAAAAAAATTTTTTTCGACATGAAAAATAATGCAAAATCATATTTGTAGGTACACGCAATAGATTAATAATCCACTTTCAATGCTCAATTGCGATGCATTGTATGCAAAAATTTCGTGTGCTAAAAATTTCAAA
The DNA here is from genome assembly GCA_947369275.1 of Nemotelus nigrinus. Lineage (NCBI taxonomy): Eukaryota > Metazoa > Arthropoda > Insecta > Diptera > Stratiomyidae > Nemotelus > Nemotelus nigrinus. The sequence continues at coordinate 142,470,269 of OX376373.1, forward strand.
CACATATTTACCAAATCACAAACTTCAAATATGCACCACCTTCTTCTACACTAATTACAAAATCATCGCGACCTCGCCCCCTTCACACCGCATTGCAATTTTCCCTCCTCAACCAGCACCTAATTCCCTATAATCTGGCAACAGCGCTGGCTGGAAAGCATGTTGGACTGGAAATCGACTAAATTCTACTGTGGCCGCCTTGCCTGCCCGTGCTTGGACTGCGTCAATTTTGTATTGTGTGTACGGAATGGAATCTGGTAGTACCTCGTCATACGAATTGTTGGCAATTGGTTTTGTGCAGTCACTGCGTGAAGTACGTACGGGACGTTGCTGTCATATCTAGCGGAACTGTGCTGAGACGAATTCAAGTTGGATGCAGCGCGGCATTTAAAACAAACAAAACAAAAAACATAAAGAAAGGTCGAGTGAGTTTTATCTATCTACCATCTGTGTGCAGTGATGCATTTGCACTGTGTTGCAAACAAGTGAACAAAAATATTACCAAAGAGTGTAAGAGTTGAAAATTTCTTGTGGTGAATAGCAGTGCGAATCGATGATTGTTATTGCGATGTAATTAAGCTGATTGCAAGATGAAATGTGTTTTTGTATGAAAATCAAAAGATTAATTACTTCTTTAAGATAAAAAGGTGAAGTTTTTCCTCATTCGAGCAAACTCCTCTCAGTGCGATAGTGGTCGTCCTAAGCGATTTTTCACAGAGGTCTAGTTGGAGACCGATGTTGTTCTTATATCTAGTGTACGGCGGCAACGTTTCACACGGCTCAAAAAGACGGTGGTGGTGCAACAATCTCAAGACGCGCGAAGATAGTTTTTTTTGTATGTGCTGTGCTGAAGAAAGAAAATCCGGTTTTCCTTCAAGAAGAGCTTGCTTTCGTTCTACAGTTGTATCGTCGGCTGTTCGTTGTGCTGCACGTTTTTAAAGATAGTTTGTTATTTTGCTGCTGTGGATAATACCGTTGTCGTGGTTGGGGTTCATGTTGCTTTACTCTCTCGGATCGTGGAAGGAAAATATAGTGTCTGTCGATACTGAAAGGTGCATTTGGATGAATAGTTTTAAAATTTTATCGGAATCTGAAAAAGTGTGACTAAAAACAGTGACTAATAAAATTTTGGGAAAAAATCGGTTGTAAATCGAAAATGCTGATTGAATTCCTTTAAAAAGCCATACTTCCATTTTTATTAACTGTCCGATCTTGTGATACTTAAGTGATAAAAATGTTCAACTCAGCTGATGTTAGACATAAAACGAAAAATTCATTCGTTTTCGCAGCATCGTTTTGAAACGAAAAAATTGAAGTTTTGCATAATATTCGATTGCTGATGAAAACGAAAATGTTACAAAGTGCCGAACAATCGTCCTTCTCATCAGCGGACACATCAAGACGCCGATCAACATTTTACGTCCCCCTGATACGAACTGATCCTGAAGAAAGTATTATTGTAAATAGTGAAAAACTTACGACATTGCTAGGAAAGCACTTGGCCGACACTCGTCTATACGGTAAAGAAATGAGTCCTCCGTGTGGATTTAATTGGAGTCTGTCAGATGCACTGACAGGGCAAAAAACTCGTCGATCGAATAGTACGAATAGTGCCAATAGTAGTCAAGGCAACAACACTCCAAACAATATCCGCTCCAAGCGATATGGAATCGTCCTGAATGGAATTAGTTTGGACGACGATGACTACAATGATTTACTGAAGAAAAATGACTCAACACCGAAACTACCTCGAGATTTGGATACAAACGTCGAACACGATCCGGATGATGACGACCCGGAAATATGTCGAATGCAAACAAACACGTCGACACCCATTAAGGACATGAAGTGCCGTTCACGTTCAAACATTCTGTCAGTTCCACAGAACTCCGAGTCCAACCTTATTCTGGCTGCTCAGGCCCAATCCTCATGCTCATTGTCCCCATCGAATATGGCTGTGAAAAACAAATCGAAAACTCTCCCTCAAAATCTTTCACCCGCATCAGCCGGGATTATTACAAACACGTTCCCACCAAAAAATCTATTCCTATTGAAATCGACACCGAAAATTTTACCTTCGGCTGCAGCATCATCATCATCTTCTTGTCCATCTCGAGCAACCTGCATGGCCAATTCAACCGGTGGCGCAAAGAATTACTCATCGGATACTTCGGTGGTGACGTCACCACAAATTACACCGAAGAAATCATTAAGCTTCATCAGACGGGCACATTCAACGAAACTTTCCCGTAGTAATTCCTTATTGAAATCGCTTACCTCGTCATCGGTATCTTCGTCGAAATCATATTCATCTGTGGACGGTGGAGCAGCGTCATCCATGCATCAGCAATATGCTGAATTTAATGTTCAAATGTTGCCACTGGATCGTTTAGAACGATTCTTACGTTCCGATAAATGTGCGGATGTTTTGAAGGAGTACTTTTTAATTAGAGATTTCGATTCGAATGATACGCAGGAAACAACGTTGGCGTCGACGACGACAACAACGACGGCAGAAGGAAGTACGACGCGAGTAAGGATTATATGTCCTGTAGTTGCGTGTGAAGAGGATACAGCTGTTCATTCGGGTAAGAATTGACTTTTTGTTTTGGATGACTCATGCTTGCTTGGCTGCGTGTTTATTGGTTTATATTCGGTGCGAAGACGGTGGGGGACTTAATGGTACTCACCCTCGTGTTGCAATTGAATTTAATAAAGAGTGGTTATAGCAGAATGAAAGAAACAATTTCAGGTAGATAATTGTGGTGGCATAAGTTGTGGGGTAAAACTGGCTATTAAACTAGCAATATCGACTTGCATATTACAATACAGATTTTCGGCGGAAAAATTGCATCTATTATTTAAAATGATTTCGCATTTCTATATATTTTACCGCCTTGCGAAAACCTGAAACCGAAATTATGAAGCAAGTTTAACAATTTCGCCTGCCATTTATTCCCGCATTTCATTTATTGGCAAGCAAGGATCACCAAATAATTTATTGTATCGAATCGATAATTGGAACTCTCTGCCTCTGAGCCAGTAAAATTTTGAAACGTCACTGTAGCGATTAGCAAATAATATATCGAAAGATAAATTATCATCTATTAACAATTGCTGCGAGATAAATATTAAAAGATTGTTATGAAACTGCCCGCAAGTACTATGGCTTCTTGAACCGGTCCTCAGGCAAGCTATAAAACGTGTGTACTTTCCTATCTAGCAGCGAATTTTCGGTTGCGTAACAACATAAGATACGATCCCGTGAGATGGCAGTAAGCATTTAGAAAAAAAATAATATAATGAAAAAGTCGCCTTAAGATTCTTCCGATACATGATGATAGGATCCAAGCAGTCTTTGGATGTAGTAGATATGTATTATGAACGAAATGATAAATAAACCGTGACTAAGAAGAAGAAAATGAATATTTCATCTCAACAGCAAACTATCTGGTTTGCCTTGAAACTATACCACTATGTACTGTGCGATTTGTTGTTATTGGTGATGGTGAATAACAACATTAGCACGATGCCGAAAAATTTCATTTCCGACACATTCGTATTTATTGGATAGTCATGATCTATGCAGATGAAATTGTTTTTCAATGGAAGATCGTCAAAATTCAGCTGAAAATCTTACTAATACTTGCTGAACCGTCAGCGTGTAGCTATTATAATACACTAAACGTCTGATTAATGCTCAGAGAAGGGAAAATAAATTTATGTTAGGTGAGTCAGTGAATAGTAAGTGTATTCACCGGTTCAACAATAGATTTAATAACTGTCCGGTATAGTATGCATGCATCAGATTTGATTTGACGTTTATGAAATTTGTGGTTAGTATGGTTATTTTGTTGGATACGGTATAGCAACATGTGTCTAGGATTCGTGTGATGCTTGTTCAAACTAGATCATATGAATCTGTTTTGGCTTGTACGCTATTCGAACTTCTTCAGACGATTTATTGAAATAAATGATGACATAAACAGTAGATTACAATTGAAATTAGCATGCATGCCAACATATCGAATAAATACGTCTTTCAAAAAGTATTGCTCTTCGAATAAAGATCTTTGGTCTCAGCGTTGAGTCAATTTTAAACTGAAATATAAATTTAAAATGCATTCAGCTTAAGAACTTAGCATTGCAAAAACTGACGACAAGTTCGTTTTAATTCCACTGGTTGCATCTCGATTGTTGACAACAATCAAAACGCAGTGCATAATATTTAAAACGCAGATATCGTGTTACTATATGATCATCATTTTTAATTCATAAACAATTCACAAAGCATCACGCGACCATGAGAACGATACGGATAAATTCTTTTACGTAAGTTTCATTTTTATATGAATGGCAGTGTTTCAAGTTCGTCCAGTTGTTGGTCACGATATCATGATTGACCACATAGAATCTTGTCAATGATACGTATTTATAGTTTTATTAAAAAAAAATACTATTTGTATATTTTAGAACTAAGTATTTACTTGTGATGTAAATTTTGCATTTTAGAAAAGCTTGAAAGACCTGCAAGCACAGATCTGCGTATGTTGGATTGTTGGAGGTTCTACCAGGTATATTCAGTCCTGTTTGAAGTAGGAATTACTACGAACTGGTTTTTTCTTATTGCACTGTCTCGTTTTTAGTTTCTTTTTGTTTTTCGAGACATAGCCGACACTGAATATGCTATTGCTCTGTGACGAAATGTAATGCTTTGAATTGCATCGGGGTTCATGATTCCAAAACTGCACATTTCGAATGGCTGCTAAGTTTGAAGTTAAATGCTACTTAAGCAGCGAGGATCATATTACTCCTTTTTTGGTCCAATGGCGGCGGGCTGCTTACCAGTGTGGCCAATTTAACATTTTCAATGCTAGATTTAGCACTAATTTCATACATTTAGCATTGAAAAAGGTACTTTAGCATTTAGCACTTTTTATTAGCATTCAAATTTTACGCTAGCACTGCTTTACACGAACGTTCGATGATATTAAATATTGCATACGAACACAATCATATAACATATTTAAATTCTATTCCCTTGACGCAATCTAGTTTAAAAAATATAGGAGCATAACTTTGAATTATTTAAAGTCCTAGCTTGGTTTTTGCCCACTATAGCGATTTATCCACATATTCAGATTCAAACAATTCGGACAATGGTGACTTATAATTGTGCACATTACCTTCCTTTTAATTAAAAACTGAAGAGAGCATTTTTATTATTAATTATTTCTGCTTATTTTGTTGTTTTTGAATAAAGCTACTTGGTTTTTAATTCTATTGGCACAAAAAAAGTTTAGCATCGATTTTTGCAGTTTAGCATTGCTTTTAGCTTTTTTTTCGAATCCATTTAGCATAATTTCAAAATTTAGAATGGCCACACTGCTGCTTACTGCCGTGCTTGATTCTCTGGAAAGTAAACTCTGCGATGATTTCGTCTCCGGTCTCCCTGCTGAATGTGTTACAGTTTATGTGTCCCTGTTAAATTACAGGAGCAAGAACGGGTACAGCTACAGCCCCAAGAAATTAATTTTGAGTCTCTACAGCATGGAAACTCCATCACAGCCTGATATTCCCACGCCTCATCTAGAGCAACTTTTTCCTCAAGTTCAGGTCTTGCCTGGGCCAAATATAATAAACAATTCGACGCTGCAATTATCTAATCCCTCCTCTGCAGCTGATCTTATCTCGAGTCTCTGCTGATACATCGCAATATGGCTTTTGTTAAATATATACATCGGAGACTGGGAAGTTCTACAAGTGTGTTTTGTGGGCACATTTAAACTGACTCTCCCTGCTGCTCATAGTTTTGTTGGTCGCCTTGACTTCTGGCCCACTGATGTTCTAATCGCGACCTGTGAACATCGTCGGTGTCCTGTAAATTTACCGCTCATATCTCGTGAATGGAACCTCGCTTCAAATTATCACCCCATCTCCATTCTTCTCTAGGTTTTCGAAAATTTGTAGCTCGGGGCCTTTGCAAATTGACGTCTTCGCCTTCGTTTTCAGCTTGTTATAACAGAATGTGACGTTAGACCAAGTCGAGCTTGTCCCAATTCAGTTATTTACGTCTTGGCATTTCTCTCCTATATAACAGTTGACAAAGTCAAGTTCTGATTTGATTTTTCGTTGGCTTTATGGTGTTTTGAGGCAATATTATGAAGCAAGCCAACGATTTCGGAAACCTTGGTTTAGTCTGCTTCAAACTGAATAGCTCAGCTACTCTGCTGACGTCATAATCTGTTATATCTGTCATCTGTTTGTGGGGGTCGGTAGCTTAGTTGGCCAACGCGTCCGTCCGAAGCAGCGATCTACTGGCCGCGGGTTCGAATCCCGCCGTGTCCATGGCTGTATTCGTTAGTCTTGTGTTGTCTTAACAGTCGGCGACTGGGCATAATACCAGCGCTCCATTAATTACGTGTCACATTAAAGCGTTAGTAGCGACTAGGCATAACACTAGCGCTTTAGAAAATAAGAAATAAATGTGGCACTTAAAAGAATAATGGAATAATTGATATCGGCTTCTCCCATATGTGTCTCCCTACCGCCATCGCTAAGCATTCGCTTCAAAGGGCAATCCCCTGAGCTTTGGCATTATCATAGAAAAAAAAAATCCGGACTTAAACCGGGATTGAGATTGGAACAGTGGAATTGAAACCTTTAAACAACCCGTTTACTTTCCACTGTTTCAATTTCAATCCCTAAATCAATGCCTCGTGCACAATGTTGTTTCAAAGTGGATTAAGATTAGTCAAACCATAGCCTTGTATATTACCAGGATCGACTTGGAGTGACTTGGCTTGGAACGGATTGAAATGAAACTTCAAAGTAGGTTTTTGTTGTGACTGGATTAAAGTGGATTAACCGAATAAAATGCAGCTAGTTCTACTAAAGTGAAGTATATCGCATCGTAACGTCACATATATGAATAGAACTCAAGTGAGCTTCTAATTTTTCAATCCTCAATCGCTCGATGCGCGTCTTTTAACGCCTAAGTCGATCCAATCCAGTAAAATTTTGTGGTCGGATCGACTTAACTCAAATCAATTCACTGCGCGTATACAACGTGGTTTGACTAATCCTAAGCCGGTTTGAAACCACGTTATAAACGAGGCTCATGTTATATACGCGCACCGGATTGATTTGGGATAAGTCGATCCAATGAGGAAATTTGGCGACTTTGGCGTTAAAGACCCGAATTCGAAGCCCACTTGAGTTCTAGTCATATATGTGACGTTCTGATGCGATATACTTTACTTTAGTAGAACAGGCTGAATTGTATTCGGTTAATCCAGTCGCACCAAAAACCTACTTTGAAGTTTCATTTCAATCCGTTTCAAGCCAAGTCAGTCCAAGTCGGTCCGGCTTGAATACGAGGCTAATCCTTATTGTATCAGAGGCCATTGAGCGTTTCGTGTTGAACAAAATGTATGATTATCTTAGCTGCTTATATCTTCGCATCTCAGCAACTTGGCTTTGTTGAAGGTCGGTCCACATCTGCCAACCTCATTGAATTTTGTCATGTAGTGGCCTCGGCTTTAGATTGGAATTGCAGTTTGTCTGTTAATAAACAAACTACTCTATTTTCATTATTTGCTGGCACCAAGTAGCGATGCAAATATAGCTCATTGTCACCAAATGTATTTTTCAGATAAACCATCGTCTTCGCTAATGTTACCTTCTTGGTCCAGGTTTAGTATTCTCATGTTTTATTCATTGCAGTTTGTTCGTTTTATGCACCTTAATTTACATTTCAAATTATACCCAAAGACCCTTTAACTAAAGACTAATATGTCCAGTGCTGCCATTTTAGCATTTTGAATGCTAGATCTAGAATTATTTTTGCCAAAACGGCATTCGAAATTCGGAGTTAGCATCTAGCCTTATTTTTAACATTTAAATTAAGATTTTGGAATAATCTGGCACTCATCTATTTGCAATCTCATCACATTTTTCTCAAGAATAGCTCTGTTTGTGTCCTTGCAGTCGCGTTCATGAAAGGAAAATTCCTGAATCATGTGGTGGCGGAAATTCATGAAAAATACAAAAACGCGCTCATGTTGTTGTCTTCGAAGTAACAACCAGAAGTGACAATTGTTTGATATTGAAATAATGATAGTGATTATAAAGTCTAAAATATAAAGACTATAAAGTCATCTCTATTGCTTTAAATATGGTAACTTTCCATTAAATCGTGATGATGCTAAAAATCAGTGATATGGTCCCATCCACTTCAAACTCCCAGGAGCCTCGGACATCTACAAGTTCATGTTGATCAAAGTATGTGTATTCTAGTTAGATATTTTTTTCCTGAATAATGTGAATCAATTGTTTTGTTAGGGCTTCAAATGCAAGCAATCGCACTAATAACGCTGCAGAAAAATCTTCGTTATCCGACACTAATACTTTTTCTTCACTTAAAAATAAATAATTGTAGCTTTTTTGATTATGAGATTCCAAACGATGTTTTGAAAAATATTGGTAGAAATGAGATTTACACAAGAGAAGAAGATTTAGATATAACTGATATGTCTGTAATAGATATACAGTGGCTCACAGCTTATTTGATACAGTGACTTTTTAAAAATGAAAATCACTGTAACTTTGAAATAAAGAACCCTATTCAAAAAATTTAAACGTATTTGACTAGATGCATGTTCAACGAATACAATGCAAACCAAAAATGTTCCAGCAATATTCCTCGGCGTCCCTTAAAAGAGAAATACCACTGGCGCAGAAAAATTGCAGCTCACAGCTTATTTGATACAGACACTTCAATGCGAATAAACTTTTATTTCTCGTCGAGTTAATCTGTGTTGTTTTTGTTTCTTGAATTTTTGATAGTGTTTAGACATTGGCTTAAGTAAGTTTTAGCAAGATCTTGTAAGCCGAAGTGCCAAAATGAACCAAAATTGTAAAATGGGTCATCGCACCACAATTGAACAGCGCGAATTGGTATTAAACCACTTTAAAAAAGGACAAAGTGTTCGGAAAATTGCTGAAAGTGTGAATTTGAGTGTCTCTACAGTGCAGCACATAATTGAGCGCTTCCTACACGAAAATCGGGTAGAAAATAAGAGGAGAAATGCGCCAAACAATATTTTCACCGTATCCGACGAACGATACATTGTAATGAAAAAGAAAGCAAACACAAAGATTTCCACTCCAAAATTGGTTACTGAGGTTCATCGTGAATTAAGGAAGTCATGTAGTGCTGAATCCGTCCGACGAGTGCTTCGCGACCATGACTTCAGGGTCCGAGTAGCTCGTAGGAAGCCTTTCATTTCCAAAAAAAATACAATAAGCCGATTTGCCTTTGCCAAAGAGCATGTGGGAAAGCCATCCGCGTTCTGGAATACGGTTATTTTTGCGGACGAGTCCAAGTTTAACATTTTTGGCTCCAACGGAATGTCATATGTTTGGCGCAAGGCAACCACTGAGCAAAACAAGGTGAACCTCAAAGCTACTGTGAATGTGATAGTTTGGGTGGTAATGGTAATGTGATAGTTTGGGCCTGCATGTCTGCAGCGGGAGTCAGAAATTTAAAGTTTATTGAGGAAACAATGGACCAAACAAAGTACCTTGATGTACTCAAAAACAATTTGCTGCAAAGCACTGAAAAACTGGGTGTTAGCAAACAATTTCGGTTGTACCAAGACAATGATCCAAGGCACAAGTCGGGAATTGTGCAATCCTGGCCAATTTGGGATTGCCCTCATTTGATGTCTCCGCCGGCACAGACACCAGATATGAACGTCATTGAGAATCTGTGGACTTTGTTGGATAACCACATTAGAAAACACAAGATTTCTAATAAACAAGACCTGAAGAAAGCACTGCTAGAGGTATGGCAAAAAATTAGTCCTGACATCACAAAAAAACTCGTTGATTCAATGCAGAATAGGCTCCAGGCTCTGCTTAAGTCTAAGGACTATCATACAAAGTATTGAAATCAACTGGAAACCTCATAATTCACAACAATTTTAATGTTTAATCAAACTGTATCAAATAAGCTGTGACATGAAATTTGTTATTATTTTTAGTTTTTTTGTTTTTTAAGATGTAAAACATCAACTTTGTAACAAATATAAACTTGTTTAATAAACAACAAACAATTGCCTTCAAAATGGTGTTCAAATTTTTTTGATATTGTTTTTTTATTTTTTGAGTTATTGCAACTTAATTTTTTAAAGAAACACTGTATCAAATAAGCTGTGAGCCACTGTAGAATCATTTTGAGATGTAAATTTTAAACTTCTAATTTGTTTTTGTTGTACATAAGAGGGTTGATCAATAAGTAATGACAATGAATATAAACCAAGCTAATTAAACTTAAAAGATATATTTATTTTTCAACATAGTCTTCTAACAAGTTAATCCATTCAGTCCATCTTTTTTCCAAACCCAGGATACCCTCAGAAAAAACTCTTTATCTTGACTCTCCCAAAATGCCTCAACAGCGGCCATCACTTCCGTATCATCTTCAAATTTCTTACTCAGAAGGTGTTCTTTGAGCCAACGAAAGAGGTAAAAGCCACCGAGAGCTACATCTAGCGAAAAGGGTGGGTGTTCAAGCAGTTTGAATTCTGTTTCTTTAATTATATCTATCGCAACTGCAGCCTTGTGAGCCGGTGCGTTTTTTTGAAGAAACAGAGCTTTGGCTCGCAGTTTGCAGTGTCTTTTCTCCTTCATTGCCTCTCGCAATCTTCTTATTTGGTGAGCTTAGTAATATAGTGGCTTCCTTTTCCAAATATTCCACCATAATAATTTCTTCAGCGTGCCAAAAAACTGATGCCATAACCTTTCCTGCCGAGCTTGGCACTTTGCATTTCTTCGGCGTCGATGAAGAGGGTCACTTCCAGGTCATCGATTGCATTTTGGTTTCTGGATCAAAATAGTGGAAATGTGACCAAAAATTCTCCTGATCTGCTTGGAATTTTTTGAGATTCATCCTTGCAATGTCGACTCGTTTCTTCTTCAGCTCGTCCGTTAACATTCTCGGTACTCAACGCGCAGAGATCTTCTCCATATGTAATTTGTTGGTAAATTTTTTTCGAACACTACCATATGAGATCCCTGTGACCTCAGCTACATGCCTGAAGGTCACTCTTTGATCTGCCAACACGACATCTTCGACTTTTTTTACCTTGTCTTCAGTGAGGGATGTGGATGGACGTCCTTCGCGGTGTTCATCTTCAGTGGATGTTCTTCCCAGCTTAAACTCTTTGTCTAGCGTGCAACGGTGGAATATGGAGGAGCAGAGTCCCGTAATGTTTCCACCATGTCGCCGTGTATGCCTCTGGTAGACAATTTTTTCAAACAGAGGTACTCAATGACAGCTTTAATTTCGTTTTTCTCCATTCTGATTCTCTCTCTTCGACTGTTAGTATTAAAATGAATGTAGCGAGTACATGTAGTAGTAGAAAAAACGTTTTTTTTTGGTATTCTATGCGAACTGGAAATAACCGATTATCATAACTTATTGATCAGCCCTCATATACATATACATATTGTTTTCATATTGAACCATGTTTATTTCAATTAAATAAGAAAGCATTATTTAGCATTATAATTTTACAAGATCTAGCATTATTTAGCATTAAATAAAATTGAATCTAGCATTATTCCAAAAAAAAAATAAATGGCAGCACTGAATATGTCCATGAAATAATTCACTTCTAAATTATGATCTTTCGCATTTAGAACATATCCAAAAAGTATAGTGCACTCAATAAATTCAACTATAAACTTCGTTTCTCATACTCAGTCTGAGTCTCATTCTCATCATTTAAACTGTGAAGACCAGTTCTTATCCGATCAATCCGATTGTAGTGTACTATTGATTTAAAACAATAAAAAAATGTTATATCCAAAACCACAAAATCAACTATTTCAGCTGAAAAATGTTTGGTGACCTAATCTGTGAAACGAAAAACCAACCTCAAAAATGTATTTTCATTCTCTACTTCTGCGGGAGCAACTACCAAACTACTATACGCGCGACGATCGAATCACTTCTCTGAAAATTCCTCTAATTTCACATAAAATTTGATTAGTTTTGTCCACATCCAGATTTCTTTAATCTTTTGCCGGCATCACTGTTCGGAACACTGTTTCTTCCTCTAAGTTGGTTCAGTTGCCATTCTAGTCGAATTTGAGTCTACTCACTGCCTATCGACTGCACGATTTCGTGCGGTATGTTGAAAAAAAAAACACTAAACACTTTTCTCATCGGAGGAACATATGATACAAAGAAAAATACAAAACTGAAATTTGTCTTGATCATCGTCATTGCCATTATCATCATCCACTCCTTGACTAATCTAAATTCCATTCTCTCGGCGTTTTTTTTTTGTATACTTTGAGCCCCTCGATCACTTTAAAAAATTGCTTGAAAATCAATTACAGGCGGCTCGTCTTATTATTGTTTGGGTAATATTGAAACTATTAATGGTTTTTCATGTACATTTTTCGGATGTGAGAAGACTTTAAGATAATTGCTTTTATTGCGTCTCCATTTCTATGTTTTCTTCAGCGTTAGAAAGATATCGATATTTTAGGAAAATCTATTCCGAGACAAGAAGGAATTAGTCATAGTTTGATTTTAGGCTCTTTGACGCCCAGTGTGAGATGCTGATATACATACATATATTTTTAAATTGAAAAGTCACCGATCGGAGAAGATGATTTAAGTAACTTCATGTACGGGAAGATGTCCAGATGTTTTAGTTTTTCCTTCGCAAATATTTTTCTCGATTAATACACTTTTACAAAAGAATTTTTTTATAGGTAAAATATATATTTTTTTAAATTTTAATCAAAAATATGTCGAGGTTTTAATGAAGAAATTTTACTTACTCGCGTTGAATTTATTTCTTTACGAACAAAAATAAAAATATCACTTCTGTCCCGCCTTAATTTTCAAAAATAATCTTCAAATAATATTTTCCACGTGGAGCTAGCGCTCTCCGCTACAATGAACCTTAAAGTCCAGCTAATTTTAGATTGTCTACATTCGCTGGGTCCACATCATACAAAAAAATACCACACTTCATTTAAAAAATTCCCGCCCGCATATTTTGTTTATTTTTGACAAATTTTCCAATTTCTTTTTTTGCGTGATTCGTTAGAGCGGATATAAGTATGCCAATAGCGGACGAAAAAAAACCCCAATCTGGATGGAATATTACATGAAACATTTTGTAGTTCGGGTTGCGACAAAAAATCCGTTCACCATATGTGGTATAATGTGTTTTGTAAATTTTTCCACATGAAATGACATATTAAGCAAAGCCAAATGAAAACGTTGACATTATTAGCTACGAAGGAGCGCTGTAATGTACACTTAATGGGCCTTGTTACACTTGTACTCTTGATACAGTCCTATAACCGGTTATCTGGGCAAGAGGCAGAAGAATCGAGGGGAAATCTCTACAAAAAGTGATGCACTTGGAGAGAATTTTTCCTCACGTTTGAAACTGATTGAAACTGCTGCAAATCACTAACACAACTATAAACATAGTTCACGGTTCAGGAATTTTTCATGAAACACTCAAGTCGAAATGAGAAAACAACAACACGCACACATTCATATGCATAATCGGTATATGAACGCTTCCGTTGCTGATACACACCAAGTGTGGAAATGTTGATTGTGTAAAACCAGTTTCAGGAGTGCGTCAAGAATGCAAGTGTAAAAAGGCCCAAAAGAAACCCATTCATGTGAATAATTGACAAAGTACACATTCGACATGAAAAACGAAGCAGAAGGAGAAGACCGCCTGCCCAATGCATTTTCGTCTGGAAAACATATTCTTGAAAAACATATTCTAAATTTTAAAATGAGTGATTGCTTTGATCGTTTGAAAACTACATTGATCTTCACATGAAATTATCTGAAATTCGAATCTCGATCTTTTTTGCGCCCGTCTTTCAAGTGGCCCCCGTGATACAAACAGTTGCATAGAACGGCCATTTAAGTGCTGAACGTTAGTTTGGGCGGGGGAAATTAGAGTACAACCGTTTGGTTAGAGTGAAATGTTTTCCTTCTTCAAAACAGCAAAATAATTCGTATAGAATGAATGAATGAAGATAATTAGATAGCCAAAGCAGCAGCTGACAGTAATAAGATTTTCAGTATAAGATAGTCGAGGAATGTGAGGTGAAGTAGAGTGTACTTTTCCGCTCATTGAATATTGGGACAGGTGGAATAATTGTGAAGAAAAAAAAATGATTTCCAGGTGCAGCTGCGAATGTGGTTTACACGGTTGGGTGAGGATGAGTGTATTTTGTCGTTGATTTTGTTTGGTATTGACTTGGTTGATCTACGTTCGAAGTTCAGATCGAAATGGAGTTGTTGCATAAATGGGGGACAAAAGTTTTTTTTCTAAATATTTTATTTTGATTAGGTCAAAATCTATTCAAGAATCATTCTGACTGATAAAAATTCACTCAAATAGTTTGATATAATTAATAGTAATCAAAAAGTTTTATACTTTAAAATGATACTCTTTCGCACATCATTTTTTCGCACAATTTTTTCGGTCGACCCAACCCTATTTTGTCTCATAAAAAGAATCAAACTCGTTGAACCGTAATGTAAAGTACAATACTTGGAATAATATCCACTGTACATACTTAGCATACCTTTTTAATAAATTCTACCCGTGCTGTGAGCCAAGATAGGATTGACAAAAAAGAGTTGCAGCAGGCTGACTTTATGAGCAAGGTTTTGGAATAAGCACCCTACTTACTCGTGACCATACTTTATTTTTCCGAAAATTGGAGGCACTGTAATAAAATCCAAATAGGATGGAATTTTATGCAACATAGCATAGTGTCGGTGGTCACATACACAATGCACATAGAACTCTGTGCTTTAAAATATAGCATAATGGCAAAATTCCCATATATTATGCGCTTTTCTGCTATGTACATAAGCTAAACTCCTATGTATCATAGACCCAATTGCTATGAACATAATTTCGGTTTTGGCTTTTACTTTGGGGGCTATAAAACATGGCTTTGCAAGCTACAATATGTATAGCGCCAACTCCTATGAGTTTTTTTTTACTATGCATTATGTTGTCAGGTTCTATGCTTGATCATCATCATCACCAACGGTGTTACGACCAGGGTCTGGTCCTGGTCGCCTTCAACAAATTTTTCCACTCGTCCCGATGGCGAGCTGATGTTATCCAATTAGACATCCCTAAGCTCCGAACGTCTTGGTCAGTGCCATGCATCCAGCGCAAACAAGGTCTCCCGTGCTGTTATCTGTCGTAAAATCTGCCGCAAAGGGTTTTCCGACCAGGTTCCTCTTCGTTCATTCGCTCTAAGTGCCCTGCCTACTAGCACCGAGGACTTTTATGTTATATCTGCTTCTAGGTAGATAGCATACAACTTATAGTTGTAACGTCTCCGAAATCGCCCTTTTTTTTGCATATTTGGCTTACAATTAGCAAAAGGCGCTCAGAAAAAGGTACTTCAGATTCGTGTTCCACTACCCTGATGGTTCAACCAACTCCAGGTGCACTTCCTGCATATGCTGCCACGATGTATTTCATCTATTCTTCAGTTATGTGCAGCTCCATTTTTTGTGTCGGTCACTCGATCTGAATGAAGAGTTCCGGTGGATTCTCTAGTTCAGATCTCCCAATGATATCAATATCATCTGCATACGCCAGCATCTGGTTGGACTTGGTGACGATAGTCCTTAAGTTTCTTAAGTGTCAGGCTGAAGAGGAGGGAGGCCAGACCATCCCCTTGTCGGAGCCCATTGTAAATGTTGAACGGCCTAGATAGCAATCCGACTAGTTTCACTTGGATTGTTACATTGGTCATGGTCAACATACACAATCGTGTCAGTTTGTTACGGATACTGAGTTCTCTCATGGCTTTATTTATAACAATCTTTTCTACTGTTGTATTTTTTTATTGGCTGTTCTTCCTCCCCTTTCTATCCTACTTCTGGTGTTACCCAAGATTCCATTTTTGGTCCCCTCTTTTTTGCGTTGTTTATAGTTTAAAGTGTATATAAAATATAGGGGTCCTTATGGCTCCTGATAAAGGTAGCTGGTTTCGTTCTGCGCTGCTCGCGCTTTGCAACCGATATCGGCACATGTGTTCGTCTTTTTATTTCTCTTGTTCGTAGCATTGTTGAATATTGCTCCCAAGTGTGGTCTCCTCGTTTCGTGTACCTGTCTAATGCTGTTGAAACCGTTCAGCGTAAGTTTACTCGGTGCCTTTCGTACCAGTTTAATGTTGCTTATCGTCCTTATTACGACCGTCTGCTTTTCTTAAATCTCCATATGCGAAGTATCCGCAGAGTATTCCTTGATGAATGTCTTTTTTTACAAGCTTTATCATGGTTTACTTTCCTCCAACATTTGCGTGTCTCATTTCTTACGTGTTTCTGATCGCCCGGTTATAAATTATTCGCCTTTCATTACTCCCTTTGCGTGTACTCTTGTATATTTTAATTCACCTATCCATAGAATACTTAGAATCCATGATGAGCATTAGTTTCTCCATGTCTTTTCAATTTAAAAAAAAAACATGCTATTGATTCGTTAACGTTCTTCATTGTGCATATTGTGTTTTTTTCTCTTTCTTTTTTCTTCTATTTTCTTATTAATATTCCTTTTCTTGCGTTATATCAAAGTTTTTTTTGTATACCATCTCATTTTGGATTGTTCTGCTACGTGAGATTTGAATAAATAAATAAATAAATAAATAAATAAATGCTGAAATCAACTATGTATAACATATACTGCCAGAATTGCATAAAGTATGATTCCCCGTGAAACAAAAAAAAATTGAGCCATCACCATCCAACTGACTTGGCCGCTGTTCATCAAAACAACATGTATGGCCAGATTTAAATTCTTTGGACCAAAATCTGACAGTTTTGATAAATGGTAACATCTAACTCGATTGTTTTTTCGCACGGATTTCCATATAAAAATTAGAAATCAAATACGTTTGAATGTTGTCCTTTCTTCATCGTATCGAAAAACACTGAAAACGGAAAAATCCGAAAATTTGGTATAGCGTTGTTTTGATTATGGTAGTGCATGATGTTAACATAAATTTTCATCAGCAACGGCTATCTGTCTTCAAATACGGGTACTTATTCACTAACGCTCATATATGTTGATAAGTGTTCTTGCTATGTCTAGTTCAAAACTATTTCTTCGAATTTAATTTTGATCGTGTTTTATTTTTTAAAATTTTTTTTTTCAAATCGACCGCAAATCGACCTTTCAAATAATTATCTTGTTTTTATGAGGCTTGAACGTTGTGCATTTGGTGTTAGTATTCATTGACACCTGCCATTCCATATAAAAACACATTCATCGCTCAGTACTGCAAGGCATAAAAAGACAAGTCTAAAAGAAAAATTAGTAAATTAAACATTCGAGTGCGAAAATTATAGATAACGTGTAAATTGACAATTTCGCCCCAAGAATATATTCTAGAATATTCTCAGATAAGATATCAAAATTTCTTTATGATTCATTAAAATATTCAAAATGAAATTTATATTGCATGCCTAGAAAAAACTTTTGATCGCAATGTACTAGACACGTACTTATTTATTAAATTTCGAAAATAACTTTTTTTACCCCAGCACAAATTGAAGCTCAAGGTGATCTGCAGGCAACCAACCCTCCTTCGACATGATAAACAAAATACTTATCAATAAAATCGATAAGATACATCAAACAGTAGATATTCGTACAAACACCATATTTTAACTATTTTTATGAATTCACTGATATGAAATTTCAGTTTATAGAACTAATTTTGCCGTGTCGCGATTCGCGCAATCACATTTCATTCGACCCGACGACATAGCGTCGACGTTGAGTTTTGTGTCGCTATTGCAAAAAGATATTAAATTACACAAGTTATAATTTTTAACTTTGCACATTCGTTTGCGTAATCGAAAAGAACCAGTATTTCTTGTGGCTGTAGCTGCTAGTGTTGGTTTTGTTCATTAAAACACCGTACTCAGATTGAAAAGTGTCATTAAATTCTCGGTGTTTTCGAAATACTCTGTGGTGGGGTGGTATTGTATGTGTTTATACGCATTAATCGTTTGTTGCATGAATTACCATTCATAAAGTGTTTTATACCAAAAATATCATCAAGACTAGCCACGTTTGTGGATAAACATAAAATAATAAACGTGAAATCGGCAACGGAAAAATTAATCTGCATCAAAAATGCCAGTCAAGAGGAGTAAGTAGCCATTTTGTTGATAGATAAATTCACGTTTCACTGTACAAAAGTATGTAGCTTGTGATGATGTCATTTTGTGTAAACAGATAAATATATCGCAAAAAGGCTCTAATTTTTTTGCGAAAATTTTGTAGATCAAGTCAAAATTCCTTTGGAAATTCAACAAAAGCTCGTAAAATAGTTTATGTGGACATTTTCGTAAGTAATAAAAGAAAAATCCACTCATTTTGACGGCAATCTTAGACGTATGATCTTATCTGAGGGTTTGTCATGTACAGTAAACAAGATTTCGTTTTATCTACTGCGTATTTAAATAATATTTGTGCGTTTAAAATATTTTAATCGAATAATTTTAATAGTATTGATAATATTGACTTACAAGATAATATTTTGTTCTGTGCTATGATGATGCACTATGCTTTAGTTTCAAATTTCTCGATACTGCCTATCTACATTCCAACTGGCATCGAAGAAGAATAAAATATGATCTGACGTTTGAATGCTATAATTTTCATAGTATCGTCACAAAAAACTGAAAAATTGGTTGGCGGAGTAGACTCAGATCAGTATTATGTACCTTCTTTACGATCTTACTTGTCACTGAACGTCACCTTTATTGGTACGAACTGATGGTTTCAAGAAGTATTTATTCCATTCATTTGCTTATGAAAATGATCAGTCTGGAAATTAAAAAAAAATTGCCATTATTTTCTAGTAAGCAGATATTAGCATACCTTCCATTAATATCTAGAACATCCATTCATTACATTACGTGAAGTTTTGTAACCCGAACGAAGCAATATAGGAGACGACCACACGTCAGAGAATATTTACAAACAATTCCATCAAAAGATAAACGCTATCAGCGAAAATATTCTGCTCATGAATTTTCATGATTCACTTATTCCGTTCGGTCGCCGCCATTGTCGTTCATCTAGAATTTCATCTATCAACTGTATTTTATCTTGCTCCAATTAAATCCCCCTGCAATCTTTCATCTTGCGTATTGTGTTGTATATGTTGAAATAGAATGTGATTTTTTCTGATTCCGTCGAAATTTCTGCAAGATTTGAAAATATCGAGATACAAACAAAGTCAGTTGCGGTGAACAAAACAACTTTAAACACAAACGTTTATATTTCATCAGAAATTGATATTCAAGCTTTGTTGAAACATATATCGAAATAGAACGTTATTTTTCCGGAGCATATGACAATGAAATTTTCTTTATGATCCTCGACAAAGTGGTGATTTGAGGCCAAATAAATCCCACAAATATACAAAATTGTGCGACCACATTGAATTTTTCTTATCACTTCTGTCATATGTACTGTGTACATAATGAGCACATAATGAATTATGGTTCGTTTCCTGGGTTTGAATTCTAAATGTTGATACTGCAATGTCTCTCTATACATTTTTATGTTGACCGAAAAACTGTCCGATTTTGATGATGCAGACGTGCTCCGCTTTATCGATTGATAACATCGCAGTCAATTTATCATGTAAACATATTGCTTGGTTTTGAGTTGCCTACTTAGCTGAAATATCAAACGACAAATGACATGGTTTCAGTCGAAGCTGAGTTAATATTTGCGTTTTTCGGAACGTGTTGAGAGTGTAAATTGATAATTGACCGTTGGGAAATAATGATTTGGCGGTAAAGTGTATTTGAAGTTAATTATTTTAGGAAGGAAAACTATTTAATTCCATAGAGTTTTTAGTTCATCGGAAATAAAGTAAGAAAATCTAGCTCAAGATCTTCAATTGTATTAATCAGTGTTACTCTAGTCCCAATATCTGAACTGTAAATTTTTCAACTTTTTTTTTAACTTCAACTTAATCTAACAGCTCTTGTCTATAAGGCTGATAACGTCCAATGGCGTTAGTAGCTAAAAGTTAACAGAGTAAATATACAAGCTACATTGATTGCATAGGTACTCTTCCACCGTGCTTGAGGATTTGCTAAGTGAAAATGTGTTAGATTATTTGATTTAGATATTTCGAGCGAAGCGATTGGGTAATTGCTTGAGTTTGCTAAAGCAAAATGAAAACGTTCAGTCCATGCGTGGATTTGTATTGCAGTAGCTAGCGGTATATCTGTTACTTTTTATGAATACCGAAAATCGCCGCCGCCATCCACTAAACTCTAGTAAGTAGGCAGGCTTGAAATGTGCTAAGGCTTTCGACCTACATACTTGAAGTTTTCAAAGTGTTCGGATAAAGTAGAGAATACGCTAAGATATTTTTTTTTTGTATTTACACTACTGTTTATAAGTCTAGGTTAATGAACCGTTTCGTCACTGCCGTATTCGATTTGAAAAGTTTGCTGGGGGTTATAAAAGATGTATTCATGGTTGATCTCCGCTAACCGTCAATGGTGTTAGATCGGTGACTTAAGAGATTTCATGAAGAAAGTCGTTGGAAATTGAACTGCCAGAGTGTTAAATATGCTTGTAGTTGACAGTGTAAGACGACAGATAATGTGAAATCTTTTGTCAATCATTATTTGAATCGAATCCGCTAGATATCAATTTACATTTTTGACAGGATTATTGTATCTTGTGGTCTTCCAATATTTGTGCCTGCATTATTTTTTTCAAAAGAAATTCAACCGTCGCTCAAATCGCTTTTGATTGCTGCACGGTTCAATGAAATATTTATTGTTGGCTTATAGAGTATTGAAAATTCAATTCAATTTTCTAATTCAAAAAGTCACGACTTTTACTCTTGCCATGAAGAAAACCAAGAAAGGTTTTCTTATGATTATGATGGGGTCTTCGTGTCAGGCATGCTTTGTAAATTTCAAGCTATACGCGCACGTTCATGTTTTAATGGAAAATAAATGTTCGATTAAAGTTTCTAAAGTGTTTTTCTAGTGTATGGTATGCATGGATGAAATGCACTTGGGCACATGACAAGTTATATGGCTGAAATTTGTAAAAATCGCCATGTTTATGCGATGTTGCATAAGGACTATGGTTTGGGACTAGTAAAAGGAACTTACTGACAATCAATCGATTTGAATTGCTTATAGATGGAAGACTCCTTTAAGACAATTTTATAGATGGCTGTGCGAAAAGGTTGGAAAACAATTTAATATAGATGAATTAACGAGTTAGCATACAAATTGAAGAGTATTTTCAATTGTTGACTTGAAGGTACTTTTGGAAAATATCCAACTATTCAAGATTTTCTAAATTCGCTCCTTTTTTTTTAAATACTTTAACTGAAAAAATATTGACTTTACCAATCATTGTAATGTATTGAATCTCTTAAATGTTTTACAAATTATATAATTGTTTCTTTTCCTTCTTTCATTACAGGTAAGTCTGACTTGACTCTATGTATCGTCGACATGAATGGTAAGTAAGAATATTGGTGTAGTGAATGATGCCGACTTAAATAAAATGACATAAAATACAAAATAGAAACATACCATCTTGAGTCCAGTCAAAATGTCACAAAAAAACCCGAAGGGCAACGCTAGTCACGATACTTCTGATTTTGCGATATGTTGCATGGGTTATGGGTTATCTAGTTACATGCCAATCAAGGAAAAATTCTTATATAATTTCATTAGCTCTATCGATATATCGATAGAGAATAGCAAGGGCCAAAACCTGCTGCATTATTATTTTGCTATGAAATGTTCCGCAACATTCTGCAACCGATGATAGAAATTGACAGATGTCTTATTCGATACAAAAACCAAAATGTCCTATCAACAAAGTATTCAAAGTGCAAATATTGAAATATTCAACGATTCAAAATATTCAAAGTGCGAACAGACAGCACAGCTGATAAATTCTTGGCACCATACATTGATTATGCGATGCTTAGCTGTTATTTTTCCACAGATATGCATTGATTGCTTTGTGTTATCGCAAGCTAGCCTCAGTTTTCATCGTTTGCCTTCAGTGACTTGTCACATATTTCAGATAACTTCGAACTGAAAGAGAAAATGAAGCAGACATCCATGAGGTGGCTAGTCCACATGTGACAGAATCGAAAAAGAAAACATAATCCATATCACCGCACCATATAATGAACGGCACTCGTGCTTTGAAAGTGAAATAGTAACAGAAATGTGTAGAAGAAGTCGTCATTGCTGATAGTTGTCAGCCATGGCTTAAATGTCGTCTGCCTGTTGCTAGTATATTTGTAAATGTATAAATGCACAACTAAGTAAGTGAAAAAGCAAAAAAATCGAAAGAAATAAATATGTAAGGAGAACCCAACGTAAAACTTACTGACCGGTCCTTACATTTCTGCTATCTGTAAATAGCTCGGGTATGTTTATCGATATGTATCGGAGCAGTGAGAGTTTAGCACACAGCTATTTGCTACACTGCATTCCGGCATTCCATTTGTGCTTTTGGGGACGGGAAAAAAACCTCGATTTTGAATATTTGATCATGATTTTGACAAGGAGAGATATTTGAAGAAGTTTGTAGAGTAGTTTTTAAGTTGGCTTGATCGTGTTTAAGTGAAAGGTCAATTTGTTTTCTGTAGAAGCTAGATATATTTCAGTTTCTTGTCAGACATCGACATTTCAAAGGTAGTCTGCCCTCTTTTTCAGTGTCTATTTTCTTGTTTTGTCTAATTTCTTCAATAAAACATTGAAACATATCTAGATTCCAAAGATAAATTAATCTATCACGTAAAATCTTTGGTTTTGGAACCTAGAAACAATCGGGTCATGTCACTTCAATATGGTAGTGTTGTTTAAAGGGTCTGGCCACCTTGGCCGCTCGGAAAATGATGATGAAATTCTAAAGAATAAAATGATGATGAAATTCTAAAGAATAAAATAATTTTTTCTTTATTTTTTTACACAAGGTAGATAACAGCTTGAAAAAATGCCTGACATGATTTTTAATATGAAAAAATGGCGGTGCTGTACACATTTTCCCGGAGTCCCTCCACACAAGGGTAGGGGTGTAGACGGCACCATCTAGAGTGACTAACTTTCATATTCGGTCAAACCTTAATCAAGGCTTTGGCAGTCAAATGAAAGGATAATGAATAACATGTAAAAAAAATTATTTTATTTTTTATACTGCTACTGTGCTTATTATAAAAGTCATGAAAACTTAGCATTGAGAGTAACATTTTTCTAGGAATACTGATATGAAAAATAAAACTCAATTGTTTAGCGTTACTTTAATGTTCAGTTTTCCCCCGTAACCTATTTCTATGCAAGCTTCGCATGCTTTTTAAATCTTGGAGAGTTCGAAATAAGTGTTTGAAAAATGGATCGTTAAGGAAAAAATTCTAGTTTAGAACAAAAGTAAATTAGTGATTTTCCATTTTAAGAAAGGACAAACAAATAAAACAATTGCTGAAATCTTGAATATGAGCAAAAGTAGAGTGGGTGATATTATACGGCGGTATACAAATGAAGGGATAATAGAATCAAAGCGGCGAAATGGTCAACCAAAGAAATTAACTGAAACGGAGGAACGTTTAATTATAAAAAAAGAGATAAAATGCTGTTAAAATTGCATCAGAAATTTTTCAGGTACTCAGTAAACAAGTGCATCCACAAACAGTTCGAAAGGGTACTGCACAAACACAACTACCACGGACGAGTAGCAAGGAAAACACTTTTTGTAAATGAGAGAAATAGAAAAAAGAGACTGGTGTTCGCCAAAGAATACAGTGAAAAGGATCCAAGCTGGTGGAATGATGTAATATTCGTCGACGAAAGTAAATTCAATCGTTTCCAATCAGATGCAGGAGTAATGGTATGGCGTAAACCTAATGAAGAGCTAAAAAAAATGCTACCTTAATCCAACCGTAAAACATGGGGGTGGACATATGGTGGTTTGGGGGTGTATAGCGGCCAGCGGAGTTGGTGAATTAATTTTTAGTAACGGTAATATGTATAAAAAATTTACTTAAACATTTTGAAAGCCAACTTAAAAAAAAGTGCTACAACTTTAAGGATATCACAAACATTTAAATACTACCAATCAACGACCCTAAACATAAATCAGCCCTTTTAAGTGAATGGTTGCTTTATAATTGTCCGAAGGTGATTTAAACTCCACCTCAACCACCATATTTAAATTAATGAATAAACTTGAACGACGAGTACGTCGAACTCCGAGAAATTCGATCCATGATTTGACAAATAGATTAAAAAAAGAATGGGCTTGAAAAAGTCTCAATTTGAAAATAACAAACAATTTATTTCTCTATCAATTCACTTTTATTAATCGCTCACTACAATTCTATTGCACAATTTATTGTTTTTAACACTTTGGTCAGCAATTTACAGTGCTCATCTACGTCCTTCATGGTCAACATAATATCATACATGTAAATAACAATTTATCTATTTTCAATTTAATCTAATAAACCTCTGAATGATAGTAGGAGCGTTCTTCAGCCCGAAAGGAATCTTTAAATATTCATACTGACCTGATGGTGTGACGAATGAAGTGTATTTACTGGAAGCTTTGGCCATATGTACCTGGTGAAAATCACTTTTTAAATCTAAAACTGAAAAGACCCTTTTTCCTTCCAGATACTCTATACAATCTTCTATTAAGGGTAGCGGATAATTGTCTCTTTTGGTTAACTTGTTCAGACCTCGATAATCAACACACATGCAAATCTGACCATTTTTCTTACGCACTAGGACGACGGCAGATACATAAGCGGAATTATTTGGTCTTTGGTCAATAGTTCAATAGTACGCCTTTGCTCAATAGTTCATCTGTAATCTTTTTGACTTCACTCTTCTCCAAAACCGACAATCTCCGAGGCGAACAGTGTAAGGGGACCTCGGAATTAAGATGGATTTGAATCTCATAGTCCAATGGTTTAACTTCCATTTCATTAGCAGAAGTATATTCATACTTGACACTGGACAAAAGTTTCTGGGCTTCCTTCAGAGACAGTTTAAAGTCAACCTCAGGAAGAGTTATTTGTTTTTCAATCTCGATGTTAAAAATATCTGTCAAACTTCAATCGAGACAGACAGGCTGAGGTAGCGGCGTTTTATCATTCCTTCTCTTATTTTTCTGATCAAAGTTTCTTAATATCTTTAATGCACCTATCCGAGCACGGAAAGGACTACCAGGTTTTGATGCGACCTTACTTTTTATTAGTAATAATTTCTCTTTACTGTATATAACTTTCTTTTTTGTCATCAAAATTTTATTTCTTTCCAAAAAATCTCTGCCCAAAACTAAAGATATTACAAACGTATTTTCTTCCATCACGTACAACTTTAATGACATTTTAATTTTTCTGAATATGATCACAACAATAACAGTTCCGCAAATGCTGATTCGACTTTCTCCAAGGCATCGATACGCTGACTTCTCATCCCTTATTCGAATATGGCTGGGCACCCGGGCTCGATTTATAAGATTAACAGGACTGCCTGTGTCTAAAAGGGAAAGACAAGTGATCAGTTTCTGGGTCTCCCCGTGCTCAGAAGAAAAATACAAATTGACACTTACCAAGTTCGATGTATCCAGGCGGCTGTAACAATCTTCGAAATCTCCCTCGGACATCATGGTAAATGATTCATTTTGAGCTGACGGACTTAACTGGATCTGGTTTCTTACAACAATGGCGGCGGGCAGCAGCCTCTTCCGCGGATTCGGGCAGTGACTTCCCAATATTTGAAGCAACTGCCCGCTAGTCGCTTCTCATAGGGACATTGAGATTGGTAGTGCCCCATTTGTGAACAGTTGAAACATTGTATTTCATCCTCCTCATCTCCAGATCGTGTAGACGAAGTAACGGTCCTCATATACACGATGGGTACCGTCAGTGGGGCAGCAGTTACAAAAGGACGAGCAGCAGTGGCGGAGTTGCCAATGGACGGGCAACGGTTTTTCGTGGATGGACAGCAGTTGTGACGGAACGGGCAGCAGTTGTGAGTGATGGGACAGCAGTTAATCGGGGTCGGATGATTGTTCATTTCCGGTACACGAGGCTATCATAACGATTAATTCTTCTTTCTAACTCATCCATCGTCTCACTTCCTAAGAGGAGTGTAAAATCGAATCCATTTACTCTTAAGCTTTCAGTTACGATATCAACCAGCTCTCTTTCACCTATGTTTCCGAGTTTCGCGGCATTCTGCATCCGTAGTATGAATCGGTGTAACAGCTCATCTTGCCGGTTCCATTTCATACTCCTGAGCTGCCGGTATATGTCCTCCACGGTTGTGACGATCTCGAACTCATGTATCAGTTCGGTCTTCAATTCATCATACGATCTTGCTTGGAATAACCTGAAAAACACCCGGGCCGAACCTGTCAACGAGCGTTTCAAATATATTAACTTCTTCCTTTCATCCATGTCAACCAGACTGATCGTCTCTTCAAATTCCCGAAAGAAATTCAACACGTGTTTCAAACGCACTAGGCCTCTTGTATATTGCTTGCATTCTCGAGCGAAATTTAATAGAAGCCCATACTGCCCTACTAATTATAAAGGACCTATTTACATTTTTGAGTTAATACCGGATTCAAAAACTACATACTCAAAGACATCATTCTACAAAGGATGAAAAACTTATCTTTTGTGGAAGTTTGTTAAGATCAATAATGAAAAATCTCCCCATCTACAAAAAACGTCACACTACTAAGCATAAAGGTCCTATCTACTGCAGATAGAACCTTTATCCTTAGTAATGGGGCCAGTTTTTCGTTTCATGCTACTACAAAAAAGTCCCTATCTACATGAAACCTATCTTCCACAACTATTTTCAACGTGAAAACTTTTACTTGAGAAGGTGTCCGCAGCATTTAGAAAAACACGAATCATTGAATATCTCGAAAGTGCTAAAATGTAGATAGGCCCTTTATGCTTAGTAGGGCAGCATAAACAAACCATAAAAATCAATGAATTCAACCATTTATACTCCCAAATATCTAAAGAGAGTGCATCAATACCTTTCAAACATTCCTTTGTTTGACCAGATAACCTAATCCATCATTAAATCACATCTATTGATTGTCATGACCTTATTTGTATTTTCCTGGCTCATCAATATCTCCATAATTACGCCTGGATATAGAATGCAGTCTGCGTCATACAGGCAGATTTTTTCCCCTTAAAATAATTTTACAAAATCCTACTACTCTAATCAGTCTAATCGAAAAATCGACAAATACCACATCACGTCCATCAAACGCTCAAAACTCCACCTCCTCTCTGTCGAAAGAAAAAAATTAATGATTGAATGGAATTTCGTAATCATGCTCCAGCACGTAAGTCTGTAATAACTATTATGAAAAGATACACAACTGAAGATTGTTTAGAGATTGATTGTGTTACACAGTTTGTAAAGAAATCAATGGTCTAGTCTTAAGTGCATCAATCAGACTAGAAATTTTCGATTGAGGTTAAGACTTTTTCGATGTGTTAATGAAGTGTATCGAATTCAGTATTGATTTCAATTTGAAATTTTTCTCGGAAGTAAGATTAGCTCAGTTCCCAGCGGCCGCAGATTATCTTCAATTTATACGTTTCTGGGTGATTTTCCGACGGAAACTGTCGAGATCATATCAAGGTGCCCTAACTTGCCAGATGCATTTTCTAGATGTTTTGCTAATGTAAATGTAGAACTAGCAAAAACATCATGATCAAAACATTCTAACGGGCTTCGGATACGAAATCGACAATAGATTGGCACACATGTGTGCTTGTATGTCGGCTTCAGAGGCTGGACAAAAAAAAAATAACACATGGAATGAGGGAAACGATCATATCGATCGCAGACTCCAGGGGTCTAGGTAACGTCTCGGCACCTTAGTTTCGGTACATATTACCAATCCCCATTGTCCATGAATTGTTGTTTGTTACCGACTGAGGTCAACTCTGCCGCTCAATAGCACACCAAAATGAGCAGAGTTCCTGTTCTCGGTAACTTCCAGCAGATGCAACAGCAGATTCAATCAGAAGATCGATGTTTTGTTTCCTATCCGATGTTTACAGTTTTCAATCACAACAGCTATCGATCGACTGTTCCTAGAAGATCTTTCGAAAATGAGTTCGCCGGGATTGATGTTGATGATGGATTTATGCGAGTCATTGGAAACTCGATTTACTGCGCATGTATCTCGATCTTCCTCAGAGATCATACAAGCTGCCCGTTTCCATGCGCGATCATTTCAAATCAAAATAAGGCTACCGAATTCAGCATACCAATTAAAATTCGTCAGGGTCAAAGTCATTACTCAAATCGGACGAAGCCAGCAGCCTGCCCATGATCAATTGGTTCTTTTTCATATATGTGCGAACGGCAAAAAAATAAGATATGCTCAGGAATAATTGATTGGGGTCGTGATCGGTTGAATTGATAGCAATTGGTTGAGATTGAGATATGTGAATTGAAAATTACACTTTCAAGATACTTTTGTGTGTGCTTCATTCGATCGGGTCGTATGAGCACAGAAAAGTTCGCCGAAAAAAAAACTTTGCTCTCTAACCTTGTATTCAAATGAGAAGAGCACAATCGGACGAAATCGATACTGGAATTCGAAGTATGGCGCATGTTTAAAGAAATTTAATCCTCTTTGGAATGAGAGAGTTTGTTGTTCCCGACCAATCTTTTTTTTTCTAGGTCTGACTAATTAAAACTTTGGCAACCGTTAATTATTTTAACTAGTGTAGAAAAGACATATGAATGTGGAGGAAAATTAAATTATGAAGAAACCGAAGAGTGAAATCTGTTGTTCCCGATTTTGAAATAATGATAGATTGTCTGATGTAGATGTTTCGATCAATTTGCGAAATGATTTTGAGCGACTGGTGTTTGAAAATATTTTGACGTAGTTGGTAATTTTGATTGATTGGTGGTGGATAATAATTTTCACACGAAAGTGTCAAAATAAAAAAAAAAAAACAGAAAATGAAAAATAGAGTAATATTTTTATATTATATTCTTAGCTGACTCTTCATTCCTAATACAAGATTTATACCTTAACAGAGGGAGTAGTGCTATGACGTTGTTATGAATATCAATTCATACGAAAATAAACGCACATGCGTTGGAAAATAATTATATAATGCTGTTCAGGAGCGACTTTTTTGTATACTTATTTTCCACTCGATAGCTTCAGATTCTTTCAAATCGAATGCCATTTACTTGAATTTGCTAAGCAAATTGCAATCGTTTAAAATTTTCACGTAATCAGATCCCAACTCTGGTGTGTGCTTGGAAATCGTGAAGGCTTTCGATTCCGTATGGCGCGAAGTTCTTCTGTTTAAGTTGATCAGTTTTGGATTCTCGGAAGAGATTACACGGCTCGTAGCAAGCTTTCTTACCAACAGACAATATTTTGTCAGCGTTAGAAAAGCAGATTCCCCCAGAGGGCCTGTAACATCAAGAGTTCAGCACTGGCCCGATTCTTTGTGCTATATTTACTGCTAACGTTCCCACACCAACGGGCTAACCTCAAGTTCAAGCACTCCCATACGCTGATGACACGCTCTTATTCGCGTCGAGTCAAGACCCGCTCTTTGCTGCGAAAAACTTTTAAGATTACTTGGTCGTTCTAAGATTGTAGTTTAATAAATGGGACATCAACCATATAAAAGTAAGGCACAGCTTTGTGTATTTGGCAACCGTTCCAAAGATCGCGGATCCCGAATTACTCGGTAACAAGACCAATAAAATTGCTGTCTCATTCGGAACTTCTAAGATTACTCCTAGCTCATCGCCTAATTTACTCGGTGATGATTTTCGTGTCAGATTTTTCGCCAAAAAGATGGGTATGACCGCCAAAGCAAAAGCCATTTGCTATCAGACCCTCATCCGGCTTATCCTAACTTATGCATCCTGGATTACCTGTTCCAAGACTGCCATGGCAAAAGCCGAGATATTCAAAAGGAAAATCATGCGACTCTGCACTGGCAGGTTTTACAGCCTGGTAACTAAGAAGTGGTCGAAGAACCTTCTTCTGTATGAGGAGTCGGGACTAAAGTCCCTTAGCGACCAGGCTATGGAATTAATGACATGATTTTACGGACAGAAAGACGGGCATTAGAACGGACTGATCCCATCACTTGCGCATACAGGTGGTTACACTGTGCCGTTTATGCACACTGCGAAGATAGTTTGTCATTGGCAGCTCATGGATGCACTTTTTAATTATCAAGGCCTCGATTTAACAAGTCGCCAGGAGCGGATAGAACACTCGCTGAGCTAGTTAAATACAGAGGTTCTTCAAAAACAGCTGATGATATTTTTGAAGTTATGGGACATAACCAGCATTTTGGGTGCATTTATCCCATAAAAAAACTGGACGGACTACATAGTGTAGCGATCATAGGGATATCACTTTGCTATATACTCTTAACACAACAAGCTTCTTTAACTCTTCTCCTAAGGGTCTTTGCACATACTGATAACTTGAAATCATTTTGAATTTGATTAGAAGAGACCGTACGTTCAACTAAAATCCATTTTTCAATCAAAGAATCATCTCTTTGTGATGCCTTTCGAGCCCTTCCTCCAGAAAGCACAGAAGAGATACGACCCGCTCATACATACTTTTTGATTAGCCGAAACATAATTGACTGCTTGATCGAATATCTTTTGCTAATATTATGTCGAGATAAACCACTTTTATAATCAAATATAATTTTATATTTAATTTCACTGCAGTACTTGTTTCGACAACTTAACACATTCTACAAATTTAACATTTTTAGTCTCTTAATGTCTTAAGCCTAGTACTGAGTTCGATTTCACGTGAAATTTTCATACAAAATTTCACGTGAAATCTGTTTCGGCGAAAATTTAGCTCGAAAATAAGCAAGAGTTGTACTCTGTTTTTAGGATGAAAAGTTGCTTCGAAGTTGTTTTCGCGTTGAAAACGTAGATGGCACTGAAACATGTCTCCACTCATTTCACGTCAATTTAGTTTGTGCAGTTCATTCTTTTGAGCTAAAAAGTGACAAAATGGAGCAGTGCAAATGTCTTTCCAATAAGAAAATCGATCGAACAGTGAAATTCTTGACATTTTATCCGTCAGAAATGAGCAGTGTCTCTGCTTTTCTCCATTGCCAAAATTTTCGCTCGAAAGAATGACCAGATAATGGAGACATGTCAAAATTTAGCTTCACGGTTAACTCAGTACCAGCTTTTAAAACAAAGCACAGAAAGCGCGCCCCTTTTTGAGAATTTTTTTTTGCGCACGTCCTGCATTAATGATGAATTTTGAATGATTCATATAAGGTAATCGCATTTCTGACGCAGTAACTGTGTCCTGCTAATGGTCCGTCAGTAGCGGTACGAAAAAAAGTGACTATATATAAAACGAGTTCGTTTTGTCCAGGCAAATTTTGAGTGCTGAGAAATTTTATTTCTTTTAGGTTTTGTTTTTTGAAGATTGAATTACCATGTTTTCTTCATAACACACATATACAGTGGCTCACAGCTTATTTGATACAGTGACTTTTTAAAAATGCAAATCACTGTAACTTTGAAATAAAGAACCCTATTCAAAAAATTTAAACGTATTTGACTAAATGGGTCATCGCACCACAATTGAACAGCGCGAATTGGTATTAAACCACTTTAAAAAAGGACAAAGTGTTCGAAAAATTGCTGAAAGTGTGAATTTGAGTGTCTCTACAGTGTAGCACATAATTGAGCGCTTCCTACACGAAAATCGGGTAGAAAATAAGAGGAAAAATGCGCCAAACAATATTTTCACCGTATCCGACGAACGATACATTGTAAGGAAAGTGAAAGCAAACACAAAGATTTCCGCTCCAAAATTGGTTACTGAGGTTCATCGTGAATTAAGGAAGTAATGTAGTGCTGAATCCGTCCGACGAGTGCTTCGCGACCATGATTTCAGGGTCCGAGTAGCTCGTAGGAAGCCTTTCATTTCCAAAAAAAATACAATAAGCCGATTTGCCTTTGCCAAAGAGCATGTGGGAAAGCCATCCGCGTTCTGGAATACGGTTATTTTTGCGGACGAGTCCAAGTTTAACATTTTTGGCTCCGACGGAATGTCATATGTCTGGCGCAAGGCAACCACTGAGCAAAACAAGGAGAACCTCAAAGCTACTGTGAAGCATGGTGGTGGTAATGTGATAGTTTGGGCCTGCATGTCTGCAGCCGGAGTCAGAAATTTAAAGTTTATTGAGGAAACAATGGACCAAACAAAGTACCTTGATGTACTCAAAAACAATTTGCTGCAAAGCACTGAAAAACTGGGTGTTAGCAACCAATTTCGGTTGTACCAAGACAATGATCCAAGGCACAAGTCGGGAATTGTGCAATCCTGGCCAATTTCGGATTACCCTCATTTGATGTCTCCGCCGGCACAGTCACCAGATATGAACGTCATTGAGAATCTGTGGACTTTGTTGGATAACAACATTAGAAAACACAAGATTTCTAATAAACAAGACCTGAAGAAAGCACTGCTAGAGGTATGGCAAAAAATTACTCCTGACATCACAAAAAAACTCGTTGATTCAATGCCGAATAGGCTCCAGGCTCTGCTTAAGTCTAAGGACTATCATACAAAGTATTGAAATCAACTGGAAACCTCATAATTCACAACAATTTTAATGTTTAATCAAACTGTATCAAATAAGCTGTGACATGAAATTTGTTATTTTTAGTTTTTTTGTTTTTTAAGATGTAAAACAGCAACTTTGTAACAAATATAAACTTGTTTAATAAACAACAAACAATTGCCTTCAAAATGGTGTTCAAATTTTTTTGATATTGTTATTATTTTTTGAGTTATTGCAACTTAATTTTTTAAAGAAGCACTGTATCAAATAAGCTGTGAGCCACTGTACATAAATAATACAAATTAAGAGTTAAATTTTTTTTAGATAGTTTTACTGATAATATCACTTGAAAAATGATAATTCGCAGAGGGGTGTTCGCAGTTTTTTGAGCATACTGTATGCTCAAAAACGTAAGACTTTTGACTCAAACAAACTCTTCGAATTATCTTCAAGGTATTATTTTACCATCATAGCATTAAATTGTAAAATATAGGCAGCTATAGCCGATAGGATGTTACTCTGAATATATAAATTCCCCATTTAACTTAAAAAAAAATCTCATTCGAATATAATAAATATTTTACGACTGCTCTCTCAGCATTCTTCGGCAAAAATGCCACTTTAAGCATGAATTCAAAGAAAATACGTGATTATTTGTCGCGAAAATTTCATGATTCACCTACTCAAACCAATTTTAATGTGTAATTGAAAATGTAAACAAATATTTAACTCTTTTCATAAAAAAAATGTAAACGCCATTTTTTAATCCAAATACAAAATTCTACGTAATATCTGATGAAACAACATTTACACTGTCTTATCTGTACAATACGTTGACGTTGGATAAGCATTTTTCAATGGGCGCGCACTACACAGTATGCAAAAAATATACAATGAAATTTATCATTTCATGGCAAGACACAACCCACTACGCACAGACTTCATTAATGAAACCTAGAGAGACGGCTGAAATATTTGCGATTAAGCAGAAGGGCGTGAAAGTTTTTGTGACGACAAAGCTAAATTGACCCAGTCAGATAGATAGTCCGGGGAAATCTAACATGGTGCTTCGGAAAAATTAGGGGAAAGCTGAATTTTGGTGTGAACCTTGGTACTGGCGTGTTGAACAAAATGTCAAAAGTCCCCATCGATCCGAGTGCTGCGTCGCTTTTTATACGGGGTCAAAGGTCACCAAAAGTGACCTTTCCTAAATATCTCAGTAACAGTCACGTCTTCAGAAAAACAATGTGTGACGAATTTGTAGCTTAGCAAATTTCAAACAAAAAAGATTATATAGCTTTTTCCTGTAACCATAACCGTTTTTGAGATATATTAATCTAAACATTTGTTACTAACAGCACCCTCATTCTCATCGGCATGTTGATATTATCCGATTTTGATTACGACTTGTCATGTTTGTGAGTTTGTTTTTCTATGTTTAAGAGGCGCCTAAAAAAAACATGTACACAAACTTATCTACCAGACTCCAGGGTAGGTGGAAAAGTGTGCTCCGAAAAGTTCCCCCCGCCCCCCGTCCCCCTTTGCCATAAAACTTGTAGGGACACCTGTTCGCTACTCTCTTCTCCGAAAAAAAACTGTATTGCGGCATCATTTATGGGATATTCCACGAAAGAGCAGGACCAAATAACCAAATTGCAGGTGGAAATAGGTTTTGTAACATATTATGGGCCTAGGAGCATGAAAAAGCACGATAATATCATGGTATAATTCTGTAAACGCTCATTCCTGACATTATAGGAGCTCAATCCGATGCAGATTATCCCCGAATAATCAGTTTTGTTACCAATCCTGTTATGGCTGCATAACGTCAAAGGAATATGACACGTCTCTAAACCAATTTGCACCTGAAATTACGTGACCTTGCCCTGATCTTTCATGGGATAAGACGGTAGAGAAAAAAAAACTAAAAAACCGGGTATTTCGGGGTGGTTCGTTTGCGGGGGTGGGTAGGGTGTGGGAAGTGTGTGGATGTAGGGCTGGTCGTGTCATGTCAACAATAGGCAATTAATAGGATAAAAAGTGACCCTACCTTGTTTAACAGTGGGCAAAGAGTAGGCAACGAGCTCATTTCTGAAGATTTGGGATGGATGCTCAGGGATACCGTTTTATGGCAAAGGGGGAGGGGGGAACTTTTCGAAGCACACTTTTCCACCTACCCTGGAGTCTGGTAGATAAGTTTATTATATGTTTTTTCTATGCGCGTCTTAAATATAGAAAAACAAACTCACAAACATGCCAAGTCGTAATCGAAATCGGATAATATTAACATGCCGTGAGAAAGAGGATGCTGTTAGTAACAAATGTTTAGATCAATATATCTCAAAAACGGTTATGGTTACAGGAAAAAGCTATATAATCTTTTTTGTTGGAATTTTGCTAAGCTACAAATTCATCATACATTGTTTTTCCGAAGACGTAACCGTTACTGAGATATTTAGGAAAGGTCACTTTTGGTGACCTTTGACCCCGTATAAAAAGCGACGCAGCACTTGGATCCATGGGGACTTTTGACATTTTGTTCAACACGCCAGTACCAAGGTTCACACCAAAATTCAGCTTTCCCCTAATTTTTCCGAAGTTTCGCCTTTTTTATGTCGGATTTCATTGGGCTATAGATAGTAGCTAGCATTTTGGAGCGGTATCGTAATAGTGTGGAGAGTAGTGTTGACATACTTTAGATTATTTTCTAATGAGTCAGAGTAATATAGTGGCAGAATATCTACATGCTCAGTAGATATTTTATTTGAGGGAGAATGTTTCATGCAATACGGGCACGTTTCGGTAATTTCTACTGCTAATGTGAAACAATTTCTGTAATGTAGAGTGGTACGTAGCGTTTTACAACTACAATTTCCCCAGCCCTAAACTACAAATTCCCTCGAATTTTATTTTATTACTTATCGCAAACCTTCTTCATCACCATAAAACGCCCGAATTATCCCCATAAATCGTTTGGGAAACTCTTACTTTTACGGCTGCTACTTTCGCATTGATATGCCGAGAAACCGCAGAAATAATATTTCTCCCAAACGAAACATATGCGTATCTCCAGTCAGTGAAAGTAAAGAATTTATCAAAAAAATACTATCAATACCAAATGGCTGCTGTTCTCGTTGTTTATCATCAGAAGAGACCTTGTCTATTTCTTCTCGAATATTTCACGGAAAGTGAAAATACGTTAATTTATTTGAATCAATACCTATCTAGACTCGGCCAGATGGTGCAAAAATTGTCGTAAATCAATCAGAACTATCGGTGATATCGTGCTGTATCACGCGATACCATGGACAAGGTGTAACAATGAAGAATGCTGCGAACCTGACCTACAAAACGAAATCAAAACAACACTCATCGACGGCAAATCGAAAATTTTCATTCATCCAACACCTACTTTACATAAATCACCAAAAGAATATCAAACGAAAAATATGAATAGCGTCTGTCTGTGCTCACGGCTGACGACACAGATGATAGGTAGGTGACCGGTGCTAACCATACCTGGGTGTTTAGAATGACAACGACCCAAATTCGTTTCCCCCGTAGCCAATTTCGGAATTGAAGCGACGAAATATCTATAGATACTATACATATTAATGTATACGCAAATTATTCGATTGATAGATTTCAAAAACGTATCTATAGTAGTAGCTGTAGTTCGAATTTCTTTTCGGAAAACATCAAATCAATTGAAAAACTCTTTCATCAAAACGGATACTGTTTTTGTGTCTACGTTTTCGCTATCATCACATTGACCTGATTGACCGAAAGTCATTGGATTTTTTAATGAAATATTTTTCCACACATAAGCTATGCAGTCTGGTTTTTGCAGTTGTTGTTACTGCTGATGGCCTAGCTTGATCTGACTGGCGCTTCTTTTGTTCCTACCATACATTGATTCTGTTGGCCGTCAACTCTTGAGCTGTTTTTTTTTGCAAAAATCCTAGATATATGCATGATGATTTAAGGTGGTGTATATCAATTTTCTTTTCAGAAAAATATAGCGAAAAATTATTTCAAAAATTATTTTTAGGAACTAACCTAATTGCAAATTGTTACTATTCACATAAATTTGCGATCCAATATACTTTATTATTGGGTTTTCAATGGTTAATTTTCGAAATATTTTCAATTATGAGGTAATCTTTCACACTCATTGAACAATTTGTCAATTATTGTAATCAATTCATTTTTATTCCTTGCCTCAAACCGCATAGCAACCTCCTTAAATACATGTTGCTAAAAAAATCGTTGACTGACTTTGCAGCCAGACACAAATTACTGCAAATTATGACACCAAAACAACCAATAACCCAAGACTCACACCTATCGTCGTATTATTTTTTCATTTGCCGAAATTTAATGAGCCCCACTTTACCGGAAAAAAAGAGATTTTGAATGTATTTTTGTAAGCTTAACCGCACTATAAGCACCTATTGATCACCATCTTTTGCGATAGTTTTTTGTAAAAATGGAAAAGATCGAATAAACTTATTGGCGTAGTAGTAGCAGTAGTAGGTAAAGTATTCGACGAGGTGTGGTGTGATAAATTTATACTATACCAAAACGGCGAGCATATTACACTATCGCCGCCCGTTTCGAATTCATTTTACTTTCTCGGAGGCTTGTAAAATGATAGTTTGGTTTCGTTTCGCTCTCATCATCGTCGTCGAGTCTTTTTCAATTAGCCTGTAGAAAATAATTAACACAATTCAAGACACGGTGCACAAACAAGTCGCGCGGGTAAAGAGTAGCATCTCCTTTTAATTGTCGGAGTTAAATTACTACAATAACAGGTCTCTCAGCTAAGTGCATAGTGTTTTAATGAAAGACAAGTAAATCTGGTAAACAGTTTCCTGGCAATTTCAATGAAATCACGACAAAATTAAATATAGTGTAAAGTTTCGTGTGAAAGTTCAGCTCATGATCAAGAGGGTGGTGTTTTGAAGTCTCTTCGCAGTGGATTGATAACGTAGTCATAACGCGAAAACTATGGTGGTTTTCAGTGGTGAAAGTGACATAACAAAAATTAGTAAATATAAAATTTGTTTGAACTATGGTCGCGGTAGGAGTTGCCTTAAGTGCAAGGAATACAAGTTGTGGGGTAAGAATATTCTCGATTTCTTTTTGTTCGGTCGTAAATTGAGTGTGTTTTTCATGGATTCTATGTCATTGGATTGGTCATAATTTCTAACATGCAGGACGAATCTCTCGTGCAATTCTGTTACCTATGTTTGTGATTTTGCTATCCATAAATACCAAATAAAATTCCTGATAATGATCTGAGTTCCAAAAAATTTGTTCCATCTTCTGGCTACATGTTTTACATTTATATTTTCCAGGCAAGTTTTGAAATTCTCTCCAATGATCTTCATCTACAAGTTGATTACAAGCTGTAAAATAGCACAAAGGGACGAACCATTTCCAATCCCCATTCATCAAAAGTATCTTTTCTTTTACAACACATCTGCTCGACAGATTTTTCGGGTGTCGGTTTAATTGTGCGTTGGTTGAAAATATCTGGGTAATCTATGATATGCTAAAATATGTATGTTTAGATATGTTTCGTAAATCTTTTGGTTTTGTTCAAATAGGAGATTTTATTGTGCATTATGCAATCACTATCGAATTTGTATGCGCCATTGGAAAACCGCTTTAAGCATGATCTATATTCCATTCGAATTGAAATAGGAATAATTTCATTCGTAAGTTGTGGTTTTATTTTCGAAACAGAAAAAAAAAACTTATAATACAATGAAACAATTTTAGTAAATTTTTTCATGTGCTGCGGTTTATTTCATGAAATTATGCAAGCTAAATCAATTGATGAATTGGATCGAATTAATTATAAATACTCACTGACTGATGCTTTGAAATACTTACTCGTTTATATGTTTCTTCGTATTTCATTCATTTTCCCGAGATGTAAACCATTCTGTCCCTGGCGATAAGCATGATTTTCTTGATTTTTGAATTCATCCAACTTACTATTTCATGCTAATGCCGGCTATGCATGTC
This sequence comes from Nemotelus nigrinus, assembly GCA_947369275.1. Lineage (NCBI taxonomy): Eukaryota > Metazoa > Arthropoda > Insecta > Diptera > Stratiomyidae > Nemotelus > Nemotelus nigrinus. The sequence continues at coordinate 142,509,068 of OX376373.1, forward strand.
ATCTGAAAAGTTAATACAAATACTAAAAACACATAACCAATTTCAAAATGGTCGCTGTCATCAGCACAGATGTGAATAAAATTATGCGATTTATTATTATTTCCAATGCAATCGAGCATCAAGTGCCGTCACGCTGTATACAGATGTAAACAAAACTGAGTGTGCAATTTTCAGTATTTTCCCGGAACAAAAATTACATATCATCTTCTGTATTTTGCTGTTTTCATAAAATTAATCTGTTTAAAATGTATATTCACTCAACCATACTGAATTGCACAATCTTATTTATGAACTCAATCAGAGTAAGCGCAAAATGTTTAATTATTCACGTACTTGCAAAAAAAACCCTCCTCATATTAAAAATCGTGAATTGAATGGACATCGAGTCAAAGTTAAAAAGATTCGCCTATAGAAAAATACTTCAAGCTGAAAAAGAAATCAAACAAGCATTTACTTTTATCAATTTATCAAAACAAATTTTGTACAGGTGAATGCTAGAGTAATAATGCTCCTCTTTTTTCACTTCACACACCACAACGATTAGATCATTGGTGCTGAAATTAGATTGGAGATTGTTCTTCCTCAACAGCATAGCTGTTCTTATTTTGGCAACTTCCGTGAGGAAGAAATGATTGAAGTACCATGATCTCAGTCTAGCAACATGGTTTTTCGCAGATATCAAGGCCAAAGTTCGTGAAGAGTCATCAGTGATTCGGCCGAGGACAACCTGCTGTGGTGCAGATTAATCTGCAGGATTTTAAGCGTTGGTTGCGACATCCTTCCTCAATCTGGGACCATACTGGCTTGACTGGGTCAACTATGCCCATATATTTCTCAATCTCGTCAGTCTTTAGGATGATTACCCTTGTTATTTTTTTGGATGGCGCTTCTTCAGGCGCAGGTAAACCCTGCCTACACCCCACATCATTTGGGGAAAATAAATAAATGCAATATTAATATTATGTAACACCTAAAAGGATGTATATGTACATGAACATTACATCGGTAGTAAAACTTTAAATTCAGTCATGATATTTTCATTCCTCAGATTATTAATCGCATATTCACACTCACTCAATTGGATATTATTTTGAGGGTAAAATTTTACTTCGATAATGAGCACTCTCCCTCTTTCGAATCAAGCTTGGGACCGGCATTTATAGGAAACAAGTGTGATATTGATGTTAAAACTTTTAAAATATAATCATCGACTTTTAATTCATATCGCCTTCTATCATAATAAGCTTCCACACTCTAATTTATTAAAATATTGCGATAGAATGTTACTTCGTCGCCATTCGAAAGTAAGTTAAATTGCCTTTTATAAATTATTTTTGTTTGTTTATATTAAATTTTGTCCCAACCATATCTATGTTGCTACTCAAAATTCTTAAACAAATTTAATGTATCAAATTATCTGTCCCCATGAATCATCAGCTGTCAACGCCACTAAACATCGACCGTCCTTTCGCCATCTTGAAAAAATAAAATCCGACTGCTGTCAAACTGTTGTAAATAGCCGCGTTCAAAGGACACCAACTTGCCGATAGAATCCTTAAATCGATGTAAATTAGTAACAACTCTAGAGTAAATTTGCAATTGAATTGTGAAACTATACGTAAGCAGTGGAAAAGTGATATTCATCTGAACAATGTCTCCACTACCTCTAACATTCAGGTGGTTTTGAGAACTTTTCTCAATTACTTATCGTAATAGTTTCGAACAACATGGGGTCATTTTAACCCCATGACTTTCAAAATACATAAAATATTATGTATAACACAACCAAATAAGTTGAATTTCACAGTAGCTGGCTGTTGAATATTGGTCTGTAAATTGATAGTGGTGAAAAAGTACTGCAAAAGTTATGTTTTTGCGTCCTTTTTTTTAATTAAAAAATATACATTATTTTCAAGCTGTATGTCGAGGGTTAATTAGCCGATTCACATTGATTCTGATTGCGTGTTGCTAGTTTGTTTACATTTGGTTTACATGGCTCGCAGAATTTGACAGGAGTCGGAATTTTAACTTCGATATTGTTATGGGGGCAAATGCAAAGAGGAAGAAGTGTAAAAAAGGCACAATCTCTACAGGCATTTATTGTGTTTCCGCCACTTTAATATCCCTATAGTCAAAGGAACCAGTCGACAAATTCCTTGTTGACTGAAGTATGTTCATTTGGCCCCGTCTAATGCTACTGAATTCTAGACGTCGAAAGTTTTTCAATACTGTGTTGGAACATCCAGGTTTTACCTCTGCAGCAGTTTCAGGGCCACTTCCAGTTCCACTACTCGCGGTATTACCACCTTCGCTTTGAAGTGTATCAACTCCATCTGTCCACTATCTCTAAATGAGCTCCGTTTTACACCAGCGCTACGTGAGCTGGTCATCGTACTTGATGGTTTTAACACCTTCTGCACTAGCCGGCTCCGCGGGCGAGAACGAGGGCCTAGCCCGCCTCGTGAAACGAGAGCATGGTTAAACTCGGATTCTTCTCCATCCAGTCAATCATCGAATTGAGCAGGCCTGACTGACTCTATGATCTACTATTTCTCAAGCAATAATTGGCCCAAGGGACTGCTACGGACAATTGGTGGCACGGTTAGATGTTTAGCTACATCGCTAGAGGTGGATGATTGTTGAACCTCTATGCGACTAGTGTTTCTTTTTGGCATCTTGGTCGCTGGTTTTTCGCCCTTCCCAAATTTCAGCCTTTTCGTTGCTAGCTTTTTGGCCAAGCTCTGCTCTATCTAATTATGGAATCTTTCAGCGCTAGCTTATCTTTGTCAGCAAAGTATTCAGGACTTTTTGCCACTATAATCCGAGCCCAGTTTAGTTGTTCCTTCTCCGCGGAGTTGGATGGTTTGTTGTCAAGGCTGACGATAATGCACAGAACCGCCTTGTACTCCGCCGGCGATTTCCTACTTTCTTTGCTTGAGTTGGGCCTGTTCTTCTTCGAGGGCCCTGCACCTTGTCTCGGTCAGAAGATTTGAGAAACTCCTCCGCTTCGATCGGAATGCTCTCGGACCATGCTCTCCAAATCCGAGTCTATAGCCTCGTATGTTAGCCGGACCGACTTGGACGGACTTGGCTTGGAACGGATTGAAATGAAACTTCAAAGTAGGCTTTCAGTGCGACTGGATTAACCGAATAAAATTCAGCTAGTTCTACTAAAGTGAAGTACATATATCGCATAGGAACGTCATATATATATAAATAGAACTCAAGTGGGCTTCGAATTTTTCAATCCTCAATCCCTCGATCCGGGTCTTTTAACGCCCAAGTTGATTCGATCGATTAAAATTTCGTGACCGGATCGACTTATCCCAAATCAATTCGGTGCGCGTATACAACATTGTTTGACTAATCCTAATCCACTTTGAAACTACGTTATAGACGCGGCTTATGTGTATTCAGATACCCGTATACATTGGCTTTCAATAGCTTCCAGCAGAGTTGTCTGCTGGGACCTTTGTAGCTTGGAGATCCTCCTGAAAGGGCTCGGCGCCGGTTCCAGTAGCTCCTTTTTTTCGAAACAAATCTGGTGTGGTAATATCTGCTATGATAGCCTGGCTTCAGACATATTTTCCGCTCGCCCACTGCTAACAGACGCCGGTACTGGGTATCCGACTCCCTGCGTTGAAGCTTTTACTTCTTTCCTGTGTTCCATGATTGGATTTTGATTCAGGGTCCCCTTCCGCTAAGTCTGTAACATGTTTGGCGGGCTACTGCCTTGAAAGTGATTTCAATGCTCTGTACAAATGTTGACCTAATTTGAATTGAATACCGCTATGGTGCACACCACCATGTTATTAACAAATTTTAAATGGTAAACTTTAAAAGATAAATAAATCTTAAAATTCTATAATGGAATGAAAAAAAAGTGCATCTTCATAAGTGGACCATTTTCACTATGGGTCACTGCATCCAACACCCTAAATGTACATCATTAAAACTCTTCACCGCATCGCTTTGATGCACCCTCAGCTCCACAATTACATTGGGTAATCATACTTAGTACTTCTCAATTGTCTGTACGTAAATTGTTATGAGAACAAAAAGCCCCAGTTGTGTTTACAGCTGATTGCAAGCAAGACACTTGAGAAAATCATTTGCCCGGATATAACGTCCATAATCACAATTTTCGGTCCTCTTCACATCACACTTTGTTCGTAATTTGTTACGTTGAATGACTTTGCTGCTTTGTTCTGCATACGATGCACTATTGTAACGACACTAAAACTATTGTAAAGATGCGTCAGCAATAGAACTTGCACTAGCTCTTGGACGAACGTTTTTTACGCGCAACAATAAGATACAAAATGTTGCGTTTCTCGTCATATGACAAATGCGTTGGGAGTATGACCGTAATTTTGAGTCAATTATTACCAATTATGAGTCCGTTTGTCCTGATTTAAGCAGATACAGAAAAAATGAGCTGGGCATTGTTAAATGCATAGTATCACTCACTTTCAAAACAACACCTAGATACATGTGAAATGGTAAATTATGTGTCCAGTTTAAATGACAATGTTTCTAATCAAATAACTTCTAGCGTATCTGTTCAATCAGTGTCATAAACCACAAATGTTGCTGAAGCTGGTTGCAATACCAATATATGCTGGGACTTTGAATGGAATCAGTAAATTGTGCAGCCGAGATCATTGAAATGTGGCTAAGACAAGAATGTTTCATAACTCATTCGTACACGTTGACAAGATATGTAGCATCATGATGTGATAGCATCTGAAAACATAATGGTCGCAGTCTGTTCGGTCTATTCTGCTGATGATCGATAACATCCGCTAGTTAACACTGATTTTTATTGTTGGTTGTAGCCTTTTATCGCAGATGTGTTTTTGGTGATTATCTCAAATCTAGATGTATTTTACTATTAAAAAAAAATATCTAGCATAACATGCTTAATTCACAGCTAAAGTTACCGCTTGCATTTGTGCAATTTCACGAGAATGTGGTATTTTCTGTTATGTAAATGAAAGTAATTCAATAGTTGCGGTGTACACTTTACAGTTCCTCATTTTCTAAGACTGATCAAGCATTACCACTGCATATTTTATGTCGAACCAGTTCAGTATGATTTTTTTGCTAAAGAAGGAAATAGTGGAATGAAAAATATTGATGTGAATAAAACGTTTGCTGAAAAACTAGATATAATGCATTAAAGTATTTAATTTTAGATGGCACGATTTAAGTTAGTCATGACTTAACGTGCCTAATGGTAAACAAAATTTACTTTTTTTATATTATGTTAAAGTCATCGCACGTATCTGCCAGTAAGTTAGTTTAAGAGCTTCCGCTGTTATAAAATAAATAAACGAAAAATAAAATTTTCAAGCACATTTCGGTACGGAAGAAAATGTGTCTGAAACATCATCATCACCCCTTCAATTTTTTGTGAATCGATGAACTCCTGACAACTGCAATCTTCTTTCAAATCACGAAACGATCATTATATTAACGATCGATAAAGCCAGCATTCCGAGGCTATAAATTTAGAACGCCTAGCAGCTGGGTGCGCAGATGAACAGTTGAAAAGATAGTTTTATTGGAATAAACTGTTTAGAGATTTGCATATTTCCACTCACTTTCGGAATCATATGCGATGAAGTTGATGATGCTCAGAAGTGATAGCTGAGTTTTTCGCATAGCCGTTGTGTACTAGTACCCAAATTTTTTCTATCATTTTTTTATCGAAAGGAGGACTGCTTTCCATTCCGGAAATTTATGTAAATACTTTGCAAATTATAGATATGTTTGTATATATTTTTTTAGTTATTCGATCGTGTTTTTTAAAACGGCGGAATTAATTGAAACGATAGAAAGTGTTCAATTTTTGTATATTTCGCGCTGCTGGAACTGGTTGGAATTTTCGGTTGTGCTAGAAATTTAGAATTAATTGTATTTGAATATAGATGATGCGTAAAGCATACGATAGTAAATTTATATGAATATTCAAAGTGAAATTGTCGAAAACGTATCCTAGATAAAATCGCTGATGATAGCAAAATGCTCTATTGGTGCGCTCGTGATAATCATTGGTTATAGAGGAGCAGAAAAGAAAAGTTTAATTGGAGATTTGATTGGAGATGTAAATATTTTTACTGTATTAATAATAGGCAACAAATAAAACATCAAATGATCGCTTGTTGTAAAAATCCAAGTCTTGATGACGCTCCACTATTCACTGGTGAAGCAGGGTCAAAAACTGATATTTGAAAGTTACTGCTTCGAAACTAAATATTTGGTTCTGTTGATTGTTTAGTATTTTTTTCATACACATTTCGGAAACAACTCAATCCGTTTGAGCAAAAAGTTCTCTGTGGCTCGCGCATTCTTAAAAGACTATTCATCTAACGAAACCGGTAGCAGTTAATGATTAAATTGGAAAGATCATGTCATAGTCACGCAACGTTCAAACTTTAACAACCGAGTAGAGAATTCAGTTTCAAATATTCGGAGCGCGATCGCTTCATTTAGCCTTGACTAATCTCCAGGTAGATATCGACTTTACAACGTGTGTGGTCCAGCGTCTCTAGAAATTGTTACATAACAAAGGTAGAACGTGTACTTTAATCATATCGTTTCGTCGTTATTCTTCAAAGATCATAAAAATACCCTCATCCATGCAGACCAGACCACCCAGCGAGAAACCATCGAATCCTTCTTTGGGGAATTAGAAAGACAACCGTTTCAAAAAATACGCACTATCAATACTGAATGAAGTCGCCTCCTACAGAGTTTCCGCTCTAACCCCCAAGGCATTATGTCAAGCGTCATATACACACAGATACTCTCTTAATGTTTCTTATCACTTTATTTCGTTCCATTGATAAATATGACGTTTGTATGCTTGCCGCGATCGTGCAGATTGTTTTCCTTTGTCATAGCGGTTTTATAGAGCTGTCAGGAAATTTATTGATAGATATCAGAAAAAAGATTGTTATTTCAAATGCAAGAGTATAATGAAATAAATAGCACAGTTTTATTGCCTTCAGATCATGTCACCACTTGAAAACATTTAATGCATCGATTCTATTTTCATATGATCTTGAATTCAATCTAGCTGAGAACGTATGCATAGACTATACTTCAAGGCTGCCATGCAGACACCCGAGACACATGCAATCGAACTTTCGAATGAAAAATTGATTGATTTTTCCATTATCTCATGCAGCTTATTAAATATCCGTCCACTGAACGACATACATAAAAACCCATACTTTACTTTCAAAAAAAAAAAAAAAATCAACCGCATAAATTTATCACATTACATCGATTACGATCACTTGACTATGCCCCGCCAGCCGTTGGATTTGACAGGCGTGATTTGAACGATTGAAAAACAGCATTATTATTGATGACTCGTTTCAGTGTCAAAGGGTTAATATAATTTATCAATATGAGAAAGAAGGAAATGTTTTCGATGTTTTATTTATACGATTTGTGTTTGCAACGTACTTGATAGTAAAACAAGAAAATAATCACGAATGTATTTGTTGTTTTTTTTTTTAAAATAATTTGTACAATTTAAATGGTTTGCTGGCGATAAGGCTCAACAGTAATGACCGTTGATAAAAATACGTTTTCGAAAATAAAGAACATCGGCTAAGTTGAAACGTCTTCAGTTGTTTTGTTTCGCAACAAGGTTGGGGAGAGACTGGCTTTATCACAATTTGTAGTGGCGGGACGATGTCTACTGTGTCTATCAATGTGAATGGGGTTTTATCAAGTTATATGTATAAACCACTAGATTGTTGTTTTTTGTGTAAAAAGAGACACGGAAGTGATGTTATGTACTATTGCCGATGTGCCTAGAGCCTGGTGGTTAATATTGGCTGTAGATGATGTCTAAACAATTAAATTCAGCAAAATGTATGCATTACTCTACGAATGCAAAAATTTAGTGTGTCAGAAGCATCAATTTGACTGCTGTTATGTCATTCTTCACTTGCAACAACTAAAAAAATACGGATTCACCGAGAATTTTTCAGTGTCTTATATTAAAATGTAACGATATTATGATGTGAATTTTTAATTTAATTACCTTATGAATAAAAAACACTCAACATCATTCATTCTCCCACGCTCTTCAACCAAAACAAACTGACTTTTCGCACCATTCATTGAAAATAAAAATGATTACAAACAACACAAACTCATGCAATTAAAATCTCAAAAAATCATCTCCGACCCACATAAATATGTAAAATCTAATTTAAAATGACAACAGCACACCCCATTCTCATTTCCTTCCACCTGGGTGTCATTTCATTTCATGTTTTTTTTAAATAATTCATTCAAGCGCAAACAAATTCCTGTTTGCTTTTTTTTTTTACTTCCTTTTGTTCTCTTTTCATTCCATAAAGAGTCATTTGAATGTCAATGCTGAATTCCGTTTTGGCCTCGCATAAGTTACTTTGCAGCTTTGAAAGCTGCTTACCTTGAAATTCGGCAATTATTATATGCAGGTGATAGTGATATTATGGCCACGATATCATCCAACAATAAACATTTTAAGCCAGTAGTTTAAACGAGATATAAAAAAATTCTAGTGCAGTGTATCGTCTTGTTAATTATATTGGTTGCTTGTGAACATTCAATGTATGTTAGGTCAATATAAGCTACAAATTAAATACTTATGCTAATAGTATTAATATTAGCATATACCTACTAGATTTTTTGATTAATGGTTTAATAGATTTTTGTTTTTTTTTTTTTAGATACTTCGTATGAGAAAGCATGTCGACGCGGATCTGCACCAGCTACTCCAATATTGGGACAAAAACAACCGCCACAAGAGACACAAACAACGTCACGTTTTACGAATTTCTTCTCGAAACGGTAAGTGCTCAAATTAACTGCTAGAATTTTATAATTTTTAGAAATATATATATATATATATATATATATATATATATATATATATATATATATATATATATATATATATATATATATATATATATATATATATATATATATATATATATATATATCTTTGTCTATATATATATAAAAAACAAAGTCGGATTTGTTAGACCATTTATAACTCAAGAACGACTGGACCGATTTTTATGATCTTCGATTTACTGAATTCGTCTTGGCTTCGAATAGCAGAATAGCTATTAAAACTTCGGTAAAATTCAAAAGAAACAATTTTTTGAAGAAAATTAGTTTTCTCATTCGTTTTGTATGAGAAAAAAATTAAAATCCTTTACAACGCCAATGAGCTAGCTGTGCATACGTGCGCCGCAATTTCTCAGTGTTATTTACAATTTCACGAGCCAGAAGATCTAATCTTTCACCACTTAGCCGTAATACAATTAGACTTTGGAATATTGCGAATCCAATCCACTGCAGATGAACAAAAATTCGAACGACAAGAGCGCCACGCTGGTACCCAACGGGAAAAGTAATTCGTAATCATACTCCCCGTAAGCATTCCGTACTATGTATGGAAGCATTACAAACCCATACCTGGTTCATTTCTGGTTAACATTGGAAGGCTGGCAAGGTATTACGAGGGGAACTTTGAATATTCAGCTTTATAGCTTTATAAAAAAAACTTTTTGGAAAGCTCGACATTGTATTCTTGCGTTAACGTGATCCATGGGGAATGCGTATTGAAGCTTGGTCCAGCGGCTGATCATACCTCTGCATGATACAGAATGTGAAGATAATGCGTTTTGACCCGGAATTTGTAGATAATGCGTGCCGCATACGTTACTAGAGGGAATTTGTGCTGCTGCTTGGACCGGCGGCCAAGCTTGCCCCTGCATGACTCTTAATGAATAGTATCCTATACATTTTACTTATCTGTGATGATTTGAAATGCTCTGAAATAATCATCTTACCGTTTTATAAAACAACCCAAGCCTATGTATGCTCGAAAATACTTTTCTTCTTATTTTTGCGAGTAATGTTCATATGTAAATGATGAAATTTTTTGAATAACAGCTTTCAAGCGTTAAGTCTGCATTGCTGATAATATTTGCTTCATGTAAGCTGCGAGAATGCATTATAGCTATTCACGTTGGATCCCGACCTCATGCTTCACAAACAAAAGAGCAAAGAGAGGCTCAATTGGCTATGACAAATTGTCGAGCTTATCGTACAGGTCAATACCGTGATAATCTTCGTCGCGCAAGCAAAAGTTCTTTTTTACATCACGAGGTGCTTCAATGAAGGTAATCGACCCGAGTGCAATCTATCTAGCAAATAGTTTAAAAGTACAATGCTGCCCTACTAAGCGTAAACGTTCTATCTAATTTGTTTTTATTTCTATTATTTCTTTTATTTCTTTCAAAAACTACATACTTTATTACATCATTCTACAAAATATGAAAAACCTATCTTTAGTGGAAGTATGTTAAAATCAATAATGAAAAACGATTCATCTACAAAAACGTAGCGATTGATTAGCATAAACGCCCTATCTACCGCAGATATGGCGTTTATGCTAAATAATGATATCATTATTTACTTGTATTTCATACAAAAAAAGCCCTATATGCTTAAAACCTATTTTCTACGAACATTTTTAACGTGAAAACTTTTACTTCAGATAGATATACCTCAAATAAACATATTTGTATCCAGGTTTAAACCATCATCCCATTTGAAGTTGTCTGCAGCATTTAGAAAAACACATATCATTGAATATCTCAAAAGTTAGTAAAATGTAGATAGGGAGTGTATGATAAGGACGGCGGGGATACTGTGCTAAATTAAATTGATCCCTATACGCTGTGCATCTATGTATTTCCGTCATTCAAGACGTTTGCCATAATAACCACAAAGTGAAATTTGATCGCCACTTCTGATTTGACGAATCCATCAAATTTCACGTTTATTTCGCACTCGAGCTCTTTCCAAACTTGCATCTTAGCAAGGTTGCTGAGCTTCTCAATAATATTTCAAACAATTGGTATTTTCGTATCAAATAAATTGCAAAAATGAATAGCACAATCATTCCGCGTGCAAAGTCAAGTTTATTACTAGCTATTTAGTGTTGATTTTACGCGCGTGTTCCCAAAAAAAAAATCAAAATTTGTATTTCGTCTATTCAATTCATAGTTAATTGCATGAAATATTCATCAAATAGTCTACAAAAAAATTGAGCTACGCGAATTTAACGATGAACTGTTCACTTTCGATGCATTGATAAAAGAAAGCTTCCAAACTGCATGCACCTTATTATCTAACTCTCTTGTCGATTTTGTATACTTTCTCGATGATCATCATTGATCTGCAATTTTCGTCCGGGTTTGAAAATATTTTTTGGCGGATTTACCTGTGCGACAGAAAAACACGAATTCCCTCCTTTCTCAAAGTATAAAATTTTACAAATCCTAAACAAACACGCCAGAGCATCTAGCTTTCAACTTTTGCTTTCAGCAGATATACTATCATGAATATTTCAAGATTAGATCACTATCATTAATGACGATACGTTTTTTTTTCGCTTCTGTCATGTATCTTGTTTTTCGCAACAGTAGTAGAAAACGAATTTCAATCAGTTTTCGTCTCATTCTCTCCCTCGCTTACTTCGAGAATCAGTCGAGCATTGTTTTCTTGGAGCTGTGACTGGCGTGAATCTGATAATGGCATTGAATTGTTGCAGTCGTTTGTGCTACTGTCGATATCGATACGCAAACATGTAATTACAAGTTTGTATTTTGATAGAATCTTTGTAATCTTATCGCATCGATTCAATCAAACTAAACTCATCGCGAGTAAACTATGGAAAAATACTATTTGAAATACAATTTTCAAGACTTTGAAATATTTGTTTGCCATATTGATCTATATTTGAAAATAAACTTGATTATCAATTGATTTCGATTTAATATTAATGACTTTTACTTTGGTTTTTAGATCAAATCCATTGAAGCGTACAAAATCCGTAACGAAATTGGAACGCTCGAAACGAGGACCAGGCGGACTAAGAGGCTCAAGATCACATGAAAGTTTACTATCAAGTCATGCGGTGATGTCAACCATAGGTAAAATATGAAACTTGTTTTTGTTTTCATCGATTTCAAAAAATAACAAACCAGATTTTTGCCTCTTTGTACGAATATGCTGTTTTGAAATCTATCGTTTGAATGAGCTTCTATTTTTGTATTTGAGTTTTGCCTATTTAAACTGCTAACTAATAGAATTGGCTAACATTTTTTACACGTTGACCCCTTTTACTTGCATCACTTTTAATATTGTTGACTTTTCTTTTCGATTTCAATCAATTTTTCGATTAATGCAAAATAATTTTACTGAAAGGCAGTTTTTCCTTTAGAAGCTTTCAATATCTGGAAAAATATAGTCAGTTCGAAGGTAATCTGGTCTTTTCTTTCATTTCTGTCAGACTGATAGACACTCAAAAATGGGGGCAGATTCCCCTAGCTAAGCTTCTAAAGGCAAAATATGTTTTTCAAATAAAAATATTTGATATGATTTCCTGAAAAATATAAAATAAGTTACAACCTATCAGGCATTGCTGTATAAACAATATTTGTTCCCAATAAACATATTTATTTACATTTGGATGCTTACTCCTTTAAAACCTCCTCTACGTGGATGACCTTAAGCTTCTATATAATATTTCTTCTTATGAAAACTGCCTTCAGACCTTACTGCTTTGAGTGATTGGTGTGTTGCTAACTCTATTTCGCGAAATATTCCTAAATGTGTTGCTATGTTTTTTTCCTAACAAACCAAATCCTATTCAGTTTGATTACTCTTTCTCCGGTATTATGTTGCTGCATCTACACCAACATAAGGACCGTGGCGTTATCTTTTATCCTCGTCTGTAATTTATTTATTTTATTTATTTATTTATTAGCCAAACAAGGCATAAATACATATAAATACATACAAATAAATTATTTTAAAAAAAAGTGTACGGTACAAATAAATAACACATAAATAAATAACTAATTGAGTAAAAAAATAGGTTTGAAATAGACAATAAGTAAAATAACAATGAAATAAAAGAAAAAAAATCAAAAACGATGATTAAACAAGAGCTTAAAAATTATGGTTTACAAATGACTTGGATAAGGGAAGATTTGAAGGATAGTTTGGAAATCGTTGGGGAATAAAGGTTGCTAAAGCCATTGAAGACCCTGCAGCAACTATTCACCGGCTCATTAGCTGCATATATGGTGGAATGTGGATATTCCTTTAGTAAACGATTGGACCTGATGTTCCTTAAGGGGATATTTATCATAAATTTACTATTGAGGAACTCAACTCTAATAACGCCTCTAATTACGTCAAATGTGAAGCAGGCCGATATCATCATTCTTCTGGATGCAAGTGAAGTTAAGTTTAAATGACCCAATCTAAACTCATATGGGGGTAAATTTTCGAAATCGTAAGAGTTGTACAGATCTCTTAGGGCGAAAAGTAAAAATTGTTTTTGAGTGGATTCGAGTCTGTTATTGTGAATTTCGAAGGCTCGGTTCCAAATAATACAGGCGTATTCAAGAAGAGGGCGTACAAGTGTAGTGTATAATGATCTAGCGGCCCACAAGTTTTTAAACTCCTTGGCACGTCGTTTAATAAAGCCGAGCTGCTTATTCGCACGGGAAAGAATTTTGTCGTAGTGCAAGGTGAAACGAAATTTCACATCCATCACAACACCGAGATCAACAACGCTATCAACGCGAGTTAGTAAGTTGTTGCCGAGAAAGTAGGTGTTCTGCGTAACCGTGCATTTACGGCTAAAACTTATAATTTGGCACTTATCAATATTCAGCGAGAGCTTGTTTATATTGCACCATTGAACAAGAGAATCAAGCTTGGATTGAAGGAAAAGTTCATCAGATTTAGATTCAATGGTGTGGTACAGTTTGAGGTCGTCTGCATAAAGTAGGTGAGGTATGTTTGACAGGACGTCAGATAGATCCGAGACGAATATGTTAAAGAAAAGTGGGCCAAGATGACTACCTTGTGGAACACCAGAGGTAGCAAATATATTTTTTGATAAAATTCCGTGAAATTTAACGAGTTGGATTCGGTTGTGGAGGTAGGAACTGAGCCAGCTTAGTAAAGATCCGGCAAGTCCGAATTTGTGCAGCTTAAGGATCAATATAGAATGGTCAACTCTGTCAAAAGCTTTGCTAAAGTCAGTGTATCTGCATGTTCAATTCATTTCATCGAAAGCGTCAAGAATGACAGGATTCGTTCTTTGTTTGTCTCGTTGCTCCCTCAATATCTCAACTTCTTCGTCTATTCACATCGTTAGTACGTAGCATACTAGAATAGTGCTTGCAAATGTGGTCTCCTCATTTTATGTACTTGTTAGATGCAGTCGAGTCTGTCTAACGTAAGTTTACTCGTTGTCTTTTGTTTAAGTTTAATTTTCCCTAGTGTCCTTACAATGAACACCTGAAATTATTAAACCTTTCACCGTTGCACGTCCGCAGATTGTTCCTTGATGAATATCTTTTGTACAAAATTTATGTTGGCTTTTGTTCTATCGATATTCCTGTTTCCGAATTTGTGCGTGGCTCTAAACGACCTATCAGCATCCCTTTCGCGCGTACTGAAGTATTTTTTTCACTCGCCAATACTGAGAATGCTAACGAATCGTAATGAGCATCAGTTTGATTCTTTTTCCGTACCGTCCTTAGCTTTAAGAGGCATATTCTTCATACATTGTCAGAGCCTGTGCGCTTAGAATTTTGCTTATGTTTCAATTTTCCTTTCCTTATTTGTTATTATTATTTGTCATCTTCACTATTTTATGATTACTTACTATTTATTCATTTTCACTTTTATTATTCTATTATTAATATTATTTTTCTGTTTCTATTTCTTTATCTACATTATTGTAATATTTTCGTTGCTTATCGTATTTGGATTATTGAATTTTCATGCATTTGCCTTTCTTTTATTTTTGTTTCTATGTATATATATTTCTTCTCCATTTTATAATTGGATGTATATCTGTGAAATGGATTCAAAACAAATAAATACGACTAACCATTGCCCCAAACACCTAATAAAAATCGTTTGAAATCCAAACTTATAATCAATTTCATATCTCGTTTTAGATCTTTCCTGTACTGGAGCAGTTGGAGTCGCACCCGTTCATCAATCGGTTCTGGGACGTCAACATTGCTTTCAAGTACGCGGCGGACCACGCGGTGAACGTTATTACAGCTGCGGATCACGTCAAGAACGCGATCTATGGATTTACAGTTTACGCAAATCGATTGCACCAAATGCCGAACACACACGACGAACAGACAATTCATTGAAAATGTGGATCTACGAAGCAAAAAATGTACCGGCCAAAAAGAAATATTTCTGTGAAATAAATCTAGATAAGACTTTGTACGGGAGGACGAGTGTTAAACTACAAACTGATTTATTGTTTTGGGGTGAATATTTCGATTTTCCCGATATACCCGAGATCAATGTTATCACGGTGAATGTTTTTCGGGAAATCGAAAAGAAGAAGAAGCGCGACAAACATAGTTTAGTTGGTTCGGTGAAGATACCGATACATGATGTGACGACAAGGATATTTTCGGAAGATTGGTATCCGATATTGTCCGAGAAACATGACAGCATCAGTCGTAATTCATCGAAGGATGTGACGCCCACGTTGAGGATAAAGTGTCGTTTCCAAAGCATAGATATCCTGCCAATATCGATTTACATGGATTTCTTGCAATATTTGAAGGAGAATTACAAGAAGGTCTGTGAGATTTTGGAGCCTGTGATCGGTGTGAAAGCCAAAGAAGATATTGGACAAGCGCTGGTGCTGCTGATGCATGCACAAGGCATGGCTGGAGCGTTTTTAACCGATGTGGTTGCTCTGGATTTGCTTAGGGTAGGCGATCAACGATTGACTTTCCGCGGAAATTCGTTGGCGACTAAGAGCATGGAGGCCTTTTTGAAACTGACTGGGGAACAGTACCTTCAAGATACTCTGTCCGAGCCCTTAAACGAGATCATCCAATCGAATTGTGATTGCGAGGTGGACCCCTTGAAAGCGACTGGATCCCTGTCCAGGCAGCAACAATCTCTGCGCAATGCAATTAGGTCGACATGGGATAGTATAGCGAAATCGCACAAAAACTTCCCCGCACAATTGCGAGAATGTTTCGCAACCTTTCGGGAACGCTTGCAAATGCTCGATCGTGAAGATATGGCTGATAATTTAATCTCTGCATCAATTTTCTTACGATTTCTATGTCCAGCTATCCTGTCTCCTAGCTTATTTAACATTACAAACGAACTTCCATCGGCCAGGGTCACCCGAAACTTGACTTTGGTTGCCAAAACACTGCAAACTCTGGCGAATTTTACTCGTTTCCAGGGCAAGGAAAACTTCATGGAATTCTTGAATGATTTTCTCGAGCAAGAAGCGCCCAATATGAAAGAATTTCTTCATCAAATCTCCACTCGATTGGAAACTAGCAACCAAGATTCGATCCTAGACTGGGCAGGATATATTGATCAAGGCAAGCAACTATCAATTCTTCATCAGCTTCTCTCGGAGAGCATACAAAAGTTACCGAATGATCGACAAGAGGAACTAGAGCCTCTTCAGTCGATTCTTGACGAAATAACAAAAACCAAAGAAAGTGGACTAAGCAACAACTTCCAAAATCAGGAAAATCACAACCCTGCCTATCCACAAATGCAACAGTCTGCTGTGAACCGCATACCTGCTGAACGAGGCATCATGAGGGGAGTTTTGACTCCAACATCTCTTGAGAAAAACATATTCCGTTACAATGACCCAACCGTTTCCCCACTTCTCCAAAAGAACAATACGAACAGCAGCCAAGTGAGTATCACGAATAATCCACAGCAGGTGTTCCATAGCAACTTGCAGCACTCTCAATCACAGACTTCAATTGCATCCTCGCATAACGGAGGTGCGACTGTGGGTATTGTGACGCCAGCTACCATTCACATGCCTCAGTCAGTGACCAGTACAGTGGAGAGGGGCTCAAATGGCGGGACTTATATTTCAACGAACAGTTCCACTCATTATTTCCCAAGCAACGGAAGCTTGGCGGGCGGTATGTCTGAGAACGGGGAACGAATGAGCCCGGGGGTGATGCGAGCGAGCACGTTGCCTCGAAACAACACTCATGTCTCGACTGTGTCAAATAACAACTATGACGAGAACGGAGTGAATCTGATTCAGATTGAACCCGCCAGTGCATTTGTGCGAAAGAGCCCCACTCCGCTGCTCAAGTCGAATACAAACAGTGGGACTGGTCGCAGTCGAATCCATTCGACGAATTCACAACTGAGTCTGGCGATTGGCGAGCGATCGCCCAGCAGTAATAAAATCAACATCAACTTGGGAATGAATGACGCGCACAACAACCAGTTGCCGCATTTCGGCAATGTCGGCATTCAGCACACAAATTTCAATATGCCTAAGAACTTGGAGGACCTGGACGACCTGTTCAAGTACGCGGAGGAGCACGCACACGATGTCCCGCCCAATAAAAGCAAATCAACCAAAGACCACCTCACGTCGAAAGGCAGCAATATTTCAATCGGAGAATGCAGTTCTGGTTACCAAAGTATTAATACTCCCTCGTCCAGTTCGGTCGAGCACCACGAATACGGAAACGGAGTACAGCCAAAGAATGGCAGCTCGCTGTCAGCGAACCGTCACGGTAATATTAAATTCACAGCAACTAATAAGTACAATATTAACAATACCACATCAACAGGCGATAACAACAACTGTTCTACTGTAGCAGAGACCATGCAGGCACTAGCTTTCCGGAACCCATTGTACCAACTCAAGCAGCCGCATCATCACCACCATCACAGAACCCCGTTATCGTACGCTTCATGCAACGGAAACAGCCCAAATTCAAGGAAGAGTACGGTCAACACCTGCCCCGCGTCCTCATCCCTGACGCCATCCAGCAGTGAGGACAATCTCAGTAACGAAAACTTCACGGCCAATTGCAATGCGACCAGCTTTAAAAATCTCATCAACACATCGGGTGTGGCCGGAATCGGAGATCATCACATGGGCAGTCTGGGGAAGGATCATTGCTTGTCGCATAGGACGCTGAGTGGAAGCAGCAGTAGCGGAACAAGTGGTCGAATGCCCAGAACAAATCCTTTGATGCAGTACAAACGCGAAGACTCGCATACGAATGATTCGTATTTGGCGGTTGCCCCCTACGTTGCAAGTCGCGACGGTGGGGTGTATCAGAACGGGCATGCAAGAGTCGGAGCGGCAGGAGGCTACAGAATGCAACGGCGATTGAGTTTGGAATCGGCAGTTTCAGATAGTTCAACGGATACGGAAGGTAAGTTGGATTAGGTAAAAGTTAGAGAGTGAAGTATTGAAATGCACATATTTCAATGCAAAAATGTTAAATAAATAAATTAGAAAGTGATTTTATACCCATATCAGACTGAACTGAAATCATTTTTATGTGTTTCGACCTGTTATGATAAATTTGCATATGAAATTTCGCAAAAAGTGATCAACTAAGTCTTTCGAGACTTATTGATATGCGTTTGATAATTTATAATCATAAAAAAAAACAATTCATTTTGTTCATTATGTTACAATCGATACTTTAATACTTCACATACTTGAATATTTTCTGCATGTCAATTTTTCGTTAATCACGCTGTTTTTATTAATTAATGTAGCTGGTGGACTTAGTGCAGCAGAAGGTAAGCGTCGTCGACCACCACGTTCAGCCGAACAATGTGAAATACAGCGTCTTCAAGCTTCGCTCGATTCGCTTCGTCATAAACTGGATCAGGATGCAGCTGAACTGCGAGATTCGAATGATGATTTATTCGCCTTGCAGAAAACAAATAGTGCAGCTAGTCTGACGGGCGAGTCTCGAATGCGTAGCATAATTGAAAGGTCAGTAAAGTTGAAATTTATTCCATATTCTCAAGTCGTAGATTATCTGTGAAACAAAATTAAATTTAAATTAGTAGAAAACAATGAATATTTCTGGTGAACAGTTTTTCGAAAATGACTATCCGCGCGTAGATTTGCTATAATAATTGCTAAGTATGGGCTCGTGGGTAAACAATTACAGTCGCTCAGAGAATTTTTTTGTAAAATGTACAGGGGTCCCACGATACGTCGAGGTACGTTCCATAAAAATACGACGTAAATCGAATGTTAGATGAAAATTAAGCAAGAAGTTTTTTCACATTGGTACGAAACCAAATAATTTTATTTTTCCTAGACATTTGTTGACATAAATATTACATTGCCAATGCCCGTGTTCCATTATTACCATTTAGTACTTGCAAGTACTTCTGGCTACTTCCAACTACTAGCGCTCTCGTTCCCGAGTAGTTCATTACTAGTTACGCCTTTTTTTGCCGTGAGGTGGCTATTTAGTTGTCAATAGATGGCTTTGATTTTTTCATGGTTATGTTGAATGTTTTCGTAGTTAGGAAATTAGAAATAGCCCTCATAATGCATAGAAAGTTAAAAGAGGTAATTTTCTGTTAGTTGCTTTCATGTTTTCTATTGATTGTGGTAGGTTATACTCGTTATTTGCTCCCTTTATTTTCAACTGTTTTGCATTTGAAACAATTTGACAGGTTAGAATCTACTCGTATGAACGAAGATGGCATTCTATTTGCGATCTACTCCCGAGTACTTGGAAGTACTATTTAGTAAAAATGGAACACGGCAATTTTAAAGTAAAAACTGTAAATTCATTCAAAATATAGTTATTTGTGCTTGGATGAATGAATTTAATTTTCAGAGTTTTATTCATCTGATGAAATGATGGCACTATTAGTTATTCTTTAGCATAGGAAATGAATTTGTATAAGAAATCTATGCACCCTTGTGATAAATTCCATTGTTTTGTTATATAGTTCGCTGTAAAATGTTACGGTATTAGAAATTGAGAGCATAATTGATTCAAATCTTTTGCTGTAATATTATTTTTGAAACAATTCAGATGTCCGCGATCCTGCCCAGAGGCTTGACCACGACATCCTGCTTCAGAGGCTTGAAATATACGGAATCCATCACAACTTCAAGCTGTTGATAAAGAATTATCTCTTCAACAGGCGTATTATTACAGCTAACAACATGCATAAAAGTCAGGAATGCACTATTAACATTGGCGTTCCTCAAGGATCAATCCTTGGGCCATTACTGTTTTTACTGTACATTAACAGCGTACAGGACATTTATCTGTTGGGAAAAATAGTTTTATTTGCTGATGACACACTACTGCTGTATTCCGGTAAAAATGAATTAACTCTCCAGCAAAATATAAATGATGACCTAGGAAAATATTGGAATTGGCTCGAACAAAGTAAATTAATTATAAACATCGAAAAGACTAAATATTTAGTATTCCAACAAAAAAACAAGCAGCAAATTAATCCGTCAATACAAACCAATGGAATACAATTGGAAAAAGTCAAGTCAATTAAATACTTAGGATTAACTTTAGATGAGAAAATGTCTTGGCTACAACATATCAATAACATCAGACATAAAGTAGCGCCTATGATAGGAATCCTAAAAAAATATGATTTTTTATCTCACAACATCAAACTTGACATATTCAATGCTTTTATTTCGTCGAACATCTCTTATGGAGCAGTTTTGTGGAAGCAAACATCGAAACAAAACATTGATTTGATTGGAAGACTAATCACTAAGGCTATCAAGACTATATTCAAAATGCCAACTCTGACTCCAAGTTCACATGTGTATCGTGAAACAGGACTACTAAGCATACAACAAATAATGTGTCTTGAACAAGGGAAGCTAATATTTAAGATACTGAACAAAAAACTCAAATGGCCATATGTTATAAGAAATGTTGGAGAAATAACTCAGATAGCCACAAGATCGGCGAATAGCCTTGCGATTAAAAAAGCTAGGACAGATCGTTTGAAAATGGATCCAGTGCAACAGTCTTTGGCTTATTACAATACCTTACCTGAAGATATAAGAAAACCAGCGAATTTGGTTAAATTTAAGGAAAATCTACGATCATTCCTTTTACAAAGATAATGAAGACGCCAACCAGAGTTTTTTCTAAACTTTTCTCTGGGCATAAGTCTTAACGACAAGAAATAGGCGATATCATCTGAAGAAGATATTTTAGAATGAAGTGCTTTCCCTTATACCAATATTTTATTGTCTGGGAAGTACGAAATTAACATATATTATATTGAGGAGAATTGATGCACACGGACCGTGCATTTTGATTAAGTGATGGAGAGAGTGGAAGGAAGGAGGTAAAAAAAAAAATTTAACGCTTTAGGCAATTTTTGTAAGGGAACGCTGAAATATTCATCTTCATTCATGCTCTCTGCAATGTAAACTACCTCTTCTGGGTTTTGCGTAGAACGATCTTCCAATAGTGCCATCAATTCTTCATAAGACAATCCTTCCTGATTTACATGCAAATGTTATGTTACATTGTTTTCGTCGACATCTGTAGAACCGATGTGGTGGGCTAATTCCACAATTTGCTGATGTACTGGCTGGGACTCTTCTGTAACACAATCTCCGGAAACGCATTTAAGCCATAAATTTTGTTCATGTCAGAATTTGTAACCACTTCCCAGGATTTCTTTATATTTTCCACACCTTGTAAGATATTATTCTACCGCCAGAAATTTCGAATTAAATCAGGTTAATTTTCATTTTCGAGACAGTTGAATTATCTGGTTAAATTTTCGATGAAGATAATAAGTTTTTAAATGTAGAGATAACGCCTTGATCGATTGGTAGGATAAAACTGGTGGTGTTAGCTGGTAGGAAAATAATTTTAACATGATCATTAACGTTAACATCTAAATTAACCGGATGTAACGGAGCATTGTCGATAACAGCAACGCTCTATGTGCTAAGCTCATTTTCTGTCGCAATATTGCTCATTTTTTCGCAATATTGGTTACACCAATCAGAGAAAATGCTTGAGGTCAAAAAAGCTTTTTTGTTGTGTTGCCAGATGAGTTTCTGCATGATAAACTAACAGCGGCTTCAGTTTCAAATCTCCGGAAGCGTTCCCTCGAATACGTTAATCTATCTTTTGCCACTTTGAATTTGGATGCTGAGCGTTGTTCTATTGCAAGATAATTTCTATAAGGCATACTTTTGCAGCAAAAATCATCAAATAAAGTCTTTGCTTTATCTTGAATAATGCGTGTACACAGGTAAAAATGTTTCATTCAAATCAAATAACCAGGCACTTAAGAATTTTTCCATGCTTTCCATTCAATGTGGCCGGCTTTAGCGATGACTTCAAAAGATTTTACGAATCCTGCAGCTGTGTACGTATTTTATCCTCACTACACTGATCGATTTAGGTGGCATCCCCAAAGAGCCCGGGATCTGAAACGCTCTACCTCTATCAAAACGGTCAAGAATTTCCAATTTTGTTTTAATTTATATCGCTTTTCTTCCCCTTTTTATTTTGGTGCTTCCGTAATCACTAAGTTTCAGTTTTTTACAACACCGTTTTTCACCCTTTTTCAAATATATACAGAAATATCTGACTGTTGCGGGAATTTTAGAATTTTGGACATATGTACATTCTTTTTTGAGTGTTGTAGTACGAATTTGAGTAAATTGTTTTTGACGAAGGATGGATATTATTTCTACAAATCACAAATTTATTTTGTGATATTATGACGTAAATCGGGATAAATAGAACGTATACCGAGGTTTTGAAACATTTTTAAAACATTTTCTAACAACGTAAAACGAAAATACATAAATCGGGGGAACGTATATCGGAGACCCCTGTATGTCACTGCTGGTTTGTGCCCTTGCTTCTGTTTACAAACAGATTGCAGTATGCACCAAATTTTTGAATTTAAAGGAAAGTTTATTCGCTTAAGAATATTTATAGAAATGTATTGAATTAGGAAATTAACACGTAAGACATTTTTTTTCTGAACAAACAACTCTATTTTCGTTGCTAATATCCATTTTCACTCCTTTGCAGGTTAATTTCAATGGAGGAAGAACTGCGTCGCGAACAGTTGAAAATGTCATTGGCTCTTTCGCATAAGCAGCGTGTTATCGAAGCCCAGGGACAACAGATAGCAGCATTGGATGCAGCAAATAATCGTTTGCTTAGCGCCTTGTCAGCATTGCGTCAACGCTACGAAAATCAGCAACAGCAGAATCAACAACAGTCTAACGGCAATTGTTAAACGCGAGAAGAAGAAAAAGAAGAAGCAACGGGTACAACATATACAATCCAAAGCTTATGAAATCCCCCTCGCATTACTCAAAATGCATTTAATCCCTGCACAACAACAATAAGAAAGCCAGCAGAATAAAAAGCCTGTCAGCTGCAGTTTTAATGCGATTCGGCGAATGCAACCATTCAAGTTTTAACTTTATTTCATGAATAAATCAGATCCATGATCGTTAGTAAACAAGCGGTTGCTGTAGCTTGAGCTTCGGTTCCGAATTGCGGGAATTTTCGTTCTTATAACCTATGTTTGATTTATTTTAGTGTTAAATAAGATGCAGATGAATTGCAATATATATTCATCTCGTGTAGTCTATAGAACATGTACAGCTTATTATTTTTTTCAATATATGTATTTATTTAATATTAATGATAATTGTTTTTAGACAACCTATATGATTTACGAGAAACCAGAGAATAGCAGAGTATTGTTTTTTTTTGTATATAAATATATAATTATTTCTATTGTAAAGATTGTATTTATCGAGATTTCATTTGTTCTTTTGATTCTGTCTTTAATATATATATTATTTCAATTCGTTCGTAAATTATACTCTTCGTAGAATTGTTCTAAAAAAATGTCCCATCTACAAACTGAGAAAATACACACAGCTTTAACTTACCGCAGCGCAATATACGGATAGAGAAAAAATGGAAGAAAATGTATGTGAATCGATAGAACATGATCGTTTTAGATTGGTACATTGACACATTTAAGAGTACAGTAACTATGGCATAAAAAAGTAGTCATAATCAGTATTTATTCGATATGTTCAAATAAACTTATTTATTTTAAACAAAATACAAGCACGGAACGTCAAATTACTCGAATCGCTTGTGTCCAGACCGATTTAGTGTCTTCAAAATTGATTTCCGAACCATTTTCAACAAAAACATAGTTAAAAAAAAGTTTTGTAATATCTACAAATTTTTTATACCGATAAACTTATATATGCAAAGTAGTAAGAAATGTAATAACCAAAGAAATAGTATTGATGCAACTTCCCAATAAGACATAAAGAAACCACAATTCATTCAAAAACAAACCGTAAATATAAATTTTGTAGGATTTTTCGGACAAACTAAAAACGGAATGTTGTCGATTTCATAAGCATCATTCAATAGATAAGATCCGATAGCATTTTAAGTTTACACAACGGAAATAGCACAAACAAAATAAAAAATCAGCAAATTTATTTGTCACAGATGATGGATTATAAAATAGAAATAAACGCTCAATAAATGATGATGACTTGAGTGTTTTGATGCTGCCAGAAAAGTAGAAAGATATTGTTTTACCGTCAGAATATTATTTGAATACGTGAAGTTAAGAAAATTTTACAGCTAAATTTATTGATGAATGTAAAGTTTATAAAGAACTCATTTTACAAAAAAAAATGTTTAACTCCCGCATTTCATTCAAACAACTCATCCAAAGCTTCCCGTTTTCATCTAATTTTTAACAAAAATGGTGAATAAGGTCAGAAATCGTTGAATCAAGGATGATACAATAGTATGCAGTTATCATTCTTCATGACTTCGTCAAAGTCTTCATCAAAGTCTTGCTTCATAATGCTCCTCTTTAGTTTTGTGTGATTTTTTTGTTGTCGTTGTGGAAAATAAATGAGAAAGATAAGAAAATATGTATGTTATTAAATGATTAGAAAGTGAGTTTTTGAAGCAATTTTACTTTACCTAAATGTAGTAGAAACCAGATACAAATTAAAAATGAATGAGAAATGTAGAAAAAAATACAGTCGAAATGATATTTAAAAAATCAAAGGTTGAAGTCTTATTTTTTGTGTTATCTGTGAAATTTTGGCCGTATGTAAGTTTTGAATTTAAGTGTTATATTTTCCAAGTTTTCGGAATGAAGGTAGATAGGCAAGTTGAAGTAGCTGCCGTTGATCAACAGAGGCCTGTCGATCAACAAAGGCCAGCCAACAGGATCGTTGTAATGCAACAGTAATTTGCTTTCTCCTATTTCCTTCAATCAGGAAACCATCTGCTTCTTTTGATAAATCACACTGTCCCCTTAAGGTTAGCCAGCGAAAGGCTAATCAGATTTGAGACGGATGCACCAAGTTCCGCCACTCTTCTCCTCACCAAAGCCGGACACTGGTACCTGAGATGGAGGATGGATTCCTATTCGCCCTCCGAGGTACAGCTTCGGCAAAAATCGTTGAAACCTGCGCGCAACCACTGCAAGAGCAGTACGGGTTAGCAGTACCGGTTAAACCTAATGGATGCCTGGTGCGACGTGCGTCCATGGAGGCTCAGCAATGTCTTGGATGATTCGTTGGCCCAGGTATTCCTTGTATTTTTACCTGATGGCTAATTTTGCCGATGGCATCGGTGTTTATTTATTTGATTTGTTTATTTATTTAAATCTATTTTAACAGGCCACTTACTGCCCATTTACAAAAATAGAAATAATAGAAAGAGTCAAAAAAAGATTAAAAAAAAAATTTGTATATGACTGAAAATATTAAGTATATACATATTTGAAACATCAACAAATTAAAGCAATACACAAGTTAACATGGAAGAAAGTGCAAAAACGGTAAAATAATTAAGCATTATAAGGAGCTTTAAGAACTAAATCTTTAATTTGCGACTTAAATTGAGAGAACGTTAGCGGGAAAGGACTAAGCTGAAGATCGTTGTGTTTCCTGGGGTTACGCACTAGCGGCGAGTTAAAATAAACTTCAGGCCACGCGAAAGGGAAGAGAAAACATTAATTGAAATCTATCTGATCGATTGACGTTACGTAAGCACAGCATATAACCAAAATCTGAAAGCATAAAAGCAAGCACTCGTTAAGGAACACTCATCGGGAATCTAATGAAGGAATTTGGAATAAGGAAAGACGATCACTATACCCACAGTAAGGGCATTCCACTGTCTCATTGAGATGTTTATGACGAGGAGACCACACTTGACAACAATACTCTAGGGTGCTACGAACAAGTGAAAAAAAACAGATGGAAAGAGGTACAGAGTAGTAGAGCAGAGCATCTAAGGATGAAACCGGACAGACGAGAGGCCTTGGCGGTTATATAGATTATGTGATGGTCGAACCTGAGCTTTGGATCAAAGCACACACCAAGGTCCTTAAAATTATCAACAGCCGTAATAGAAGATTCGTACAGAGTATAGGAATATATTAAGGATGACATTTTATACGTATAGGACATTTCATGACATTTGGATATGTTCAAAGTAAGTGAATTTTTGCTATCATTTACTATAATTACATACAGAGATCATTTTGTACACTGTACAGGGCCTTGATAGTCGCTTGGCTATCTGAAAATACCAATATTGACTCCGAAAATATTCGATTAAACCGGAACCAGTCAATTGCCTGCAAAATAGACAAAACCTACGCCTGAAAGACACTACAATAGTCTGATAGACGAAGGGACAACTTTAAATTCAATTCATCCGAGTATACACTACTCTCAAATTTACTTTTGAGAGATGAATCACCAGTGTACACTTGAATAAGCCCACTCTAGATGGTGACACCATCATGCTATTAGTTCCTACCAGGAATGCGAGTTGTCAACTCTAAATCTACTAGAACATCTGGACCAATGAAGTCAACCCCCGTTGAAGCGGGAACACCCTCACCCAACTCTATTTTATTCCCCAAGGGAGATATTACCACTCTAATCTTAAGAGCAAGAGACTTCTCAATTTGTTCAATGAGGACATAAAGAACAGTTTCAACAGACTTTCCTTTAATATAAGGATGATGTGATTGCGAGATAAATATTGGATCAATTAACTTTTTAATATAATAGATAATAGTCAATGATCTTATCCAGAATTTTTAGGACAGAGCTATTGGATGATAGTCTTTTGGGTTCACATACGAAACTTTAGAGATAAACAAAACTCTAGATTCCCGCCAGAACATACGAGAAGTGCAAGCGCGAGTTATATGTATCTCTCAGTCATGGTAACGTTACTTTTATGGACTGCTGGATATCAACCTGCAGAACATGATCAGAGCCCGGAGATTTAAACGGCTTGAATGAGCTAATGGTTCATCTGAGTTTAGAGTTCGAGATCGTAAGAAACGGCATTAAGCTGATAGTCTGCTCCGTTTGGTGCGTAACTTGTAGAGGAGGACAACAATTGCCTAGAAAATGTGAGACGATGAGTCCGTTTAGAGTGTCTGCGCTCGAACTGGTCCAAATGACATGAGGGTTTATGATGCGCTTCATACAGTGCTGTTGTTTTATTTCAATTGTAATATTTCTGTTGCGATTTGATGTAATTTATTGCAACTTTGCATTTTAGTGCTATTGCATTTTTGCAAATTCGGTGCTCTTTAAGGGGGTATTCTGGTCTAGAAATTTGATCAAATCGATTTTTTTTTGTTTGCATATTTACAAAGTTTAGACCTTTAAGAATAAGCTTTTAAAAGGATTTTCGGAAATTCGAATTATTTTTGGAGTTACAGCTATTTTTGTGACACGCCAACTAACTGTCCGAAACGAGACTCCAAGTTTTAAACGCGTTTTTCTCGGAACTACTTTTCCCGATACGGTTGACATGATATCTCTAGTTGCAATAAACCGATTTACGTGAAATTTTGCACAAACCCTCTTAACACTATTGGTCATCGTCTGACGTAGGGATTTTTCAAAAAATTTCTACTATTTATTAAAAATTCCCAAAGTTGAAAAAATGAGGCAAAAAAGCGACTTTTTTTTTACATGGACGCCATTTTGTGAAAAAAAAGTTTTTTCAAATGGCCTACGTCAGACGAATTTCACATTCTTTTTATTACAGAATTCACCTAAAATGTATGTTTCGGACCACCAGGCAGGCTGGAATCATGTCAAACATGAGACAAGTTTTTTTTTAGCCTTCACTTCGCCGGCCTGTCTCTACATCAATTTTAATTTTTTTTATTTTTTGAATACATTTTTGTACCTTCAAAATGTTAATAAAAGACTGGTAAACAAATATATCCCAAAAATGTTTATGGTTTTTTTTTCATTGCGTCCGTAAAATCACCTCAAAATCAAGCCTCTAGACCAGAATACTGCCTTAATCTAGCCAGCATATTTGGTAAGTTAATTCCACCGAATTTTTTTTTATTTACAATTGCCTGCCATTCCGCTGCACAAAATCTGTAAAATTTAGTGTATCATGTTTGTAGTTTGGTGGTTATTAATGAAGATATTCCAAATGTTTTTGCAAAGTCACTTTCCTAATACATTGCGTTCTTTTATGAATATTTTTTAATTTCAATATGTCATTTGCTCTCTTTTTGAAATCTGTAACATTTTTCTCTTCCTTAAAGAGGGAAATCAGTTCACATTTTTAATTATGGCTTCAAGCCTGTTTCAGTAAGTTCTCCTCCTTGTGAATGGTTCTTTAAAAAAAGATTTACAATCAAATGAATCCGATAACTGAGGCTTTTTTCGCTTCCGAACAACATGGATTTATTATAGAAAAGTTAACTGTATTCAATTCACTGTCGTTCACTGATACTGTTGCCTCTGCCATAGATTAGGAAGACAAGTGGATGAAATGTATACAGAGTTTGCCAATGCTTTCGATTCCGTGAATCATAAAGTCTTTTTCTCAAACTTGACAAGTTCGATGTTTCGGGTCCTTATTTCTCCTGGTTTTTCTCTCATCTATGAAAACGTGCTCGCTTGTTTATTTTTAGCTCTTGTTTTTTCCTCTCCTTTTCATCCCGCTTCTAGGGTTCCGCAAGGCTCAATTCTTAGTATTCTGCTTTTCCTATTATTGATATATGATCTTCCTTCTCTTTGTAATTCCCCTATACTATGTATGCGCGCAATCTGAAAATATTTAGGGTGATCAGGTGAGCGCGGATGGTTGTTCCGAGTTGCAGGACGACTTGTGTGTGCTGGGCAACTAGTTTTTTCAATTTTAATACTTGAAATGCTGTTAAATGGTCAAATTTCGTATGTATGAAAGTTATCTCTTATCGTGTTTTTGCATTCGATCTTTGGTTCATCTCTGATGGTAATTCCATGGACTTTGGAGTAGATTCAAAACTTACCTTTGATAACCATGAAATACGTGTCACATGTAAGTCCTCCTGATGGTGTGACGTCCTCCGTACACCTGTATATCTCTTTTATGCGTAATGTCCTCGAATATTATTGTCAAATTTGGTGTCCTCATCGTCGATATTTAATTGTTACAGTGATTACGATCCCCAGTATTCAGTTCTCCGTTCGTGATTCAAAACGTTTAATTATATTTTCATTTAACTTCAGCATCCAGTTAGTGCAAACTGATACTTCTGTTTCTTTACCTGTTTTAAGATTGTCAAGATGACATAATAGTCTAAATATTGGTCAGCTATCACCTTTGCTGCTTAAAAAAAAACGTTTATAAGCAAGAGTTTTATCATGCAACATGAATAATGAGTGACTTCTTTAATTTTGCCCAGTTTAGTCACATTATACTACTACATTATATTACTTTGGTTAATTTAATTTATAGCTTTTATTTTATAGTTTTTCGTTGCTAAACTTATTACTTGTCTTACCTTTGGTTGGATGTAATTTGTTTATGAAGCCAATAATTAAATAAGTAATTAAATAGTTAAAGATGCGAGTATCGTCCACTGACCAGGGTGACGTGAAGAACCTCCCTACGGTTTGAGGTGAGGTAGATCAGTTCGCTGCCATTATTGGCGATGAATAGGTCTGTGGGCAAGGATGAAATCAAAAAGTGCCTCACCTCGGCCGTTTGTGTTGGCTGTGTTGGCAGTCAGCTCACAGATTAAGAAGACAATGTAGCATCCAGTAATTTTTATATTTTTTATCCAAAAATTACTGGTCACACATCTCCGACCCACACTGTATGGATCGGAGACGCTACAACATTTTGCGATTGAAACCACATTTCAATCGCACAAAAATAAGTCCCGTACGTCCCCGGCGACCTTATTATGGAATTCGAGTAGCAACAAGTTCTAACGGGATCTTGTTTTGCGACTCGAACTGGCATTTTGCGAGCTGGAGCTGATAAGCTCGAGACAGTCGGTTGATAGACGTGTGGGCGAGTGGCAGTTTTTGGCGTGGCGGGTGGCCGAAAACGAGCTATTGGACATATTTCGATCATCAATTGTCCATGGTAGTGAGTGGAGTGTCGGCAACCGTTTCATTCGCTTCGCAAAGGAGTTTCTATGAAAAGTTGAAAAACTCTCTAGTGTCTTTATTGACTTTCATTTGTGTTCGTTGCGTTTCGAATCGACCCGAAAATCGCTGGAAAAGTAGATGGGTGATAGTGCGTTTTCGAGCGTGAGAAGATCGTCGACAGTGAAAATTTTCATTTTGATTAGTCTGAAACAGTGATATAAATTGTGGAAGGAGGCTCGGAATCCCGTAATTAAATCTTGGTGAAAAATGTCGTGCAACTAAAAGCGATTTAATGTCATCGCTACTGTGATGGCTGTTGCAATAATATACTTGCAAGTCAGGAGACAATCGTTCCTGCTATTCGGAAAAGAAAATATGAATTGAAAGTGAAACTTTGTGTTGATCGAACAAGCCTACATCCCCATTATATAGTAACGAGCTCGTGATGTAATCAGTTCCGCAATAAAAACTTCAGTTGACGATCAAGTGATAGTCATTCGGGCCAAGCTTACAGTTATTCTCGCATGGTTAGGCAGTTCCGTGCTGAAGATATTCTGGTTTTCTTCGGAAACATCCTACGAATCACCTTGTGCGTTGCTCAAAGGCAACAATAGCGGCAGCGGTACCAATCACTAACCAGGTTTGCTTAATTTATATCAACCTGATTTGAGTTTCAGCCCACCAACGAACATTACCACCATCAGAAGCACGTGGAGAAAACTTCACGGCGAAAAAGGAAGGTCCTGAATTGCCCGCTTTCGTAGCTGATGAAATTGCATGTCACTGGAAACGTTCAGCAGGTGCTTTAAATGTTAACATGGAGTGAAATGTTGACGATACTATGGTGACTACTGTAAACCTTGCGAAGCGACCTCCGAACGGTGAACCAGCGAAAGCTCGCGTTTACCTGGAACTATCATAAAGATAAGTTGGATATATTACGTTTACTGTTAGAAACCAGTTACGTCCAGCACATTGGTTCATCAGATCCGACTTAGAATTACAAATCGAAGAAGAAGGTTTGTTTTGCTGGGATACGTAAGAATATTTAAACAGATAGTTTACTATAAAAGATACGCTTGACAAAAATAATTAATACATTGGAGCTAGTATTGAAAACGTATGTCTATAATTTACTAAATTTATCTTGGCTATTCAAACAAACATTAAATAAGAATTTGAAAGCGTTATTAAAGTAAGAAATTGATTATCTGAATATTTTGAGATTAGTAACGGAAACATGTTGAGTAAATTTAAAAAAAAAAAACAAAGAAATAGAAAAAATGGAATCAAACTCATTACGTGTTAGGAACAACTCGTTGTATACTAGCGTGAAAAAAAAAAATGTCTCCGAAATAAGTAACTAAGTGCTACAAATGTGGCAGTGCGCCTGAATACGAGTGGAAACAATCTGTTTGTGTGTGTGGTTGTGCGTAGTTTGCATGTGAGAACGGAAACGAATGCAACGTTTTTCTTTGATTATTATTACCTTCTGAATGATATTTGGGTAAAATTTTGAACGCAAATGAAGGGTGAATATGCATGAATATTCGGAATGAATTGAATTTGAACGAATAATCTAATGTTTATTATGGAAGTGAGTTTCCAATCGGATGTAAGGAGAAAGGTGTGGCGAAAAGCAAACAGAGACCTATGAGTTCCCCCCGAATTGATCACGCGAGTTAAAAGTAATTAGAATATCAACAACGAATTGTTTTGAAATAAAGGATTCACAATAGCTATTTTGTTTAAAATGAATGCATTTCGAAACTAGTTCGGAATGAGAACAAGTTATAAGAAGACTGCCGCTGTTGAAGTTTGACTTCATTTTGGAACTGTTTGAATTAGAGCTTAGAACTGTGTAGAAATTTTTATTTGCAATATTATTGTGGCATAGATTGAAATATTCTTGGAAAGAATTCTGTGACCTAGATTGGAATATTTAAATATATACTCAAATGTTAATGATCTGTAAAACAAGACATATACGGAAATAATTATAATGAATTGTTAAGCGGAAACCTCAGGCCTTCTTATTGGGTGAAAGCCCGAGAAGTTCTTCTGCTTTTCAGGGTCCGCGCGTGGCCTGGCTGGCCTATAAATGATAAAAACAGTTTTGTGAATTTTCGTGGTTTTTTTTCAGCATCTTTAAAGGGAGGGATGCTGGCCACACATAAGTAGTTTCCGCTTTGATGTAAATTTTGGTTTTTTTGATTAAATTTCTTTTTGAATTCGTAAATTTTGATAAAAATGGCCAGCATCAGAGGGTGGAGGACCCCAGACCATCGGGGTCAGGGCTCCACTAACATCGGGGGCCCGGGGCTGTCTGCCTCACCCGGGTTCCTTGTAAAGAGAGGTAGCACTTTTTCCTTTTTCCCTTTTGTAGATTTTTTAATTTTCTGGCTCCGTGCGTTGTCACGAGCACTGGGTCTGCTTAGTCAGCCCATGTTGCAGAGCCTGGGTGGTTTCCTTTACGGAACTATGCCCCCTTTTGGTCCTTGGGTATTTTTATATACCAGTTTGCGGCTACGAAATTCATGACGGATGAATAATACGTAGCATCCCGTTTTCTTTGAGAGCAAACTAACCCCATTTTGTTTAAAGAACCCACCCCAGCCGCAGCGAGCTAGCAAAGCGGCACCCCAGCATCCGTCGGGGTTGGTTAAAGGGTGCTCCGCTAATGCGGACGAGGGGCCTTCACGGCCATTTCTAGGGCACCCTGCTCTCGGGGCAATTCTTTTTTTTTGGTTTTGCCTCTTGAATGGCTAGCCATTCCACTTTTTGACCTTAGCACTCTTGGTTCTGGACTTCGGTCTGGTTCTAAGTTGTGCTAAGGCCACTCACATCTTCATTATTCGCTACAAATGGCGCCCAACGTGGGGCCCGAAACTTGTTTTTGGGCAGCCCACACCAAAGTGAGAAAATACTCATGAGTTTCGACTCATACTCCCCTCAAGACTTTACGTCTTAAATCCCAAAATTTCCATTCTCACTAGCAGGTCTTAGAATCGCCTCCTTTGCGATTCGATATACTTCGTTCGAGAGAACAAAACCCCTTTGAATTAAGACCTGCATTGCTCGCTCTTCCCTAATAGCCGCAAACATCCTTCCCAATCCTATCCTTTTAGAATCAATCCTTATTAGCATACCTTTGGCGTTAGCTTCTTATGTGTTGTCTTTTTGAGCTTTAGGCTCCGGGTGCAACCTGGAGGACTACTCTGGATTTTACTGGGTTTGGTCGTTTTACGTCATTCTCCAGTCCGAGTTGTCCAAAGGGCCCCTGCACCTCTTTATGTTAGAAGCTACGCCAACGTTGGACTTGGAGTTGTCTTTCATAGGGCAATTTCTTCGGGTCTGGTTCGAACTGATGTTCGGATTACGTGTGGTTGGCGTGTTGCCACTATTGCGTCCCGTCAGTTCGACCGGTACTTTGGAGGGTTGTCATGTGTTGGACAGCTGCAACTTTTGTTTTGATATCCTAGCTCCTCTCTTTTCTTAGGAATTTCGGAGGAGGCGGACAGACCTCCAAATGGGCGTTTCCATTTAGGAAGCGACCCTATATTACATTTCATTAAATTTCCTATAACGTAACTTATTTTATTACTTCATTTGTTTGACTCAGCCAGCCAGCCAGCGGACCTGATGAAGGGGGTTCTGATCGGGTCTAGCCCAATAATTAGGCAGGTTTATAAAATACTTATTTATAAAATACTTATTTATACTAACTTATACTTCACCTCTATGAACTAAGTGAAATGCTTCAACCTAGCCTTTGTGCTTATCCCGCGTTTATTTAATGCGACTTTTTCCTCAATATTATTTAGTATTTCTGGATTGGTGCTTGTCAGAGTAATAGGCTCTTTAGCATCTTTCATTTTTTTTTTTCTTCTGAATTAGAAGAATTGGACCCTTATTATAATTAATTCATTTTCTCCATCTAACTTTACTGTAGTGGCATTAATCTTTACGTCATCATTTCTGAATTGAACTTGGAAATTCAATTAAAATCCCGATTCTAATTTGCCTTTCATAACCCTTCAGTCAACAATATGTTCGCAAGACAAAATTTTCCCCCACTCAATGACTGGGTCCCCAATGTCATCAACAGCTGGAATTTGAGATATTCCGGGCTGAAAGGTTCAATGCTCATCGAGCTGTTTGTGTTTCGAGTGGAAGCACTCACGCGGCAAACACTCGATGGCAACTTCCATCTTCTCTGCCAGCACGCTCATCTTCTGTTTGTTGGGCCTGCGGCCGACTGGTACTGGAGATACCATCGAAGCAACGGAGATGTCGAATGGCCCTCACTACGCGAGGCACTTGAAGAACGGTTTTGGGATTTTGTTAGCGATGAGGATCTCCTGGAGCAAATAAGTAATCGCTATCAAGAACCGGGTGAGTCATTCGACACATTCCACTCGGATGTGCTCCGGCTAGTCGACCGCATGGTCCGACCAATGGAGGATGGCGAGCTCGTGAGAATCCTTCGCCGGAACCTGCTACCCGAGGTGCAACGTAGCATATTAATGCTGGATTTTCCTTCCGTGCGCTCTCTTCGTCAAGCTGTACTGCGAGAAGAAGATTTCGAAGCAGAAATGAAACGACAGGGAAGATATGCGGGCGAAGCACACGGGTACTCTGAACACCAATGTCCAGAGGTGAGAAATCGAGCCACCGTTTGCTCTACCTCTCTCGATACTTCTTCTCTCTCGCCAAAGAATCTGAAATCTCCTCCAGATGCGGCCTCAACACTCCCGCAACGAAGAGAAAAACCAAAACTCGAGCCTCCACTTGTCACCACTCGTAAACCGAAACGCTCCACTCTTCGACTTCGCCTCTTCTGGAAGAAGGTCCTACACGGACGTCGTTTTAGTGGCCGTATATCTGCCTTGAAGGGTCTGCAGATTACGCTCCAGAAGAGCACTATCCCTAAAATCCCTTCAAAAGCACCTCCTCCAACAATTAATTCTAGGTCCCGCAACTTCAGCCTATTCCCGGTGAAATTCCCTGATCTGTGGAATAGGTTTCATAAAGTGGAAAACACATTTTGGGCCATTGAGGAGCTCTTGAGGAGGTTGCAGCACCAGAAAAAGCTCCGAGGTGATTAGTCCACGAGTTCACGCACCTCCATTCCCTAACTACTCCTTCCTTATCCTCCCTCCGTATCTTGAAACATGGTCACTAAGTTCACTACATTTTCTTTCAAGATATTTCGATCAACTAAGCTGTAGCATCCAATAATTCCTTTTCTTTGATTATTTATATCTATATTTATGTATAAAATGCTTTTGAACTCCAACATTTCATACATTTCGTTCTATTCACAGCGTTCGATATATGCAAGTCCATAAAGTTGTTGGCATGACATTCACATGCACCTGAGATTCTAATATCACTAAATATACTTGGAATAGTGTCTTCACAAAGAAAAAAAAATATAGTGCTAGTTTCTATAAACCGAATGGTGCGGTTTATGGAATGTATTAGAACCTTCCGCATTGAAAACATGCTACTGACAACTTCATGCTCTTCCACTCACAATAAAACTAACGCTCTTCTTCCTTAAAACCTGTTTTTTTTTCAAATAAGTTTATACTCGTAAGACATATTATGCAACAGCTAGCTTACAGCTTGGCTTGAGAAGGGCTAAAGAAAAAAAAAAAAAACAGAAGTTGTCAGCAACTCAAAATAACAATTAAAAATCAAGTGCTGATAATAGGAAACAAATCGACGACATTCAGTTCGTCTGGTGAAGGATAACGTAAATTAATGACTTGAAGTCACTTAGTAATTACATTGTAATTCAATTTTCGTTTGAATCTTGAATGGGATACAGATTCAAATATGTCACGATTCATATGAACTCTGGTAAGAAAACATTCTGGTTTTAATTGAATTGGAATTAATTCTATCAAATTTTCAAGCAAATTATCAATGTCAATGTGCATAATTGCACAGATCAAAACACTTAAATGGATCTTACTGACATCTAATCTGCCATTCTTCATCGGGTTCTTGTGCAGCCGGTTCAGGGGTGGCAGCTGCATGGCGGCATTGTCATTAGTTTCAACGTTTCGCGACCGACGAACGTCACGGCCGCCAAAGTTACTGCTACGATAACCACTCTGCCACTTCCTGACCACCTGGCAATTCTACGCCAGACCATCCGCGACCTCACCACAAAAGCCCAGTCTCGCAATGCCAAGGCCTATAATCTTCGTTCCAGGTTGGTTACATACCAGCCTGGCGAAGTGGTCTACAGGCGCAACTTCCGGCAAAGTGACGCAGCCGCGCACTACAATGCAAAGCTGGACCGGAAGTTCTTACCTAGTAAGGTAATTAAGAAGATCGGCGGTGCTTATTACCAGCTGGCCGATCAAAATGGACGATCAGTGGGCGTCTTTCATGCGAAAGACATCACTAAGTGATATACCCACTAGTTCACCAGTTCACGACCTGTTTCCAAATTTTATTTGGAAGATCGTCCATTTGCGCCTATTTCAGGTGTCACTCCTGCCCCAATTAGAAAGTATCTAGAGATGTTCACCTGGTTCACCATTTCCTCTATCAAAGATACTTTCGTCATTAACTTAGCATACGTGTTCACGAAATTTCCTACAATTATATTTACCCCTTTTTATTTGCTCACTAGTTCACGCAATAAATCTAAAAGATTGGATAGTAAAAGACTTGATCACCTGTTCACGTCATTGTCTTTCACATATTACATCCATCCTTCAGCTCTTTCCACGCACTTGCCCTTGTGGAAAGATCTGTGTTGTAGCATCCAGTAATTTTTATATTTTTTATCCAAAAATTACTGGTCACACATCTCCGACCCACACTGTATGGATCGGAGACGCTACAACATTTTGCGATTGAAACCACATTTCAATCGCACAAAAATAAGTCCCGTACGTCCCCGGCGACCTTATTATGGAATTCGAGTAGCAACAAGTTCTAACGGGATCTTGTTTTGCGACTCGAACTGGCATTTTGCGAGCTGGAGCTGATAAGCTCGAGACAGTCGGTTGATAGACGTGTGGGCGAGTGGCAGTTTTTGGCGTGGCGGGTGGCCGAAAACGAGCTATTGGACATAT
Organism: Nemotelus nigrinus; assembly: GCA_947369275.1. Lineage (NCBI taxonomy): Eukaryota > Metazoa > Arthropoda > Insecta > Diptera > Stratiomyidae > Nemotelus > Nemotelus nigrinus. The sequence continues at coordinate 142,546,556 of OX376373.1, forward strand.
TTCGATCATCAATTGTCCATGGTAGTGAGTGGAGTGTCGGCAACCGTTTCATTCGCTTCGCAAAGGAGTTTCTATGAAAAGTTGAAAAACTCTCTAGTGTCTTTATTGACTTTCATTTGTGTTCGTTGCGTTTCGAATCGACCCGAAAATCGCTGGAAAAGTAGATGGGTGATAGTGCGTTTTCGAGCGTGAGAAGATCGTCGACAGTGAAAATTTTCATTTTGATTAGTCTGAAACAGTGATATAAATTGTGGAAGGAGGCTCGGAATCCCGTAATTAAATCTTGGTGAAAAATGTCGTGCAACTAAAAGCGATTTAATGTCATCGCTACTGTGATGGCTGTTGCAATAATATACTTGCAAGTCAGGAGACAATCGTTCCTGCTATTCGGAAAAGAAAATATGAATTGAAAGTGAAACTTTGTGTTGATCGAACAAGCCTACATCCCCATTATATAGTAACGAGCTCGTGATGTAATCAGTTCCGCAATAAAAACTTCAGTTGACGATCAAGTGATAGTCATTCGGGCCAAGCTTACAGTTATTCTCGCATGGTTAGGCAGTTCCGTGCTGAAGATATTTTGGTTTTCTTCGGAAACATCCTACGAATCACCTTGTGCGTTGCTCAAAGGCAACAATAGCGGCAGCGGTACCAATCACTAACCAGGTTTGCTTAATTTATATCAACCTGATTTGAGTTTCAGCCCACCAACGAACATTACCACCATCAGAAGCACGTGGAGAAAACTTCACGGCGAAAAAGGAAGGTCCTGAATTGCCCGCTTTCGTAGCTGATGAAATTGCATGTCACTGGAAACGTTCAGCAGGTGCTTTAAATGTTAACATGGAGTGAAATGTTGACGATACTATGGTGACTACTGTAAACCTTGCGAAGCGACCTCCGAACGGTGAACCAGCGAAAGCTCGCGTTTACCTGGAACTATCATAAAGATAAGTTGGATATATTACGTTTACTGTTAGAAACCAGTTACGTCCAGCACATTGGTTCATCAGATCCGACTTAGAATTACAAATCGAAGAAGAAGGTTTGTTTTGCTGGGATACGTAAGAATATTTAAACAGATAGTTTACTATAAAAGATACGCTTGACAAAAATAATTAATACATTGGAGCTAGTATTGAAAACGTATGTCTATAATTTACTAAATTTATCTTGGCTATTCAAACAAACATTAAATAAGAATTTGAAAGCGTTATTAAAGTAAGAAATTGATTATCTGAATATTTTGAGATTAGTAACGGAAACATGTTGAGTAAATTTAAAAAAAAAAACAAAGAAATAGAAAAAATGGAATCAAACTCATTACGTGTTAGGAACAACTCGTTGTATACTAGCGTGAAAAAAAAAAATGTCTCCGAAATAAGTAACTAAGTGCTACAAATGTGGCAGTGCGCCTGAATACGAGTGGAAACAATCTGTTTGTGTGTGTGGTTGTGCGTAGTTTGCATGTGAGAACGGAAACGAATGCAACGTTTTTCTTTGATTATTATTACCTTCTGAATGATATTTGGGTAAAATTTTGAACGCAAATGAAGGGTGAATATGCATGAATATTCGGAATGAATTGAATTTGAACGAATAATCTAATGTTTATTATGGAAGTGAGTTTCCAATCGGATGTAAGGAGAAAGGTGTGGCGAAAAGCAAACAGAGACCTATGAGTTCCCCCCGAATTGATCACGCGAGTTAAAAGTAATTAGAATATCAACAACGAATTGTTTTGAAATAAAGGATTCACAATAGCTATTTTGTTTAAAATGAATGCATTTCGAAACTAGTTCGGAATGAGAACAAGTTATAAGAAGACTGCCGCTGTTGAAGTTTGACTTCATTTTGGAACTGTTTGAATTAGAGCTTAGAACTGTGTAGAAATTTTTATTTGCAATATTATTGTGGCATAGATTGAAATATTCTTGGAAAGAATTCTGTGACCTAGATTGGAATATTTAAATATATACTCAAATGTTAATGATCTGTAAAACAAGACATATACGGAAATAATTATAATGAATTGTTAAGCGGAAACCTCAGGCCTTCTTATTGGGTGAAAGCCCGAGAAGTTCTTCTGCTTTTCAGGGTCCGCGCGTGGCCTGGCTGGCCTATAAATGATAAAAACAGTTTTGTGAATTTTCGTGGTTTTTTTTCAGCATCTTTAAAGGGAGGGATGCTGGCCACACATAAGTAGTTTCCGCTTTGATGTAAATTTTGGTTTTTTTGATTAAATTTCTTTTTGAATTCGTAAATTTTGATAAAAATGGCCAGCATCAGAGGGTGGAGGACCCCAGACCATCGGGGTCAGGGCTCCACTAACATCGGGGGCCCGGGGCTGTCTGCCTCACCCGGGTTCCTTGTAAAGAGAGGTAGCACTTTTTCCTTTTTCCCTTTTGTAGATTTTTTAATTTTCTGGCTCCGTGCGTTGTCACGAGCACTGGGTCTGCTTAGTCAGCCCATGTTGCAGAGCCTGGGTGGTTTCCTTTACGGAACTATGCCCCCTTTTGGTCCTTGGGTATTTTTATATACCAGTTTGCGGCTACGAAATTCATGACGGATGAATAATACGTAGCATCCCGTTTTCTTTGAGAGCAAACTAACCCCATTTTGTTTAAAGAACCCACCCCAGCCACAGCGAGCTAGCAAAGCGGCACCCCAGCATCCGTCGGGGTTGGTTAAAGGGTGCTCCGCTAATGCGGACGAGGGGCCTTCACGGCCATTTCTAGGGCACCCTGCTCTCGGGGCAATTCTTTTTTTTTGGTTTTGCCTCTTGAATGGCATCAGCCATTCTCCTTTCAGACCTTGGCACTCTTGGTTCTGGACTTCGGTCTGGTTCTAAGTTGTGCTAAGGCTATTCCCATCTTCAAATTCGCTACAACAACAATGCTTGTGGCTTCAGCCATAACATTTTTGACAACATCGTACGGAGGACTAGTCGTGGTCGCATTGGAAAAGACAAGAATATAAATAGTATTCTTAGTTTTTAAGGTTCGTGGTTTCTGCAAACCATCGAGTATTATCAATCTGTATCCATTGGTGTGTAACCCCATTGTCCTTGGATTAAGATTAGCTCCGAATAGATAATGCTACTTGCAACATGCATTGCTCTTGAAGCAAAGACTATCCTAATTTTTATCATAAAATACAAAGCGAATCTGCAGAAATTCATTAATATCATTCAACTTTTCATGAAATTCGCCAATTTTCCATTTCGCATTTCGTCAATCTTCCACAAAACTATGTAGCAAATATGCTACTTAATAACGGATAATTGAAACACGATTTAATGCGGAACCAAGGAAACAATTTATTGACTATAAAACTAAAAGATAGGAAAGATAATAATGAACGCGTCCACGGCCGACCTGTTCGGTCGGCTGATGAAATAGAAGTCTGCTAATAGTTCTGCGTACTGCCGATGGTTGTGCAGTGCGGGCAATTGGCACTGCCGTACCAGTGCGTCCAACCATGCCCCCACAACTATAGTAACTTTACTGTGCTCTTATGTCAACTCACTGAATTTACTAATAAGAACGCACAGTTGCAAATACATTAATTATTTATTAAAACAACACACGACTTAACTTAAGACAAAGCAAAGTAAAAACTATATTTGCGGTGGTCGTGCCGATGGCACGACCGCGTCGGTCGACTGCTGTGCACGGCCGCGTCGGTTGACTGCTGTTGATCAAGTGAAGATCCTTTGTCAGTGACGACGATGACGACGCGGTGCGAGAATCTTGTGGCAAGGTTGCCAACCTTGTGGTCGCTACAATACTCCCCCCCCAAGTGTCCTGCAAGGCACTGACAAATTGGAGGTTACGTAGTTTCGTCTGATGATGGCTCCTGCAGCGTAGCGTTCTGGCATAGTTGTGGCGTAGCGTTCTGGAATGACTGTGGCGTGGCGTTCTGGCATGGCTGTGGCGTAGCGTTTTCGAATGACTGTGTTCGATGAAGCTGCCGAGGCGACAGTTGTCGGGCCTCGTGTATGCCGAGTAGTATAGTATGCCGAGGCGACGGTTGTCGGGCCTCATGATTGCCGAGGCGACTGTGTCGGGCCTCGTGGAAGCGAGCCGAGGCGACGTGTCGGGCCTTGTGGAAGCGAGCCGAGGCGACGTGTCGGGCCTTGTGGAAGCGAGCCGAGGCGACGTGTCGGGCCTTGTGGCTGCCGAAGCGACTGTGTCGGGGTTCGTGGCGTTGCTGTGGCTGCATGGCTGGGCGGCATGGCTGTGGCGGCATGGCTGTAGAGACGACGGTTGTCGGGTCTCGTGGAAGCGAGCCAATGCGGCGCAAAACGATAATGCGTAGCCATAACGAACTTGTTGCGCAGTTAATATTTTCCAGCAATTGTTGTCTAATTGCGGCGTCGGTTCATCACTTGTTGTGGTAGCCGTGTGCACTTATTTGCGTAGTTGCGCAGTTCGGAGTCACCAAATGTTATAGTGCCGATTGCATTTATTGCGTGCTCTTGTTTTCGGGGTCACCACTATAGTAACTTTATTGTGCTCTTATGTCAACTCACTGAATTTACTAATAAGAACGCACAGTTGCAAATACATTAATTATTTATTAAAACAACACACGACTTAACTTAAGACAAAGCAAAGTAAAAACTATATTTGCGGTGGTCGTGCCGATGGCACGACCGCGTCGGTCGACTGCTGTGCACGGCCGCGTCGGTTGACTGCTGTTGATCAAGTGAAGTAGTGTTGAGTAGGACTTGTAAGAGCCAGTACATTTGTCCCGTACAAGAACGAAAATTGTCATGGCGCGACAAACTCATGAAATGTACCACTTCAAAATTTTTGTCATGCTCGTCATGCTACTCCTCACTTTGCGATTTGTAAGATGAGAGACAAAGAGCCGATAGTGACGACAAACATGACATTGCAGAGAGAGGCCTTACATTGTACGATGCGGATGCAAGCTAGTACAATGTCCCGTACAAAATACGATGTGTGTACGTTTAATCAGTTTGTACTACTGAGTAGAGACGAGTTGAGACTTTTTAACTCAAATCTTCAATACAAGCAGTCGTGGCGAGCCGAATGCTAGAGTTCGCTCTATCGCCTCTTTTGTACTATTCGCCTCTTTTGTACTACATCGACTCTTTTGTACTACATCGCGTCATTTGTACTATATCGCCTCTTTTGTACTATCGCCTCTTTTGTACCGCGTTCATAAAAAACGCCTCGCCTCATTTGAAGTGGGACATTGTACTGGCTCAGTACAAAAAAGAGGCGACTCTTACAAACTCTTTTTGAAACCGTGTCCTACTCAACACTAAAGTGAAGATCCTTTGTCAGTGACGACGATGACGACGCGGTGCGAGAATCTTGTGGCAAGGTTGCCAACCTTGTGGTCGCTACACAACTATTTGCAAATAGCAAAGACATACACCAAAGACATACACGAAATGTGCTAAAACAAAACCTGACATGTGCGCAAACTAAGTCGATTGGCAGTTTGTAGGGGCAAGGTTGGACGCACTGGTACGGCAGTACCAATTGCCCGCACTGCACAACCATCGGCAGTACGCAGAACTAGTATCACACTTCTATTTCATCAGCCGACCGAACAGGTCGGCCGTGGACGCGTTCATTATAATCTTTCCTATCTTTTAGTTTTATAGTCAATAAATTGTTTCCTTGGTTCCGTATTAAATAGTGTTTCATTATACGACAACATAGTTACACATTCGTAACAAGTTCACTTCTGAATCTCAGCCATTGGTTGTTGTCTCCGGATCAAATATGGGTACTGCAGACTCAATTTTAAGTTGGCAGACAGTTACTTTTTTTAAAAAATTAGATGCAACACTTTTTTTCTGCTAATTACACAAACTAAGGCAAAATTATATAATTTTTTTTTTTTCATTTTTTTACAGGCATATTATGATCTACTGCACACCGCTATCGAAAACAAATCACTCCGAACAATGTTATGAACATTTTCGAAAGCCATGTCGAAACTAAGATCATCCAATAAAATATAAATAAGATGTAAATGTTTCCGTAACTCATTCAAAATTATTGAATTCACACTTAGTGCAAGCACTGTATGTGCCGTGCCACCTCAGCTCTCTGATATAAATTCATAAGCTACAATGTACACGACATGACCATAACAATATATCTGCTCGTGATCTCTTAATAGGTTTGTTTTGATGCAATTAGCATCGAATTAATTCTGAAATTCATTCGGACTTTTTATTTCCATTCCTATTTGAATTTAACCGTCCGGTTAAAACAAAGAGAGCAATGCGGACGACTTGTCATAGAAATTTTATGAAGAGAAACTACCATTGAACCGTTTCCAATAAGTCTTTTAGTGCTGATTCTTGACAAACTTTCCAACTGTCATCCGGTCACTAACCCCAGAATCGCATCTAAGAGAATACCATGTGCAAAAGAGCATACTGCACGTATTTTGCGTATTTCCTCGCTCGCACAGCACATATCACGTAAGCGAATCAGCAATTCGCCGGGCCGGGGTCGTTTGCCGAATATGCGCTGAGCAGAGCACTATGCTCACGTCCGGCCTGGTCCCATTCATTCCTGGTTCTCACTCGCATTGTTTTGGTTCACACCGAGGCCGTTGAACTCCCCGAAAGTGAACAGAAATTTCGCTGGTTGTGACGTGACGTGCGTCGAACCGCAGCAGCAGCGGCAGTGGTAGAGGTAACGCACTGGATAGTAGCGCAGCGAAGGAGACGAAGAAGTAGCCGTTGATTAGGAAGGAACGCAACGCAGCGCGGAGTGAACAGAAAGAAGTGCGTGTGTGGAAACGAAAAGCAAGTCCCGGACGGCCCTCGAATGTGCTTCAGCTTCAATCAAGCGGCAGGCGCGCATTTCCATACGCGTCATAATTCTTAATCTAAATACGCAGCTGGTTAAATCGCCGTCATCTTACGCACAATTTTCCAGTTTCTGAGTATCGAACGCATCGTGCAGTGTACTTGTGAGTGAGATTGAGTGAATTCAAGGTTGAAAAACCGTTGCACGGACATTTTCCCCCCAATGTAGCTTGAGTGAATCGAAAATATAGGAAAGTGAAAATCTCGAAAGATTTTTCCACGGTATCGTTAAAAAGCGGGAAATATTGTGAACACTGGAGCGAGATTTTCCCGAGAAAAACGTTGACTCAAGTGAGAGCAGATTATTGTGTGAGGGGATACTTAGGTGTGTGCAGCCGCCAGCTCAGCTCGCTTGTTAGTTTCTTCCGTGCTTATCAATACATATATTGATCGATAGGTGATTAAAAGTGCTCGGTGGCTTTGGTGCATCACTTATAATCATAACGATCAAATCCAAGGTGGGTGAATGGAAGAAATCGCAACGGGCGTCGGTGAAAGTGAGACAGCAAGAGGAAGTGAACGAAAATTCAGCAGAGTTCAATCGCGTTCAGCCGCGGCCTAGAGCCACCCTCACCACAATCGCCAGCCTGGCCCAGTCCGTGGAGCACCGGGAGCGTCGGGAGTGACAGGTGAAGAAAGAAAATCGATTTTTCACAGCCGCACCGTGTAGTGTCGCAGAGTGCAAAAAACTCGGCCATTTATTGATGTTTTGCCGACGTCGACGACCTCAGTAGCAATAGAGGGAAAATCGAAGAAACGAACAAGTCAGCCAGAGCGGCAGTAGCAGCGGCGAAGAAACGGCCCATTCTTCGGGCGAGGGGTGTTTCATACATTGAGCGGCCTCTATGCCAGTGCAGTGAGTAAAGTGAGCAAGTATCGTGAATGAGTAGTGGTCGTCGGCTGTGTGTGAGTTGGATACACACGCGTGTTTTTCCTATGGGGTCGTTGACCTCGGATGCCGGCTCAGTGTTTTGAATACTCAAGCGAAGAGACTAAATTGTCCGCCAGACTGATTGTAAAGCGGGAGAAATACTACTAAGAGAGACTGTGGAAAAAATTGAGAATCGTGTTGGGTATTTTGATGATGTTGTGCTTGCTTTTAAGAGACCGTGGCAAAGAGAATGGGAACGCGAGCATAGCAGCGGCCGTTGGCTTTTTTTTCTGTCATCAGCCGGCAAAATAATCTTTGCTCTGCCGCATTATTGCCATTTCGGTCATTTACACGCGATCTGTCATTGACGGATGTGTCGTCATCGTTATTTGTCGCGAGCGGAAAATAGTAGGCTTTCGGAAAAGCGGAAAACATTGAATCTATCAAGATAAAGCAAGTGAACTGGTCAGATTGTATCTTGTTGAATCGTAAATTGTCAGTGTCATTGCTCGTTTAAGAATAAATTCGAAAGTGGATTAAAAACGTTTTGAAAGAAATCCATAGTGTGCGAATTAAACTTGAATTCTAAGCTCCCTTGATCAAAATTGAGCCAACGAATGAAGTAGGTACAATTAGTGATCTGTAAAAAAATTGTAGAAAAGTGTTCGCCCCCTGTGCTGTGACTAATCTGGTGGTGGTGGGATTGAATATATTTTCCATGTTTTTCATTCCTACAAGACTTGTTAAAATCAGAAACCGATTGGACTTTCAGTGAACTGGATTGACAGTGCAAGCAAATAGTTTGGATACAACACTCTAGCGCAACCATGAACTTGATCTTGGATATTTTCATTTATTTCATCAATCAGTTTGACGGTGCAAAATTATGGTCACGATAAGAAGTCATAGATACGGAAACGAAACCTCCCGTGGATCGTGTAAAGTTTCCACAAAATAGGCCTTCACGCACCGCGTTATCTATAACCGAGACTCACCTAATCAGTAGCATATACGAAAATTGCACGATCGTGCCGAAAGAGACTAGAGCCTATATTTGTCGAGTGTTTTTGATTATTTTTTTGCACTTACGCAAGTAGAGATTTTGGGAGAAAAAATTAAAATCTTAATCTAAGTGACTCAGATAAGTTTCATGCAGGCGTGCATGGAATTATTTAAATCGCACTCGATAGCGAAAAATGGACGTGAGAGTAAGAAGAGCAAACAATAAGTAGGAAAATAAAAATAATAAAACGCGAGATACTCTTTTCATCAAATCAGCCATTGACCTTTTATTTGGGTGTTTGAAAAAATCTACTGCAATTTTTCGCGATTGTTATTAAACTTGTCAAATGTTCTGTGTGTGTTTTATTTTTCGTGAACGAAGTACATGGTTTTATGATCGATTCCGTAGCCTTGATACGATTCGAATGGTTTTAACTTGATAGTACAGCGGTATTGGGAAGTTTTTAGTTGAGTGAAAGCAATAACGGAGTTTAAAGTTACGATAGTTTGTTTGCTGATCGTTTAGTATAAATTGTGTTGAGAATTTGATAAATTATATGAAATCCAATTAGTGAAAATTTATTCGCACTGTTTTAGATAAAAGTGTTAGACAACTTTAGTTAAAATTCAATAGAATTGTTGTACTTTTTGTATGCATTAGTGCCAGAACTGTGGATATTTTGCTGGCTTCGAGAACGGATGTAATACGATTGTTTAGTCGGAATCAAAAAATCAAAGGTAAGTTTTTGTTTAAGACTTAAGCGAAAATACTGGCAATTTAGGAAGAGAGGTTCATTTTTTTCTCACACATGAAAACATTTAAATGAATAAGAATGAAAAAGTTGAAAAAATATCTGATCAAGCACTAATATTCCCTCTAACGCTGGAAGAATTCACAAGAGTAATATAAGGTAGAGCCCTGGGCATTTACCGAATTCCGCCTGAATTAGTGAAATACTGCTCCATGGAACCCATATGCAATTTGATCCAGCGCATCTGCTGTTCAGCATAGCACTTGAATACGTGATAAGGAAGCTACCTGTCGACGCAAAGTGTACACTTTTATACCATTTTCCAGATAAATTCATAGATTTTCGGTACAAATTCATAAAATTTGCTAGTCTAATTCATATATTTTCAACTTTTCAAATTCGTAAATTTTCGATACCAGTTCATAAGTTTTCAAATCAAATTTATTATATTTTTGGGGAAAATTCATAATTTTTTCGAATCTAATCCATAATATTTTCGAAGCAAATTAGTGGTTTTTTCGAGGCGAATTCACAATTTTTGCACGTCGGGACTATAACATGAATTTGATGCGTAAAATATGAACTTACCTTAAGAATGTCTGAATCTAACTCGAAAATTATGAATTGGAGTTCCGAAAATAATGAATTTGATATGAAAAAAATTATGAATTTGAGCTCAAAAAAGAAATAAGACCTTAAACTCAATGAATTGCTATCGAAAATTTATGAATTTGATTTGAAAAAATATGAATTAGACGTGAAATTTTTATTAATTTGTACCGAAAATCTATGAATTTGACCTGAGAATAGTAAACAGTTACTCCAAAATGTATTCACTTGCTTATTTGCGGAAAGAAGGTAAAAAACTCACATTATTAAATTTGCAATTGGAAGTATTGCATTACATATGTATTTACAACAGTATTACAAAACTAACAAAAATATTTCATATGATGAAAAAAACAAAATCTGAAAATCTGTTTGAAATCTGATTGCACTTAAAAAGTATTCGCACACTCTTATGTTTCCAGAAAAAACTTTGTAATAACGGCAGTTTAAGTAACGGCAACTAATTAGTGACGTTATGTAATGCCGATTGAAGTCCGAAAGATATCAGAAATTGTATTTTAGAGTTGAAAAAAAAATTAAATAAAAATCAGTGCTACCGAAATGGGTCATAAACAAGGAGAAAAAGAGGGGTGATAAATGATAATATATATGCATCAGCAAGGTAAATCACTGTGAAAAATTAGATCTTTGGTAAATCGGGCTTGGTCAACTGCAAATGGAGTGATCGATAGATTCGCTAACAGAAAAGTCATCAAAAATGTTGCAAGGACCGGTCGATCTAGAAAGCTTAAGTAGTTGATCAAGTGGAAGAAGAAATGGGTAAAAATTTATCGTCAGGTACAATAAGAAATGTTTTTTATGAAGCAGGTTTTCATAGAAGAAAACCCCGAAGAAAACTGTTTAACAAGGTGAATAAAAAGCAGAGTCTGATCTTCGCGAAACAATATAAACATTGTACCTCCGAGTTCTGAAACAGAGTTATATTCAGCGATCAGATCAAATATAATGTATTTGGGTCTGATGGAAAGGCTATATTATATCGAAAAATATTCAGCCCAGTTCCGTGCTTCTTTGAGGCTGCATGATCGCTAATGGGGTGGGTAACTGGCATATTGTAGATGGTACAATGGACCACAAAATGAATATAAACATTTTAAAACAATATCTTCACAAAAGTGATGAAAACATGGGTATCAATGACAATTTTACATTCACCCAGGACAATCATACCACAAAAATACCATTTAATCATACCACATATCATAATCAGATTTCTAGGGAAACCACACAAAAACTGGTCAATTCAATATCCAAGAGACTAGAAGCTGTTATTAAAAAAAGGAGGGCCAACTGAATACTAAATGATGTAAAAGTAATTTATGCAAGTGCGACAATAATAAAAATTAACAAATTTCCTTTCAGAGTTTGACGTGTGCGAATACTTTTTGAGTGCAAAACAAGGAATAGTTCTTAAATTTTGTTTTTTTTTGTTTAATTAATATTTGCACCATATGAAATATTTTTGCTATAATAGTTGCATAATACTGTAGTAAATAAATATGTAATGCAATACTTCCAATTGCAAATTTAATAATGTGAGTTTTTTACTTTCTTTCCGCAAATAAGCAAGTAAGTGTGCGACTACTTTTCGGTGTGACTGTATATAAATCCCGCCTAGTAGTAGCTTACGCGGATGACATTAATATCTTGTTACGATCTTTCATGTCCGTCAAAGAACTCCTGCTAAAAAACCACTAAGAAGCATAAGAAGTGGGCCTTAAAATCAACCTGACGAAGAAAAAACTATGACGCAATCCAGAAAAAGAACCACCAATAGGTAAAACACAGCTCTTCACGACGTTAATTTAAAAAATGTGCACGAAATCATATGCGTAGATGCAAGATTGACAACAAAATGTAATGATACTGACAAAATAGAACTCGCCAACAAAACTTTCTATTCCTTTTTGACTATACTGAAGACCAGTTGCATGCACATGGAAACAAAGCTTCAGGTCTATAAGTCGTTAATACGACCTGGGATATGTTTACGACGAGCTGATCCGTCGCCAATATCAAATCATATGGAACTTTTCCTTTCAGCCTTGTTCAAAACTGTTGACATTATCTAATAATGTCTTGTTCCAAAGGTTTGTCTATATCTAAATTGTTGACCCTGTAGAGAAATTTGTTCCCAAAATACTTCACTTGCCTATGCTTAAGCACTCTTTTGTGAGTCGGTACATCCGCTAGTCGATTTACTTCAAGTAATGTTTTCTCTTCATTTTCTGACACAAAGTTTTCTGGAATGACAGGTCTTTCGGTAATGTTGGCGTACGACAAATACACAAAAGTTCCGTTTGACCCCAGCGTGCATTTTTTCGAAGATATTTGCCGGCTGTTTTTCGTTGAAATACTTATAAAGGTTATTAATTTGTGATCATGGTTCCCTTCTTGTCTATAAATCAGCATAGACTACGTATATCGTCTCTAAAGCTTATCAAAGCAGAGAATAATTGATACGGGAAACTCGATTGATTTGCGGGGTAAGTATCTGAAAGCAGAATAAAGTGGAATTGTTTTTGGACGAACGAACGATCCGACTGAAATGCGAACATGGCGCTACGACAGTTAGATCAAAATTAAATGCCGAGAAAGTACATTTCTGTCAACAAGTGTATTAAGGTGAATTCGCGTGGAAATTATGTTTCAGTTGAATATAGGTATGTTCGCTTAATTTCAGTCGCTGAATCTCGTTATGGGGGGAATTAACGAAAAATACAAAAAACACTCTCATGGCATTTCCTTTCCTAAAAAATACATCCTAAGGGGTAATAAATTACCATCACAAAAATATACACCTTTCATAGCAGCATTGCGATAAAAATATTTTCCTTGCCGCGCATATTTCAAAATATTTATTCGCACCACACCGTTCGACACTTTCCAGGACCTCTCAGTAGCTCAGATCCGACTGAAATCTCATAGTATTTCATGAAAGAGGGGAAATTTCCAGTTTTCAGTCGAACGGCGTATAAAAACGACTTCATTGCAATGTATTGCAATGCATTGCATGTATGGAGTACGCGAACAGACCTTTCGGTAAAAACATACTACCATTATTCTTCTTACTTACTTCTTCAAGTCTTTAAGTCAATAATACAACCTGTGCTGTTCTGTGGATGTCCAAACAAACATGTTAGAACGCCTTCAATAGACGAGTCGTTAGGCGAATAGTTGGAGCAAAACGGGAGAACGGCCAATCGCGAATAGGTAACAGCCACGAGCTGTACGGAAGATTCAGAAGATTCAGGCTCTCGACTGGACCGAAGTCCAGTCGAGAGTCTGCCAAGCAGGGTGAGTGATGGCCAACCATCAAGAGAGGGAGGATGGTAAGGCCTTCTAACCGGGACGAAGGGTAGAGCCCTCGGGTTTAATCTGAGAGAGGCCAAGACTTCCGACTGTTGCAGAAGACTCAGGTGAGCCATCCGATCTAGAATCAAACCCATATTGCTCTGGATAGCGTCTATCTGTTGTTGGAACCGTCCCAGTTCACTTTGTATCATGGTAAGAAGAAGGACTATCAGATATGGGAGATGTTTCCGATAGGGGATCCGCTGACTGACCCAGTCCCTCCGCTCAAGCTTGGTCTTGCATGGTCATGTCCTGTCGCTCCATCCCCACGGTTTTTCCAACTGATCTGGCGAATTTCGGCCTGACTCCTTGTGTTTCGGCCTCCATAGCCGAGGGTTTTTGCCCACCGTCCAGAGGAAGGTGCATTGGTCTACGGCACAGCGGGCAGTCTGAGTTATGTTGAAGCCACTGTTCCAAGAAACTTTTGTGAAGCTGATGCTCACATTTGGTTGTATAAGATGCTTGGGCGCTGTTGAGAGTCTGCTGACAGATGGTTCACCCCCACCGCAGCGCCGGACAAATTTTCTAGACTATGCCTCAGTGGCATGATTTTTCGAATCCGTGAAGTTTAACATCTGATAATTAAATTATTAGCTGTGTTTAATGAGCTGCACTGGGTTACGATAGGTTGAGATATCTCAGCGAAATATGTTTCATGAGCAATTCGGCTGCTCTAATTTGCCCGAGGTTTCTCTGATTTGTGTTTCATGAACCTGCTCTAAATCGAACTAGAGCAATTTAGAGCAAGATTTCTGTTCTACCTTTTTTGGTAGAGCAAGTCCGGGCAAGCAACCAGCTGTTTGTCAACTGTCAAAATTCTGGCTGAAGTAGAGTTTTTAATAGTGAATTGACAGATTGAACTGCTGAAAAGCGATCAACTTTGACAATTGACTCTCAATTGCTCAAACTTGCTCGATTATTTTCGCCTGTCAATTGCTCGAACTTGCTCGATTTTTATTTTGACAGCTGCTCTATTTAAACTTGCCTTGAGATGCTCTGCTCTTTTTTCGGACACATTAAATGCAGTTACTATAAGTAATGAATGGGCCTTTTCACGCTTGTATTCTTGATGCACTCCTCAAACCGGTTTACTGGGCAAGAGACGGAAGAATCAAGGGGAATTCTCTACTTTTTGTAGAGAGTTCCCCTTGATTCTTCCGTCTCTTGCCCAGTAAACCGGTTTGAGGAGTGCATCAAGAATACAAGTGTGAAAATGCCCAATGTCACGCTTATCTTCTTGCTTGTCTAACTCTCTTAAGACTATAATAAGATAACTTTAGAACTAAACCTGTTCGCAAGCAGAAACATTAAAACTTGCACGCACTAGAGTGAGTTACTATTCAGAGCAATTATATGAATTCCCAAATAGGGACAATATATAATTCGAACAAAATTAATTGCGTCGAATTTGCGGTAGGTAATTAACAATCTTATCAAAAATGAATTTGCGCAATTGAATTTTCAAATGAAAGATGTATAAAATTTTTCCAAAAATAAGTGGCCCTCTTATTGGGGTCAGTCCCGCTCAGACTTCCCCAAATCAGGTTCGCTGCCTGAAAGGACGTGATGGTAGCACCGCGCAAAACCTCACGTAATCCGGCAACAGCTTGAGCCAAACCCCGGAAAGCTGTCAGGTCCTGAACAAAAACAGTTATGTCAATGGAGTAGCTTCCACGAAAAAAGAGGGGCAGGGGTCCTTCGAATGACTTGGCCTAGGAATGGCGGTAAACCACCAAACCCAGTAATACAAACTGAGCCTCCAAGTTGCAACTTAAGCCCCAAAAAAAGACGGAGGAGAGCTCAACGGAAGCTACTCAGTGATAAACTACAAGGAATGAGTTTAAAAGGATAGGAGGAGATAGAGTGTCGGCTAAACGGAGATAGAGCTATATGATATGTCTGCGAGAGCTATTCTGTTTTGTTGAACAGCAAAAGTAAGAACCGCAAGGGAGGCGATTCAAAGACATTGTCAGTGGGAATCGAACGAGGGATTTAGACGGTAAGCTGTAGGAGTCATGAGCTAATGGTTATAAATTATTTTTCCCACTTGGTCACCAAAAACAAGTTTTAGGCCAGACCCACTGTAGAAGCTGCGATGGGCATCGAGTACCTGAAAAAATATTCGATGGAAAGCCCAGGTTTGAAATCCAGTGAGAAAACTCAGGAAACGCTGGTGCAATTCTGCCAACGAAGACTGTGCATCGTTGCTCGGATTTGTGGGGGAGTTTTCTGACCCCATAGGGGCTGTAATGCGATGGATTACCATATTGCCAAATATCTCTCTACGGGAAAATGAGCCACTTGAGCGATCATTTTTTGGACCACATAGGTCTGACCTTTCCATTACATTTCATCAAATCACGTGTGTGCTTAAATTCGTAAATAATATACCAGATCCACCACGCATCTGAAAGAAAAACTTGAAAACCGAGTTCGTTGCACCTTCCATAAAACAAACACACCTGCACCTGCCCAAACTGTTCGTTTACTCGATCTGAACTTCCCGAAAAACAGATGTTGTTGCCTTGCCGGTAGGTACGTACCCTACGTCCCCATGTAATAAAACGCAGTATTCAAGAAAAAATCATTCAATAGCAGCCGCAACATACTGCCGATAAACTTTCCCTTCGCCAAGCCGTATACATTTTCACACAAACAAAACCGACCTCTTATCGAGCTCCCCGATCAAAAACACTGCACTTCAACGCGATGCAATCTCAGCATCTTTTCAGTTACTCTTGGTACTACGGCAGAAAACAATAACGCCACGGCGATGCATTGAACTCCCTTTTGTTGCATTGCATTCTACGTTTTTTTTTTACCCCATAAGATTCAAACAGCGCGTCATAGGACGACATTTTTTCTTCGGTTTCGTTTTCCTCTCGTACAGCAGCAATGTATGACTGGCGGCAAATAATTTTCCCGCGCAAAAGTTCATTGGCCATAGCGTACTATGCTACTCTACAGATATTGTATGAGTTAGATAAACACGACGTATCCAAAACGATCAATCTTCACCTTTCTTGCAGTAGCATTACCTTGTCTTTACCGGGTATCGTCGTAGCGAAACGGACACAGAGAAGCCACCGAAAAATTCGATCTTGTCATTTGATCAGACAATGGACAAAAGATCGCTGTTGGGGCTGCTCCGGTTCAAATCTTGCTTTCATTATCAAGCGGTACTGTGTCTGTAACGAACGGTTTTGTGAGATCCTAACGACTGTATATTCAAGGTGTCTGCAACGCTAGGGCATGTAAACCGTCCCGGTGGACGAAAGAGGTAAATCCCTCGAGTACATATTCCCAGGCTCCAAGCCAGCCACCAGTCTTCATCTCTACAATATACGTTAGAAACTCACTTCCCATTTCATCTCATTCCGTTCCGCTCCATCTCGTCCGGCAATAGCGAAAAGAGAAAGTGAATGATGTCTATGGACTGTGGAATAACTATGAATCGAACGAGTGTATGTAATTAGAGGTGATTGAACCCTGCAGCGTGGCGGTCGAGTTGATCCGCTTCTTGATTCGCATTGCAAAATCAGTGATCTCGTATTCGTATGTTCATGCTGATCAGATGGAAATTGCAGTCTACGGACGTCCTGAAATTTAGGGCGATTTACGAATTCCGTTGAAAATTGAATAAGTTTTTTTTTGTCGAATGTTTCTTCTCCCCCATCATCTGGTAGACCTAGTCAAAAATGATTGTAAAACCATTGGATTTTTCTCAGAATCAATCTCGAATTGTCTCTGGCACAGATTTTATCTGAGCGATTTGAATTCGTGACGTCCGACACATCACTCGGAACTACTTTTTAGTGAGAGCTGAAGACAATGTAAGATTCTAGTGATCAAATTGTGCACATAATTTTACATCTATTTGGCGAATAACAGGTTCTAGAAGATTACGAATTGTGAAATTGAGGTGAGAAATTTCAATTGAAGTTTATTGGCTCGTCTTGCTTGATTGAAAATTACATTTCATCTGTGATGATCATTCTAAATAGATTTTGATAGATTTGACGAAAATATTCAATATATAATTTTCTGAAATACAAGCTCGAATTGAACTAAAGAGCCGACGCTGCAAATTATAAATTTCTCACATGGAACTGCTGCTCGGACATGCCTTATTACATACCCTCTCAATAACCAATTTCTTCGTAGCGATGACAAATTTATAGCAATCGAATTCACATCAATCAACCGCATTGACATCATTTGACATGTGACCAAATGAAGAGGTTTGCAATTTTTGTGCGAAATTAGCTCAAAACCTGGTATAGAAGAAAAATTCCACTTCAACGACCATCGTCCAACAGTCCAACAAGAATACAATATGCATTCAATCCACCTGATAAACCACACGTACAACTTAATTGTAACTACTATACGTGTTGATTCCTTGCCCAATGGATTGATGCCCTCACCAATCGGAAACGTTTCAAAACAACCCCGCGAGTGTTTTGCTTTCGGTGCAACAATATAGCCGCGAAGCAAACAATACGAGCAAAAATTATTGCTAACGTTTGATTTGAGCATTATCGTAGGTTAGTTACTTTCGCGAGAAATTTCAAAAGTTTACGTCGTAGCGGTCATTGCTCCATCAAGGTGGTCTAGCGTCGCCACACAAGTACAGTGATGGCTCCGTGCAAGGTCCCAAGTTCGGTGTTTTTGCTGCGTACGCAACTTTGCTCAATTGATTTCAGTGGGAATGGGATGCCTGAATGAATTCCAGGGGTTAGTAATGCTAAACGGTCAAAATCATTTTGATGAATAATGGTTATTTTCGACGAAATATAGCACTCTGGGAAAGTTAATGACATCTGACGAATCGAATGAGAATAAAATTGTTGATCGACAATCGAGTACGTCACTGTTGAAGCTGTTCAATGGGCATATCTGTGTCTTATAGTTAATGTCAATATGAAGCGAAATTCGATGAAAACATTGTAGTAATACTTTTGCAACACTTACTCAAATAATTAAGCGTTGCTTGGTTAATAGTTCATTTAGTATCTAATACCCATACTATTTTAAATAGAATTAGATAGAATCGAAATTCTTTTAACACTATTCATTTCACGAAATCTGGGTAAGTACGACCCTAGCTATAAGTAATTGTTTGTGGCTGATGTTATATTAAGTCGAGTTAAGTTTTCGGCCAAAAACATAAAAATTTACGTCAGTTTTTAGTGAAGCGGTGCCCAATAAAATAGAAAAAACTACAAAATATATAAAATGCAATAAATATTTAAAACAAAAATATATAGAAAATAGTCCTGTGGCGTATTTAATCATTTTTTTATTATTTAATTCTAATAGTATAGCCGCAAGACATTCACAGTAAATGATAAGAACAATGGATGTGTTCAGAGAGTTGAGATAACTTTGTCTTACCAGGATATTACGGGTCTTAACAATTGCGAAAGATAGAAACCGAGCAAAAAAATTTATTTATGTTCATAAAGGTTATTAAATTGTGATCACTTTTTCCTTCTTGCCTATAATAGCATAGACAGCATATATCACCTCTAAAGCTTTCCAAGCAGAGAATATTTGATGCAACCTCCGACAGCAGTATCAATTTTTTTTTACTCTATTTATTCACTAAATAAAGCACAAATAACATATACAATGCAAAAAAAATGAAAAGCAAAGTAAAAAAAAAACTCTATCGCCCCAAAACCGCTAGCAATACTAATGTTCGATGAACAGTAGAAGAATCGTGCAGATTTTGAGTGCAACCTGTTTCGAGGGCGAAACTGCTTTGATCTTAATAATGCATTTAAACTTATAGGGTAGAAAGGTTTTCAGGGTTACCGCTTGCATGAATTTCAAAATTTAGGAAAGTCAAACACTACAAAACTTTGAAAGCAGCTTCTCCTGTAACATAAATAAAGAAATAGCTGAGTATTTGCAACACTTTACCAGCACTGCAACTAAAAGTCTCCCACAACTGCCTCACGTTGAAATCAAATTATCCTATCAATCTCAAAAGCTACAGGGATAGAAAGATGTTTGCACTATCCGAAAAATTTCCAGAACTTGAAAATTTAAACATTGGTAACATATTTTCATCGTAAATGTTCGCGATATGAATACTTAATGTAAGCTTTTATTGATACTAAAATAGCAAAAACGCCTTGCGCTGACAACCCTTCGCTTGCACCAAAGCCACAAATATATCACACCTGCCTCACATTTAAATCAACCTACCCTGCGAATTTCGGTTCGATCCGATGACTTCATAGGGGTACAAAGAAATTTAGGGTTTCTACCCGCAAAAAAAAAATCAAATTTTCGAAACATTAATTTTTGTTGTTAATTGTCACTGCAAGATCATTGCCGTTTGAAAATTTGACGATAAAATTGCTTAATAAAAATGTGGCAAACATTAGCTGGCAACTCTATCATGGTTTTTCAACCAGATACTTGCTGAATATTGCCTACAATAAGTTCCATTTACCATATGAATTTTGTGTTGATTTCATGACTGTACTGGATGTTATGCTACTTTTGTAAGAAGGAGCTCAACGTTAGAAGATTTTTTTAATGACAGAAATACGGAACTATTGTTCTGGGACAAATGATGTTTGTGACAAGTGCAATGGTGATCATAAAATGCAGGTTTGTACCTCCGAAAGACATAAATGTAAAAACTGCCCAGAATATAGCACAATTTTCGATTAGGAAAACTAGCTATTTCTCCTAAATTATATGCTACAGCAATCTATAAAAATATTCTATGCAAATATTAGAAATAAATTTCAGGAATTGGAAGTTACAGCTACAGTTTTGAATGATTCTGATATCATTACCTTAGGCGAAACCTCGCTTTATGAAAATGAAGCTGTACTGATGCTGTTGTAACGACTCAGGTTACTCTGCAGTGTTCAATTGTCGAGATTCAGTTGGAGGTGGAACCATGATTTCCATAAGGAAAACTATCAATTTCAAAACACTAGTGAACGAAAGTCAGTATAACATGATCATTGTCGAACTAATAGTTTTTAACACTCCTCTAAGGCTCGGCACTCATAATTATAGAGCTCCTTCTCAAGATAGCTTAGATTACCATGAGTATGCCGATGAAATCTACCATAAATATACAAATATAATAGTGATCGGTGACAATAATATTGATATACTTAAATGTAATGATAATCTAGCCAGTAACTACCTGGAAACGCTAAAAATGAACAATGTGACTTTATTAAATGAGCAACAACCAACTAGAGTCATAAATAGATCCGCGACACTTATTGATCATGCTGTCAGTTCGGTTAACCTTCACAGGTATGAGCTTGATATTCGTTTTTCTGATATGCCTGACTTGGATCACAGGGTTCTGAACATCACTATTACGAGTGTTCTCATTCCTAAGTCTTCTATGAAAGTTTTTCAAATACCTGTGTTAAATAAGAACAAATTCTCGAATTTAGTTCGCAACGAAATTTATGTTTTAATGCTGGTACCAGGAGAAGACCAGGAGAAGACCAGGAGAACTAGAAGAACTCACTGAAATAGTTTATAATGCAAAAATTCTTTCAACCACTCATAGATTCGTTCAAGAAGCAATGATTGGATAAATAGTTGAGTCCGTAATATAATAAAGCAAAAAAGAATTGCTTGCAACACCTACCGGAAGAATCCAAATAATGAAAATTTCTTACAATACAGGCTTTTGAAAAACAAATACACATCAGTTCCGTTTTGGCCCAGCTTGGTTACGCCGTACATTTTTTCAAAGATATTTACTGGCTAGTTTTCGTGAAAACAATGTTTGAAGCAATAGGACTTGCTGGTTAGCAAAATTACGTCGAGTGTGCGACCGTGTTTCATGGCTTCTTCTAGAACGATTTATTTTTGAAGACCTGTCAAAAGGCCAACGTTGCATATTGCAATGAACTGGTGTATGCAGTAACGAAAAGTTATAAGAAGTATAGAAAGAATGAAACGAACGTAAACGGTACGGTAGAGAAAAACCCGCACTTGCATTTTGCTATATTTCCAAAAATCAGCACTTACATTTCGCTACATCACCAAGAGTGAGGAATCTTCTACAAATTCTACAAACCTTTGCTAGATGATCGACACATTTCACATTACCGTCGCTCGTGCCTGATATCGTTCGTTTCTGTTTGCTTTATAGATAAACAGGATTTATTTTCACCGATATAACCATTTTCCGGTCACCAGCAACAGGAAACTCCGGCTCCGTGATCTTCGCGTTTTATAGCAACGAACGTTCGGACCAAAATGCGAACATGGCGTTTCGACAACTAAGATCAAAATCAAATGTCGAGAAAGTATTGTACATTGCTGTCAACAAGTGTATGAAGTGTACAAGTGTATGACGTGGAAGCTATGTTTGAATTGATTTTGGAGAGGTTTGTTTTTTTAGTCGAATTAACTTCAATTTTATCAGATTGAAAATCAGAAAATTAAATTAAAATTAGATTAAATTGTATTCTTGTCTATTAGTTTCAATTACGTTCGCGATTGAAATGCATAAAACTTTCGACGTCTTCTGTGTTTGCATACATGTATAAAATAATAAATCTTGAGTATCTCTGGGTAAAACATGAAACTAGGCATATTTATGACTAGACTGCGGCCAATAAGACTGAAAACGGTACGGATACATACAGGTCCACTTACATGTGTATGCAGATCAAAGCGAAACGATTTACAATGTTGCGACAATTCTATTAGTAGATTTCGTGGCTAATGACATTTGTGATTCGTATTTAAGAAGCATACGAAGGAGATAAAGAATGTCAAGGAGTTCATAATACATTTTGTTCTTTTGTTTTCTTTGGCAGTTGAGAAATGTTTTGAAGCAGAACATTTAAATATGGAGTCTGTTAAAAGTGAGCAACAAAATCAACTGTTCGTAATTTTTTCAGTCCAAGGTAGCTATGATCATTTTCTGCACGTATCTCACATATGCTGCAGGAGCAGAACGAGTCATCCCGGAAGATAATCGTGTCTGCAACAAAAGTTAGTCCAGTGTTTGTTTGTGTTATTCCAGCTCAGCAGAAAATGGTTTATTTAACCCTTATGTGCAGAGCTCAGCAAATCGAATTCGAGCTATTTATAGTTAGCGCCATATTAGGCCTTAACACAAGCAAATCATTTCCGCAATTCATTTCTAAACCTTTATAGTATATAGTAAAGTGCCCCGAGGCTCCTGCTACTATTGCATATGAGCAGCATGGTCTTTGTACCTAAACATAGCGACAACCATATCCATTTTTCAATCTGACAGCCCGGCCGGTTGCTGTATTTAGAAATTCGATCAAAAGGGCAGCGAACTCCACATCTTGTGCCCGGCAAAACCAAAACGAACACGAATAAAATGCAACAACGAAAAGTGCATACGAGACAGTCGGTTGGGTTGGTTGGTGCGCGCGAGTCGGTCATTCGGTGAGTGAACGATGGAGATGGAACAGTAATAGCCTCCACAGACGATAGAAAATGTTCTAAAACTTGGTGCGAAAACATGTTTTAAAACTTCGATACACACTTTCGCACCAAATGCCGCACATCAGTACACCGCATATCAATTTGAACTGAATTTTTCAGGTTTTTAATTTTCGCGGGATTGTTTGCGAACCTGAGATAAGGGTAAGTGTTTACCTGCGTATAACACCAAATGCATGTGTTCGCTCGCCAAGTTGTAGAACATGTTCTATCGTCTGTGGAGGCTATAACGGGATGCCCTGTGTAGAAGCATGTGGCTGATGTGTTTGCATAGATGTCATGTGTATGAAGGGGAGGTATTACTCAAGTTCCTGACGATTAACACTTGTATGGTAGACCTGGCTAAGTTGCTGTACGGGCGCTACGAGTGCATCGGGTAGTATACAAAATGATGGATTAATGTCACAACGAATGACTTACGAGTGCTTTCTCTAATTGAGTATTTAATTCGATTTAAGTAACGCAATCAAAGGGTGACTGGTGAACGATGATATATTTGTAGGAAGTAAATTTTGCATCAAAATTTAATTAGCGATGTGGAAGTGCGACGCGAATATCAAAGAAGAAAGAGAAATGAAGAGAATCTTATTTTGAGGAGGATGAAAAAGAGTAATAATATTTGCCTTGTTTTTGAGAACAATTTATTTGTGAATGTGGTACTGATCAATCAAAACAGTCTGCTTTGTTCGCCTGGATTCATTCATATTTCAATTTTCCACAATAAAAAAAATGGGTTAAATTAAAAACAAATAAAAATTTAATTAAGGTCTTTATTGATATTAATATATTAAATACATTGTATTACTACTTTGTGTAGTGTACTTTATTAATAAATATTTTGGATTAATTTTTGATGTATATGCGTGACTCTCCATTTCATCAAAAAGTATTGTAGAGTTAGGCTTGTTAGCACTAATGTACAATCGCATAGATGCCATTAAGTGGTCATCAGTCAGAGAACTCTTAAGTTGCGATTCGATGTTTTTCATTTGAGAAAACGTTGCTTCACATCGATAAATTCTAATTAGCGATGTGGAAGTGCGACGCGAATATCAAAGAAGAAAGAGAAATGAAGAGAATCTTATTTTGAGGAGGATGAAAAAGAGTAATAATATTTGCCTTGTTTTTGAGAACAATTTATTTGTGAATGTGGTACTGATCAATCAAAACAGTCTGCTTTGTTCGCCTGGATTCATTCATATTTCAATTTTCCACAATAAAATATAAACACGGCACTCTTATTGAAACTCCCTCGACCTACCTCAAAGTCACAGAAAATATTCTATGTATTTTTTTTATGCAATTCTACAGTCGTTATCGTACATTAGCCTTCAACAAAATCAAAGATAACTCACATTGTTGTTATCAACTTTTTGTAAAATAGAAGAAAAAAAAATCGCAATCAACATCGTATCAAACCTATTATCAGTTTCACTTACAAGCATGCAATATTTTCATTATGCTGACAGTTTTCCACCATAATTAACTCATAAACAACAACACAGCGCAACGACATCGTGTCTCATTTTGTTCTAGGCTTTTTCCGCATTGTATAGTAAGTACTTTCTATTTCGATCGCGATGTGCATGATGCACCATCTACTATATAATCACGACGCCTAACTATAGTTATCAAGCATGATCTTGTCGGGCAAGTTAGGTAGAGCGAATAGACATAGATTGTAGATTGGCGAGCATCGGAATTCTGTAGGTATGTATGTAGATGGAGGAAAATGTTTGCAAAGCTCGTCGAAAATGAAAGTTAGTTTTCTGGTTTATTTACAGTTGCGGTTGCGGGAAGTGATTGTTGTTAGCGAGCTGACGATAGAAAGTCGCAATGAAGATGAAGTTAGGTTAGTTTTAGTCAGTTGTATTTTAGAGAGGGATATCGGAATCGAAATGTAGGAGCCTCGAATAATTTCAAGAAAGCGATAGAATGAAACAAAAACAATATTTGACAGTATTGGCATAAAAAATGAAAATTTGGTTGAAAAGGTATTAAATGAATCCAGATATTCATATACGAAACGCTAAATTTGAAAAGTTTGAAAACTGCAGTATGTTTTATAAATTGCAAATAAGTTGATCTGCAATAAATTTATGAAAAAGAAGAAGAATATGAATGATACCTCAGACCGTTTCAAAAACAATATAAGATTTGGCTAAATTTTAATTCGCTAGCGCCCAGATGTGTCATGCGCTATAAATTGCAATCGCTGAAAATATATAGCTGCCTCAAGATAAAATATCAATAAATTATCTAAGCAAAATAAAGCATGTTTTTTAGAGGCGCAACATTTTGAAATTCACTACTGTCAAATTAGCTGATCACAGCTGTCAATTTCACTGTCATTTTTACTCAGTTTTCGCAGCCACTTCACGTTGCCAGACTGTAGCCCAATGCAAAGATTGAGAACCGTGCGTCGAAGAGAATATCGCAGCCGTGGAAGCCAGTGCTGCTGACAAGCCAGATTTGTTGTTTCACTGGTGTGCAAAAGAAATTGAGATTTGTCCGTCCACTTTGTGAAATATTTTGCACAATATTTTGCGCAAGGATCTCGTTTTAAGGGCTCGTTTTAAATGCTCGTTTTAAGGGCTAATATCCAGTTAATCCAAGAATTAAAGCCGTATGACCATCAGATGCGTCGTACATTCGGAGAATGGTCCGAAAATCAACTGGAAGCTGACCCTCATTTTTACGCGAAAATTTCATTCAATGACGAGGCTCATTTATGGGTCGGTGGCTATATCAACAAGCGGAATTTCCCCTTCTGGAACGAAGAAAATTCTTGTCAATTTCCAATCCTTGTCACATGGAGACACCGAAGCCAACATAACTTGCCTCATTTACGATATACGGCCCCAGTTGCTACAAAAAGTAGTCGAACATTTGAACTCTAGAATTGACTTCTTGAAAGGCTATCACGGCGGTCATTTACAGAAGCTAATCGTCAATAGGTAAATGAAAAGAGCCAAATTTTGCAATAAAAAAGGCGATCTGACTGATACTTTTTATTTTATTCAAGTTTCAAATCGGAACCCTCTAAAAAAACACCCTTTAGAAATAAATTCACCAATTTCCGCCTAGTGTTTAATAATCAAATGCGGTTCAATCATTTCATCAAAACAAGTCATCAATCTGACAGTTGATCGCCACAAACGTGATGAACGAATATCAAACAGATTCGAATCACACAGAAAAAGTTCAACGACACCACTATCATCCATCAACTTCTTACAAACATTCACATACTCATACAATGTGTTCAATCTCCATCTTTTGTAAAACAGTCAGAAAAAAAAACTAAACAAAAATCGCTTAACCAAACTGCAAAAATCATGGCAAATGATCTTGAGCTCACCACAATCATTGATACATTGCAGTTTTTCCGTCATGTTTCATTCCCGATTTTCCATCGTCATCTGTGATTACAGTGGACACATCAGTTCATAATCTGCTTCTTGGGTGGAATCGAAATTGCAGGGCCCGTCACTGTAACATTCTTCTGCTCAGTAGTAAGAAAGCACCAAACTGGCAAACTGCGGTGACGTAATTGAATCTGGTTATTGCTTATTTCTTTCACAATCTTGCGAAACTTCCTTCTCACGACGACCGACCGCATTTGTCGTACATGGCGCTGGTATGATGACAGTAACTGTATCGTTTGTATTATAGCAACAATGACAGTGATGATATTGCTGTTACTCTTGTGGTGGCAATGATCTCGCAAAACTTTGCAAATATTCATGTGGATGAATGTGAATGACGAAAAAATGTTGAAGTAAGTTGTTTGGTGATTTGTGATGAAGATAATCAATGTAGGATGTGTTTTTTTTGTTTATATTGTATGTTTCTGCATAAATTACAAATAACCCTGTACGTTAGTGATCTATTAAAAAAAAAGAAATTGATAGAAACGAGAACTCGAAACCTTTTTAATAATAAGGTATAAACAATATAGGACAGATAATCCTATAGGAACGAATCATTCATTAGAGTGAATGGTAACCATTCGAAATTGGCTTCGGAATGACATTTGACAGTGCAGCACTCAAAGTGTTTTTAAGGCGGGAAAGTGGAGTCGCAGGTAGGGGTAAACAATCGCCTTTTTGGATTTTTCTAATTTAAAAATGCAAAGCCCAGCTTCCCGCTTCCATTTTTATCCATCAGAACGGAGATATCCGATCATCAGTCACTTTTGGTACCCCCTTCGCACACACTCAACCTCTTTCAAGAGGAGGAAAGGAAGTTGGATGATTCCATACACTTTTTGACCAACAGAATAGACGTTGAAGTTGTTTTTCTGATTAAAAATTAAATTGATGATATGAGAGCTTCACACTTATTTTGACGCAACTTAGGCTTGCATGGGAGTTTTTGAGGCTAGTCTCTCAAAAATAAAATAGATTTTTTCGTGTATTTGAAATAACCTCCAAATGTGGGGAGCCATTGATGGTAGAATAATTCTTACTTCCGTTCACATGTAAGTGCTTGATATTCTAGCAGACAAAATATAATCAAAATAAATGCCATTCAGTTAGACAAAAAGAATCTGAAGCTTTAAAATATGTCTTTTATTCTGGTAGCTTTTTCATTCATAATATGAGTGTCTACTTACAGTTTTCCCTACCCCCGAAACACACCCTTACATTTATTCATTCCCAACATCGCCTAGTAGTGTCGTTGATCGTGAATAAACTTCGAAACAATCCTGCCAAAATACAAATATTTGGCAACTCATTAGAACCGTAAAACCACGTTCCACACAACTGAAAATTCAAAACACAGCACAACCATCTTGCCGTAATAAATCACATCAGAAGCAACAAAGAAAAAAAAGAACAATAAATTTCAATGCCAAAAAATTTCAACTAAGCCGTTCATTAAAATTAGAAATCTGCGAATACGCAACAAACATTTACATACACACACATATATAAAAATTTCATTTATATTTATCGCTTTTTTCTATCATTGAAATATCTGCGAAGCTAACACAATCTGCCAGAAGCTCCAAACGAAAAACTCGAATTAGAATTATTTCGAGAAAATCTCTTTTGAATGCCAAGGCCAATGAACGGTTGACCTCGGCATATGGAGTCTCGTCATCATCATCATCATCATGGGATTGATGTCATTATACAATGTTCTCTATCTCTAGGCTTTGAAAATCAGCTGTTCATCATTACACATCGAAGCCATATGAAATCCATATCTCAGAGTCCAATCAACTCACTAACGGTTACTGTCAAAAACGAGAAGAAAAAGAAGAAGAAGAAGAAGAAGCAGAAAACGAAGAACAGAATAATGTAGCGTCTCATCTATAAGGTCAAGTTTAAAATTTTTAGTTCGTTTACTTACCATTGCATTCCTTCCCGAAAAGGGAAGGCCCAGGTCACTTTAATGAGTGCGTCATTACCGTCATCATTTTTTTTAAATGCTATTATTACTTATGATTAACGCTGCCACTCGCACAAACGTTAGCCCGGAACAATTAAATGAACAGTGAGTGCGTACAGTGGCGTCGGTGGCGATCAAAAAACACATATGTATGTATACATTGTATTTCATGACCAGTCAAGTAAATTTAACTGACCAATGATGAAATAACGGTTAAATTGATATGTTCAGCTACTGACTGCTTGATGTTTCATACGAAGAACAGGTTTTGAGATTGAAGTGAATTTTTGTTGTATGTATGTATGAATAAAATAGATTTCCCATGACTAAACGGTTTTATGAAATATTGCTAAGATTCGACAATTTTTTCTCGAATATGTGGCATACGTTGAATTTCGATTTCATGATATTTGAGATTGTAGAGTTAAGATAAATCTGGCTGTGATATGAACTTAATTTACTGGTTAATTTCAGCTATTTTGAATCTGTTGAGGGATGCTAGAGAGAACAATCATGTTTGTGATTAATCGAATCAAGCTAGAGACAAGTTGAGAGGTTTTTTTATTTGTCGAAATTTTAGAAAGAGTATTTAATAAATATTTTCATGTCAGTTCAGACGTTTTGAAATCAACTGTCGAGAGCTGAATTATTGTAAGTCGATCAACAAATCATGGCGAATAGAATATATTTTATTCCTGGCAACAAATTTGACAGACAGCAAGCTAGCAACATTTTTCTGATGTACCTACCATAATTTTTGCACTGTGGGCGTTCTTACGGGCCACTGCCTCATAGGACGGCATGCCTTTTTACACTTGTATTCTTGATGCACTCCTGAAACTGGTTTTACAACAATCCACATTTCCACACTTGTATTCTTAAGCAACGGAACCGTTCATATACCGATTATGCATATGAATGTGTGCGTGTTGTTGTTTTCTCATTTCGACTTGAGTGTTTCATGAAAAATTCCTGACCCGTGAACTATGTTTATAGTTGTGTTAGTGATTTGCATCAGTTTCAATCAGTTTCAAAAGTGATGAAAAATTCTCTCCAAGTGCATCACTTTTTGTAGAGATTTCCCCTCGATTCTTCTGCCTCTTGCCCAGAAAACCGGTTAAAGGACTGCATCAAGAATACAAGTCTAAAAAGGCCCATTGGGAGTGCAGTCTAACGATTTCTGTCGGAGTTGTGACTCTGAGGATGAGTTTTTTTTCCACCTCATGTGACAGTGCCCGGGTTTGGCAAGCAGAAGGTTTTCGACAATTGGTGCACTCTTTCTCTCATACCTGACCGAACTGTTCCTTGTCAATGTAAAGGGGATAGCGCGGTTTGTCAAGGGAAGCAGATGGTTTCCTGAGTTCAGTGAGTAGGAGAGAGTCACAAATTATTGTGGCATCAGAACGGGCTTCTTTTGTGCCTATGTGTGTCGGTCGACAGACCCCTGTGGATCGGCAGCCACTTACCTACCTACCTACCTACCATAATTTGTAGTTATGGCATATGGTGGTGAAATACTAGTAATAGTAACGAAAATTGGAAGTCAATGGCCCTGAGCATATATCGATTTGAAGTTTCTGTGTATCAGGAATTAAAATTTTGTCCGCTGATAATGAACTGAGCTACATATGTATATTGAATGATAATCAAATATTTGTTTGGAGCTGTAGCAAAAAAAATTTGAGTTTTAGTTAATCCTACCTTTTGCATTGAACGCACACGGACAAAAAATACCGAAATACTAAATGTTGTAGGGTGAAAATAAAAATCATACCATATTTGTGTTAGTCATCGGGAATGACCGACGGACGGCGTCAACAGCTCGGATGGTATTATAAACAGTTGTGTAATTGGAAATTGATTGCCTTCTTCGAATGCGTTCTAGAACAGTTTTCACACCGAATCCAAATTAATGTTTCAAAATTTGAATAATATTTAAACCTGTTATAAAAAGCTATTTACTGGATAGAAAAATAGTGACTAAACAAGCAAACTACATCAGTTACGAATGTTCTGTGAATAAAGATATTCCTTAGGGGTTGATTCTAGGGCCTGTGTTTTTCGTGATCGTTGTGAATAGCGTTCAAGATATCCGGCTTTCTGAATAACTTGTCTTGTTTGTTGATGACACTCTCCTGTTCTAGACTAAAAAATGATTCATCGATAGAAAATGCACTAAATACGACAGTTATAAATAAGTATAACCCCAAATACATGGTGTTTGAGCAAAAAAGCCCTATAAATCCATGGACGGTCGCTGTTTAAAATCAAAAAGTGTTGTTAAACATTCAATAGATTATTGATCTCAAAAGAGGGAGAAAAATATTCCAATTTATTAGCAACAAATTCAAATATAGATGTAACGTTGCATTCAATACACCTCAATTGAGCTGTATTTCCATGTTTGTAACGGCTGGAATAGCACACAACTGATCCGGAACAATCGTGGGGACGACTCACTCCATGAACACCAGACAACAGACAATCAAAATGAGCCTGAGACAAATATTTCTTATCGGATATCCTTGGCGTGTTATGCACCCATCGAGTTTCTCTTTTCGATATTCCTCGGACTGTCGAAGAGTTGACTTGTCGAAAACCTTTCGGTGTATACACCAAAAACCGATACAGGCTGGAGTTACAATCAATCAAATACAAAATTTTTGCGCAGCAAAAGAGTTTGAATACATGAGTACGTATGAGAGCAGTTACAATGATGCAACACAACTTTTTTGCGCAGCGAAATTTGCTCAAACCTCAAGTTTTTTTTGAAATTTTTGATATTTTCAACATTTTTGGAATATCCAATTCTGCCTGTTCCTATGAACGTAATGCGAAATGTCATATGTAAATGACAATCAGAATTTGTGTTTTTTTAAAATCATTTTTGCTTTGCAATATACTCTGCAGCTTTTAAAGGATAAAATATTCACTGATATCACTTTGCGAGACTTGAAAGGGTCCATATTATCAAACAACGATTTTCAACACCTGGCGGTAAATGTTGTGTTGCTTTCATTGTAACTTGTTCCACTAAGAACGTTGCGCAACAATATTGTGTTGCTTTCATTAGCCTCGTCTACAAACCGGACCGACTTGGACTGACTTGGTTTGAAACGGATTGAAATGAAACTTCACACTAGGTTTTTCGTGCGACTGGATTAACGTGGATTAACCGATTAAAATTCAGCTCGTTCTACTAAAGTGAAGTATATCGCATCGGAACGTCACATATATGAATAGAACTCAGGTGGCTTCGAATTTTTCAATCTTCAATCCCTCGATCCGGGTCTTTTAACACCCAAGTCGGTCCGATCCAGTAAAATTTCGTGATTGGATCGGCTTATCCCAAATCAATCCGCTGCGGATATACAACGCGGCTTGACTAATCCTAATCCACTTTGAAACCACGTTGTAGACGAGGCTATTGTAACTCGGGCCAGATTGAAATATGGATCCGTTCCAATGCGCTGCCAAATACAGTAAGGAGCTTAAAAAACATTAAAAAATTCAAAGAAAACTTAAGATCGTACATAAATATTAGTAATAACGCATAATGATAAAAATACAAGCTTTTTTTCTTGTATATTTTTTATATGCTGATTGAGTGATGGACAGGGTGGAAGAAGCGAGGGGAAAAATATGATTTGGTGGACTGTGCCGCTTTCTTCGTCCTTTTTATTTTCAATATGCACCCAACACCAGTCTTATTAAATAATTTGTCGAATAAAGTTTAGTACTGACTTCGGTTTCACGGGAAATTTGTTTCGGCGAAAATGTAGCTTGAAATTTAGCAAGAGTGATATTTACTTCTTAGCGTGAAAAACTGCTTTCGGTAGATGGCATTGACACATGTCTCCAATCATGCCCAATCCAATCGCCAATTTAGTATGTAAATTAAAATTGAATTGTGGGAATGTGTTTTCAATAACAAAATCGGCCGAAAATTAAAAATCTGGACATTTTACCTGTCAGAAATTCAATCTGAGTCTCCGCTTTTTTTCCATTGTCAAAAATTTCACTCGAGAGAATGACCAGATCATGGAGACTTGTCAAAATTTAGCATCACGATTAAGTCAGTACTAGCATGAAGGCAAAAATTGCACAAAGTGACCCAAAATTAGTTTCCGGCATTTAATAAGAGGTATATCCTTCATTTAGCAGATAACATCGTTTTTATTCATAAGTTAAATCGTAAATTTACAAAACATAAATATAAATAGGTTTCGGTTACCACTGACGGATGCTAAAAACTTCCAAATAACAAAGGAGATACAAGTGTAAGATGCGTGTGGAGAATTTCCTGTATTTTTATCTTAATGGTGTTGTGGTTTGTCTGTTAAACTTTTCCTTAATCGAATGACCGAAGGTAAACGCCATAAATGTGAATAATTATATTTGCTATTCTGCTACATAAGTCGCAACTAGACTAAAAAACACACATTCACGATTCATAGCGTTGCATGGATTAATGGTGCGTTGAAAATTGTAAAGGATGTGTATGTGTAACCTTGAACTTCGTGCAGTGGATAAAGGATCAAATTCATATATTTCATTATCCATTAGTACACTGAAAGAAAAACTTGGTTGGTTCAACTATTTTTAATGGTATTGCAACGATTCATTCAAAATCGTTAAACGAACTACGGAAAATAGTTATTTTTACTATGTTAATATAGTTAATTTAACGATATAAAAGTAGCTGGCTCTGGTTATACAAAAAATATCGCAACGTTCATGAAATCAACTGTTTTAATTGTTTCATAACCACGAAAAATAGTTGATCAATAGAAAAATATTCATCAATTCACTCAAAACTTCAACGTTTCGAATTATCAACAGTTTTTATGGTACTTAAACTACTTTGCAATAGTTGATTTCAACAAACGTAATTCAGTGAGCAACGTCTTTGGAATTATTCTACGCAAAGTAGAATGGTTTCAACATTTGGACGTTTTTCATGCTCCGAATGAATTTTTTTTTTGTTTATCAACCACGCGTCATGGTGCATAAAAGTAATCAACAGTTTTCTTATGGTTGTTTTAACTATAGCCCTAGTTCATGCAAAAACAACTAAGGAAAACTATTGATTTTTCATATTCCTCATACTCATACTCCTATTCTATCATAGAAGTTTCATATGCTACATGGCAAAATTGTGTTCGGTTTGCTGTTCGATATAATTCATATTCATGTTATGCTGTGAAGCCTTTATATTAAGTTGTATGACGCTTTTTATGCAGTTAATATATGTATGTACATGACACTCATTGCGATGCAGTGCAGCGCCGTAGCAGTGAGCGCACACTGAAAGAAAAAGTTGTGGTTGATTTAACTATTATTTTTAGCAATGCAACAATGCATTCAAATTTGTCCAGTGAACTACGGAAAAAGGTTCTTTCTGCTCTGCTAAAATATTTCATTTGACCATACAAAAGTAGTTGACTTTGCTGATACAAAAAATATGGAAACCTTCGAGGATTAACACAGTTGAATCCTCGAATTCATAATTACGAAAAATAGTTGATCTACAGGAAAATAAGCATCAATTCATTTCACACTACAAAATATTGAATTATCAACAATTTTCATAGTAAGCGAACTAGACATGGGTAACGCAGCGCTGCGCCACGCAATTGCGTTGAAGCACTAGCCATGATACCACTGCGCTGATACCGATTGGGTACATACTATAGCCTGGGTATTTTAGGGTATTTTATATCGGAAAATTAGTAAGGTCAAATGTGGGTTGCTCTCGTTCCATACAAGCTTTTTCAATCATGTTTTTTTGAGTGAATCATAGCGTCATGGTATTAGCGCAATGCTACCAGCGCCGTATGTAAGAGCATGGTAACATAGCGCAATGGTATCAGTGCAGTGCGCTGATACCACTGCTGGCGCCGGTATCAGTGTATCAGCGCTTCAAAATTTGCTGCGTTACCCATGTCTAAAGCGAACCATTCTACAATTGTTAAATTCAACAAACATAATTCCACACTACATACTATAGTCATTTACTATTTCGTACTATGTATATTGTTGGAATACTATTGTTTGTGGTTGCTTACTTTTTTTGCACCACGGACGTTGTTTATCAACCACGCGTCATGGTGCATAAAAGTAATCAACTATTTTTTTATGGTTGTTTTAACTATAGCCCATAGTTAACGCAAAAACAACTAAGGAAAATTTTTGATTTTACCAAGATTTTTCTTTCAGTGTAAGTTTTTTTAACCCTCCTGATAGAAAATGTACTTTGTTTTGCCTGAAGCTCCCTTGAGTAGTTCAATCACTCTAAAATTTTCATTTGATTTTTCGCGCAAATACTAAGCAAACGACATTTTCAAACCATTTCTACCCTGCTAACAACGCACTTGTGTAACAAGTCCAAAAAAAATATTCCAAACCCTTTGTTACCTACCTTCAGATTCAACCACACAATCTAAAAATATACATTTACCTTCGAAATTGCTACGTTAACATTCATTGAAATACTCCGAAAATCTCTTGCAAATCACCACCCGAAAATGGCCATTCAAGTTCAATGTCTTAGAAATCCTATATTAAGCCTCTGGTTCAAATCACTCCTTCGCCAGTTTTCTCCGCGTCGTTTCGCAAGTAATAATTTCCAACTAGACCACCTGTTTCGAATCGAGTCACCAAACAACGAGATGAACGGAATTGCCGGTATTATATTCCTTCACTGCGAAGTTTATTGCTCTCCCGTGACAGCTATGTTGGGCGTGGTGAGAGGCAGTAGCGGTGGTATAGGAATGCTTTCGGAATCCCTCTAAATTGGCCTCCTCAAAAATGTTCCCGTTCACCAAATACCTGTTTGTCATTGTCCTTCGTTTGCAGAGGGCTAATATCTGATCCGAAAAGAATTCCATTTTTCCATGCCATCAAATGACGTAACAGTGACTAGGAGGAAATATGCATTGTACATGGTTAATGTCTACCGGTCTCGCAATTATTCACGTACACGCATAAGAAATTCCAGTGGAGAGGTCCTTGAACTTCAACCGCTGTAAATCTTGAAGATGTGTGTCCTCATCAAAGGTTAAAGATGCCAGTTGATATTTGTTGGACTTTATACTACTATAGAACTATCAGTGACGCTATAATTGAGGTATTCAATGAGCAAACAAAATCTTACAAGGACTCAATGGCATATAAATGCCTCAAACCACAGCATTATCAGTTCAATATTTTCCGCCATGACCCGTATCCTATTCAAATCGAACAACGATCGTGGGCAGCAGTCTTTTCCTATACGTTTAAAATTTCTGAATGGAATACCACAGACGAAAAAAGCGGCCGTTGCTCCTTTCAATTTCTAAACAAAGCAAAGAAAGGCTGCTGCATGGCACTCGAACAGTGGTGCGTGTGGAGCTGGTACAGGGGGTAAAAGTGCGTGACCGTGGGAAAACACTGAGCGTATTCATTTTATGTTTCGGCTCCTGCTTCTTCTCTGTTCGGGTATTTAGTCCTTTTACGCGATACCTATATTGAAGGAACAGCAACGACTAATGAGCAATTGTGCATTCGTTTTTTGAACCTTTGGAGCTGGTGTAGTTGGCAGTTTTTGTTTGTTTGTGTGCTTATTCTTGATGGGAGCGATGAACGATAAGAAATATATAGGAAATTCGAAACGGAAGGTTGTTGGCCAATTTGATTTTGATTTGAGGGAAAACAAGGAGGCGGGAATTGTTTGAAAATAATTTGAACAAGGATGTAAGATGAACGCAATTTCGAATGGGTGTGTCTACTACTGATTGAATGAATTACTTAAGTGTGCAAGAGAAAACACATGGGGTTGAATCGTAGGGATGCTTAGTGAAAAGGATGGAAACGAAAATACTCTTTAAATACAAAATGTGTAAATAAAATAATGAAACTGCTATTTTTCAATCTTCTTATTCAAATAGGGCTACAACTCAATATTATCTCCGTCAAATTAACGTCCTGAAGAAGGGTCAGAGGGTCTTACAATCCTTATAGCTGTGTAGAAACTTGGATCCTGGAAATTATCCATATCCCCGCACCAAATATTCTTCTTCTTCTGTGTGAATCAGATATTATAAGGATTAAGCCTTTATGAATTTGGATTGATGTGTAGAGGTACCGGCAAGCATGTGAAAAAAAATCCTTAAAACTTTCGAGTTTCCTGAGAAAAATTTCCTGTTTAGGAAAGAAATGCATCATACTCTATGGAGTTTCTCTGGGGCTAAGCTTAAGACCGCAGGAATTTTAGTTCAATACTGGAATATCGAGTAAAAAGCCAAATTTTGATGTTGTTTGCAGCAAGGATAGAAACATTATTTACATTATTGGATTAGATAACGCTTCTGTAAATGGTGCTAAAGCTGTTTCCAGCATTTAGCGATAGATTTCAGACGGCATCTTTGTCAAAATAAAGGATAATCGCAACTTTCTGTGCTCCCAAAAGCATCCTGAATGTGTCTTTATTCTTGGTGGATTATTCTGGGCTAACTCAGTGTGATGGAAACGAGCTCCACCCCAGTGGAGACACTGCTAAATCTTGAGCCACTAAGCCTCGAAATCCTAGTGGAAGTGGCAAAACAGGCGATAAGCCTACTACTTATTGAAATTGAAAAAAAAATCAATTGATTTTATGCGACTTAACATCCAACATCAATAAAAATTCTTTACAAAACACTAAACACTATTCATCTCATATACGAAACAGCTCTATTTTCTAACAGCCAAAGTGCTTTAAAAGTAACTTTACAGCAACGCGATAGAAATTCTTGCGTTTGAGTCAAAACCTCAAGTATCTCGTACCATAGTAAGCCAAAACGCTCAGTTCATTGCAGCGTATTGAAGTATGCTACACAGAACACTAAAGTGATCTTGCCTCAATGCACGTGCCATGATGTGTGCATACATCCTATAACAACATTACACAATTGATGGTCGTAAATACTTTGCAGTGAATGGTCCTAAATAGCGGCGGAGACGCTGCTCAGCTCACCGCGTCTTCCTGTGCAGAGAAAATAAAAAAAACCCTTTCTTACCCGCCCGGTAAATGGCTCAGAAATATTTGTGCATGAGCGCAGTTTTCTGTTCTGTTTCGCTACATAACTTGAACCTGGTTTGTTTTGGGCGACTGAGTTTAGAATGTAATTTGTATGTATGAATATTGCCATGGATTCATTGTTTAGCATAGGATGTTATTTGTATGTTTCATTTCTGTACTGAATTTATTACTGAGCTGTAGAGTTTAATGTTTGCTTGTAAATTGAAATTATTTTGATTCGTGTGTTTGCTTGTTATTGCTTACAGTGCGTAAATTAGTATTCGAATGATTAAGGAAAGATAGTTCTTTTTCCAAGAGTACAAGAGCATTAACATTCGGCATACAACGTGAGGTTATTTTAACCCCAAAACTTAAAGACATGAAGCTGATTTTATGGAAGAGGTATGAAGATTTGTTTGTTTTATTATTAGCTTGTTAGTACAAAGATTAAAAAAATATTTGAGCACGTTCTATTTAATATATACACAGAATAGATACAATATCTTATGGGATAAATCTAATCCCACCTTATATGGGTGAAGAATTATTTTCACGTTCTATGCCGCAGGTTTAATTGACTTTTTCTTGGAAATTGATGCGATTTCATCATAGAAAATCTCATACTTTGGCACTTTTCACTTATACTACTAGAGGAAAAAAAAGTACTTTATAGATTCGTGGTGACTAGGACCACTGATTTCACTTTTTATTTAAAACAAATTTCTACTTTGAAATATCTTGCACCATTCAAACATTGACGAGATTGATAGTGATTATAGTCAGTAGGAAAATTACTGAATCAAACAATTGGAAATCGAATGCAACTTTTAATGTTTGCCGCGCTCAAATACCTACCTGTTTATACTGGAAAAATATGCAAAAATATGTCTGCTTCTTTTAAAGACACGAGATATCACTGGTCTGTAGGTATAAATCATAGGATACCAAAAGGCTAACTAAGTATCCTAGGGGACATCAGACCGCCTCGCATAAAGACACGCAAATTTGGCATACGGGTAGCTCAAAGATTGATTGTAGAGTGGCAGTACGGATCGTAGGACCCAAGCGTAAAATGCACTTTCGCCTCCAGGAGAGACCACTGTCCATCAAGCAGAATTATCTGCTATACTTAAGGCCAAACTTAGAATAAAGAAGGGTAAACAGGTTAAGAATTAAAAACTTATTTAATAGCCAATCGATTATCAAGGCTGTCAATCTCGATCAAATTAACTCAGCTTTACTCCTAAATGAAATAGGAGAGCTTCCATCTTATACGATCCCTGGCCATTAGAGGTAATAAAGAAACGAAAAAGCTAGTACCAAGGTCAAAAAATAGCTAAATTGCCCTACATTGGACCCATTCCGTGCTAGGGCTTTTACTGGGCCAAGACTAACAGTAAAAGTAAAAGGTCGGAATAAAGAAATTATCAAAAACTGCTAGCTCAATTTAGAGAATTTGAAAAACTCAATAGACTAGCTCAGTATCAATACCAAAATAGCAAAAGAACCAGTGACTCTCCGTGATAAGTTCGAAATGGCCATATGTGCAGATTTACTAGGCCATCTTCGTTACAAAAAGTACCTCAACAGAATAGGTAATGGTGGAATTTGACCAGCAATCGAAAACCAATCAATAAAAGGGGCTTTTCGCAAAACGTATTACAAGCGTTGATCCAAAATTAATGATAATCAATATAAACCAAGGTGCTTAAACTTAAAAAAAATATTTTCTTCCAACATAGTCTTCTAACAAGTTCGTTTAGTCCATCTATTTTCCAAACCCAAGATACCCTTAGACATTTGTTTTGTGTTTATTCTCCCAAAACGCCCCAACAGTGGCCATCACTTCGCTATTATCTTTAAATTTCTTGCCCCGGAAGTGTTTCTTGAGCTGAGGAAAGAGGTAAAAGTCATTGGCAGCTAGATCTGGCGAATAGAATGGATGTTTAAGCAGCTGGAATCCTGTTTCTTGAATTGCAGCCTTGCAAATCGGTGCGTTGTCTTGATGAAACAGCACTCCGGCTTGCAGTTTACAGCGTCTTTATTCCTCAATAGCTTTCCGCAATTTTCTTATTAAGTCTGCGTAGTAAGAGCCTGATATAGTGGCTTCCTTTTCCAAATATTCCACCATAATGATTCCTTCAGTGTCTCAAAAAACTGATACATAACCTCCCTTGCCGAACTCGACACCTTGAATTTATTCGGCATTGATGAAAAGGGTCGCTTCCAGGTCATCGATTGCTGTTTGGTTTCTGGATCGAAATGGTGGATCCAGGTCTCGTCCATGGTTGCGAAACGTGACAAAAACTTCTCCAAATCTGCTGGAACTTTTCGAGATTCGCCCTAAAAATGTCGACTCGTTTATCCCTTTGCTCTTCGGTGAACATTCTCGGCAACCAACGAATAGAGACCTTCTTCATGTGCAATTCGTTGGCAACGAATTTTTCGAATACTGCCATACGAGATCCCTGTGACCTCAGCTACATGCCTGATGGTCACTCTTCGATCTGCCAACACGACATCTTCGAAGTGGAAATAGCCGATTACCACTACTTTTGGGTCACCCCCTCGTATAATACGTGAATGCGAAAAGCTCTCAAAATCACCTGAATGTAAGAAATAGTAGCTTCACAGATTAACTTTGAATAAAACAGCCAAACATGACTGAGCAGCGAGACATCTTTCAGACAACTATAATTTCTCCGCTGCTCAAATATTGTTGAACAATTTACTTTCCACTTGAACACTTTCTGTACGGTTCTGAACGAAATCTGAAAACTTTTAAGTATAATTAACATGCTAAGTAAATAATGTATACCGATTTACCGAACTAATCGACGAGTTGGTGTCTTTGAACGCGACTATTTCGCAATAGTTTGACAGCAGTCGAATTTTACTTTTTCAAGATGGCCGTTGGTCGGTGACGTAAGTAGAAGATGATTCATAGGGGATTCATCAATTTGTTTGAGAATTTCGATAAACAATATACATATTTATTTTTATTTATTTATTTATTTATTTGGTGCGTATTCAATACAACAGGCAAAACTGCCCAATTACAGATTGGATACAATGAAAAAAAATAAAATAACAAGAACTAAATAAGAATATATGAATATTAGTATATAAAATGATTCAAGTTAGAATAAAATAAAGTAAAATTAACTAAAGCAAAAAGAAGAAAAAAAATCCATTACAAACATGAATAATCAATTCAACAAGAAATGAGCCAAAAAACAGATAGGATACAATGAAAAAAATAAAAATAAGAAGAATTAAATGAGTAAATATAAATATAAATATAAATATATAAAAAATAATTAAAAGTGGTAAATTCAATGAAGTAGAAATAAGCTGAACAAAAAAAAAAACAAAACCAAATTAGGATCTGAAGATCAAACATGTATGTAAGTATATATAAAATTAAAAATATACAAAAAATCTTAAAGTATTAAATAATAAAGTAGAATTAAGTAGAGTGAAAAAGAAAAGAAAGAATCCATTATAAACAATAACAGAAAATAAAATTCATTAGTTAGAATCAAACATTTTACTTCGAACCATATTTTTGAAAATGGCAATAGATTGTGGAAGAGGACCAAGTTGAAGACTATTGTGAGTGCGTAAGAGTAGTAAAACGGGAGAGGAGAAGAAAGTGTCCGTACGAGCATACGGCACTTGAAATAGAATGGAGGACCTGATTGGCCGCTCAATGAACGAAAATGCTAATGAGGAAGATAGGTAGCCGCGACAGATTTTGAAAAGGAAACTCTCATCCAAGTAAACTCTGCGCTGCTCAAGGAGTGGAATGTTAAGAAGATATAGACGTTCACTATAGGGTAAATACGGCAGACTATATTTAAAAAGTAAAGTACGTGTAAACCTGCGCTGAACTGATTCAACAGCGTCAGAGAGGTATTTGAAACGAGGACACCACACTTGACTGCAGTATTCAAGTACAGAACGGACTAGGGTAATAAATAAATGGACACAAGTAGAGACACTAAATGAATTGTGGCAGGAACGAATCATGAAGCCAGCAATCCGAGAAGCTTTTCTAGTGATAGTAAGGACATGAACGTCAAATTTCAGTTTGCGATCAAAGGTGACCCCAAGATCTGAGAAATGATCGACACAAGAGAGCATAGTGCCATCAATAGCATAAGGAAAGACATGAGTGTGAAGCTTAAGGGAAAAGGACATAGAAAAACACTTGGAAACATTAAGGGACAAACAGTTCAAGTTAAACCAACCAGAGAGAGCATGCAAATCGTCCTGAAGAAGCAGAGAGTCACTAGTATATTTGATGACTCGGAAAATTGGTTGGCAAAAAACTTAATAATGAACAAAAATAGTAATAATTTGTAAAATACACTTTGATTTATTTCCTAGTGGCTACAAAATAACATACTAACGCAATATTTTAACAAGTAAGAGTGTGGAAACTTCCTATCATAAAAAAAGATATGAATTCAAAGCCGATAATCATATTTTAAAACATTTTTGACATCAATATCAGACTTTAATTGGATTCGATGCCTTATTTCTGACAGAAACCGATCCCAAGCCTGGTTTAAAAGAGGGAGTTTATTCGAAAGACGAGTACAGTGCTCGTTATCAAAGTAAAATTTTATAGGAAAATATTAAATTTATTTTTCGTAATATCAGTTATTGAATTTTACTCGAGCTTCACAATAATATGACATAGTAACATTGTTTTATATATGCATCACATTTGTGCAACATTTACTTATTTCAAATTTTCGCGTCAAGCCCCTGCATCCAAAACGATGCTTTACTGTGATTGGGATCTGACAAACTCATTCAAGAGGTCATACTGAGAGTTTGAATTTTTTTTACTTCATATTGAAAGTTAGTTTGTCTTTGTTTCATATTTCCGATTCAAAGAGTTTTTAACGTCAGCAACTAATTTTTGTCAACAGTGTCAATTTTTGCAAAAAGATATTAATTATAAAATTACTTTTAATATTGATCATATTAATTAAGAACTTCTGTTATTGCTCTTCAGTTTCTTTATAATCTTAATTACTTTGCATTAACTTCTACAGCAAAAAAAAAACACATTGCATCTATAATTTTCAAACCTCAATACCTATCGTTGCAAATTATTGTTTAGTCAATCGAAAATATTCAACCCAAATCACAGGGTCTGTAATCAACTTGCTTGATTCCGAAATCACTAGACTAGAAGATAATTTCTGTACCTAGATTTTCTCAAGCAAAGTCATATGCAGCGCTAAACCGACATTCAAAACCCCGTCAATAACCTTTGAAGGACATCT
This sequence comes from Nemotelus nigrinus, assembly GCA_947369275.1. Lineage (NCBI taxonomy): Eukaryota > Metazoa > Arthropoda > Insecta > Diptera > Stratiomyidae > Nemotelus > Nemotelus nigrinus. The sequence goes on from OX376373.1 coordinate 142,589,262, forward strand.
CCAAAAACGAGGACTTTTGCGGTCAACGACTTTACCTTCCGCGAATTTTATACAAAATAACGGTGCTGCTTTGGCGTTTACTTTACCTAGGCAAGGCTATTTCTTCGAATAGATTAACCTTGCTTGGGACCTGATCCAAATGCAACAACAGCCCATTTCTCCGAAATCAATGTGACGTTTCCAACAAGCGTGATTGAAGTCTGGTCTAAAATTGTCTCGAATTACATAGCTAAAATTGAAGTGTACATCAAAAGCAATACAAACAAAACGGTCATCAAATCTTTTCATGCAATCCGATTGCAGATTAAAGTCTTGCATCATAAACATCAAAAAAGCATCTGTGACCGCAAAAAGAACCCTATAATTTCCCCAAACGAACGAACGCCAACCCCATGAAAGTACCATCCGTATCCAAATTTCTCGGCTCGGACCCGACCCGGGCCATAAGAAGATTACCCAACTTTACAAATCGAAGGAAGACAGCGCGGATGATGCCCCAACGAAGAAACTAAAAATGCTAACGTATCGCAGTATGTATGTACATAGTGGAAGAAGCAAACGCAGCAGCAGCACAACCGAAATGAAATGGAAAGATGGAAAAGAGCGCGCAATGGATCAGTTGGCGACGGCAAGAAGGAGAAAACAACATCACAAAGAAGAAGAAGCGGCAGTAGCAGCAAGCAGATGACAATATTCGGGGCCATTGACCTCCGAAACTATGGCAAAGACCGTGAACGAGCGAGCGAATGGTGGTAGCGGAGCACATGCGCGCAGCACCAGAGCACGTTGTCGACGGCAAACGGATAGTAATCGTGCGTACGTTTATAGCCGTCGCGCTCCTTCAAACTTTAGCAACAAGGCTTTGGAAAAGTCAGTATTTACATATATATAGAGTGTAAAATTTTTAACTTTTATTTCCAGAACGGCGAATTTCATGAATTAGATTAGAATATTTAAAAAAAGCTTAAGTGCATTATATTTTCACAAAACAGTTTTACGCTCAATTAATTTTCGCTTCAACAGATAATTGCTTCCTTTAGATAGATTTTAAGTAAAAGAAACAACGGATTTCTATCATAAAATTTAACAGATATGCTCACTTAATATTAACAATTTTTACTTCTTCAATTTTCAACCATCAACTTCCATTTGATCAGATTTGGAGAATTTCATCACGCGAACGGTACATCAGCGCAAGTACACCTGACGAGTGTTTTTCGAACGACAGAGGCACAAAATATTATTTCGGCCAGTTGTTCGACTATCGAAAAAAGAAGATGAGAGCCATTATTACTTCCTGTTTTCGTGGCTCCCCTCTACCATCGATTCTTTGGGGAGGAATCTGATACTCCATTTCGAACTCACTCAGCCAGCAGTCGTTTCGCTAGCATAACGCTGCGACATCCCCAAATAAAAATTCGATTTGCTCAAAAAGTACTTGCAAGCGACATTGAATTTTACGCTTATTTACTTCAGTACAGCTACAGGGCGCCATCTCAATAATGTAAGTAATATACCATAGTGGAGAGGGTGTCGTCCCTTATATGGTCCCATGGCCCTATACAGAGAAGTCGCGGCTTTATGATAACGTATCACTATGACGGTACGTTCAAAGATATGCTGCTGCTTCTGTCCTGATGTGAGCCACCTAAATTTAGTAACTTCATATCGTAGGAAAACGCCATATTCGATTTATTTTCGTCGATGGGGGGATGATAGATTGCAGACAATTTTGGGGGAAAGATGCAAAGGGCTCACATGGCACTAGCAACCAAGGGATGAGTAAATATGCTTTTCAAATGGAAACGTTGGAGTCGGCGGAGGAAGGGCGAGTCAGATTCTTTCGAAATATAGATTTTTGTGGGAAGATGGCGAATTTTCGTAGGTGTGTTTGCGCTTTGCAGATGTTTAAGGTGGAACAGAAGGCATTCTCGGGCGCAGCTGATTGATTTTTGAAAGTCAAGGTGGATGTTAAAGCTAAATCTGCGTTTTCCCGAATGGAATTTATATGACTGGTTTTCGTTTCGGGAATTGTTGAAGATTTAATTTTTTTAGGTGATTATATGACGGGCTATAAAATTAGTTGTATTGTCCATTTGAAAAAAAAATGTAACAAATTTAAATAATATTTTGAAGATTTTTCGTACTATGGTTATCGCGAATTGAAAGCAATCAACTGGTTCTGCAAACTTTTTTGATGGAACAATTGAACATGACAGCTGCACGACATGCAATTTCATCCATCTCTTAAAGATATTATACCTTGATAATACCGACTCTGTGATGTTAAGGAAAGTGTTGCTAGTGAGCATTTCCGCTTTTATAGTCTACAGTGCGTATCACAAAGAACATATGAGTAGAAAGTACACAAATCGTAACTGCCATTTGCATTTAAATTATTCATTTCTCAATCATTCATAGGAACAAATAGAAACCGAAATGTGAAAGTTATTTTTTCGCAGCAAAGTTTGACTGTTTTTGCACATTAAAATTAGGTTGGATCTTTATAACTGTCTGCGTAGGTTTGCATGTGTTGTAACTTGCTGTTTTGCCCAACATACCTTCATTGTAAGTCCCGCATTAGGAATAAACAGCATTCGATATATGTTAGCAAAGCTACTTGCAAAATCGCTCGGCCATAATTGTTGCTGAAGTCTCATATTTCAGCAGACTATTGACACTTAGATTATAATTATTTGATCATTGCACTTTATTTATTCGAGATAGTTTTTATTCGTTTACAAAAAAAAACATTAAAATGTGCTTGGAATTTGAAAGTTTTCAAAGTTTCAAACAATTGATAAGTCGTAAAAATAACTGTAAAAAGCTATATTTTGTATTTGAAAGTGATCTGGGACATTATTATTGATCGACTCCGCAAATCTGTACACGATTGTTACTAATGTTCGAAGAAAAACATTAGCATTAAAATCACTTTGGTAAAAAATTTATATTTCTATATATATATATATATATATATATATATATATATATATATATATATATATATATATATATATATATATATATATATATATATATATATATATATATATATATATATATATATATATATATATATTGAAGCATCCGTAACTTCTGTTCACGAGAACTCACGACCTAATAATCAGATACATCTGAAATGCACAGAATGTATTTGCATTAAGTAGGACCAGGTCTGATAGAATCGATTTAGGAATGTGGGCAACTCTGTGCCAGTGGTGCCATCTTGAAAAATTACAAAGAAAATAAATACTTTTTGCTCTATGAATTCTGATTCGGTGATCAGATTTTCATGAAATTCACACAGTAGCTGAACCTTGAGTAGTAGCTTTGAGCCACGTGCGGTAGAAATTTGGTCGAAAAATTCGATTGGAGCTACCAGCTATGGTAATTTTGGTGTCTTATATTTTGAAAATTTTCTCAGAAAAAAAAGGTTACTGCCCCACAACATCCAGTACAGTCATGAAATCAAAACGAAGCTCATATGGTAAATGGCACTTACTGTAGGCAATATTCAGGAAAAATCTGGTTGAAAAACCAATATAGGGTTGCCAGCTATTGTTGGTTTTTTATTATTTTGCCATATCTTTATTAAGCGATTTTTCGTAAAATTTTCAAACGGTAATGATCTTGTTGTGACAATTAACAACAAAAATTAACATTTCGAAAATTTGAAATTTTGCGCGGGCGGTAACCCTAAATTTCTTTGCACCCCTGTGACTTGCAATGCAGCCACCGAATCGGAACGAAATTTTCATGGTATATTCATTTCAATGTGAGGCAGATGTGATATATTTTGGCTTTGATGCTAGCAAAGGGTTCTCTATTTTCGTATCAATAAATGCTTACATTAAGTATTCATATTGCTAACATTTACTATGAAAATAAGTTACCAATGTTTAAACTTTCTAAGTTCTGGAATTTTTTCGGATAACTATCCCAAAAATTTTTGTATCTCTGTAACTTTCGACGAGGTTACCGGATAAAATCGAGATTGATTAGATAATTTGATTTTGAAGTGAGGCAGTTGCGGAAAACTTTTAGTTGCAGTGCTGGTAAAGTGTCGCAAAATCTTAGCTATTTCTTTATTTATGTTGCAGGAGATGCTGCTTTCAAAGTTTTGTACTGTTCGACTTTCCTAAACTTTGAAATTCATGCAAGTGGTAACCCTGAAAAACTTTCCACACTATAAGTTTAAATGCATTGGTGAGATCAAAGCAGTCTTGCCCTCGAAACAGGTTGGAACACGTGTGCTAGAACATGCACTCAAAATCTCCAGGAATCTTCTATTGTTCATCGAACTTTAGTATTTCTATCGGTTCAGGTGCGCTAGAGCTTTTTCATCTACATTCACTCATAAATTAGATGATTCGAATAATTAATTCGAGGAAAATCTTTCAACCAATCTGCTATCAAACCAAACTAAATATTTCAGATCGTAGGCTTCTTTGAAATTTCCAATGAGAAAAAGTAGCATAAAATTTCTTTTCTTTAAAACTAGCAAAAAATAAAGCAATTTCACCTTGAACCAAAAGCAATTTCATATCAAAAAATAAAGCAATTTCATATTTCATATTAAAATAACATTCCATTTATGGAATTGTTTTTGTGGCATGATTAAAATTGACATTTTTTTTACTAAGTTGTTTCGAAAGTGTGCACTGATTCTCATCAGACATCAGCTCATAGTGAATACCTAACTGATGTGACCATTTGCAGTGGGAGATCATTAATTTTTTTTTTGTTTATATATATGTATATATATATATATATATATATATATATATATATATATATATATATATATATATATATATATATATATATATATATATATATATAAATATATATATATATATATATATATATATATATATATATATATATATATATATATATATATTTATATATATATATATATACGTTTTTTCCAGTTTGGACCATAAATACTTTCTAGCACATAGATCTGGTAACTAAGCAGGTGTTCTAATTCGCTTTGATCGATTCCACATCAACCACGCCCAACCTAGATCAGAGGTGTGCTTATCCTTTAAGTTAAAATAATTTCATTAATTATGAACTAGCTTTCAAAACTAAAATTATTTTATTCAGAGATCAATTTTTTCCTTTACATGCTAGATATATTTAAATTTAGATAGATGCAGATTATTCAGGTGCTCTCAGCTTCCGATGCTATAATTTTTCATCATCTGTCCTCCAATCTAGCGATAATCGGAAGTTGAAAATATTTTATAGCATTTATATATTTTTCTTATAAACATTTTATCTGTGGATTTTACTTTCGACATGGTTGACTCAAACAAAAGGTTCAAATATGTTTTGGTCAGTAAAAGTTGGTTTCCATACTCTTTCTCCTATTTGTTTTCGAAATTTTCCCCTAAAAAATATCAATTATTACATCTTCCGCTTCAATCATAGTTCACAGACCCATTTTTGTCGATATTCAATTTATTACTTTTGTTTAGTCAAAATAACGACCAATTCTTTAATAGAAATGCTCATCAATTTTCGACAAACTTTAAAATAACAACAAGTGATAAAAACTTTATCCCATATTTCATTATTTTCATGCTCTCTCAGATGCCCTCATGAAAGCTGTGTTTCATGAGTTTAACTTTCATTGTTGAAATGACTTTAACTTTTTTAATGCTAAGGATGTAAATTTAATTGTTTTTCATTAGAATGAGCTTGTATGTTTTGATTTTATAATCGACAATTCATTTTTCGCGAACTTAAAAAGCTTTCTGCGTATCAATTATTTATCAGCAGTTAAGCTTTGAATAACTATAACTCTATTCCGTATTTGGAAGCAACATGAGATATTAGTTTCGAGCAAACCCGCAAATTTTATATTTAAACCGCAATATATGAATGTGTTCATCTATTTTCGAGCTATACCAAAAACTTCCTGAGAATCAAACAGTTGAAAATTTCAGGAAAACTCTTACTCATTTTCCCTAACTACTTAAAACCACACACACACACAGCCTCTCTCATTAGTCACGAATAAAACGTCAAAAAATTTTCCCATTACTAACCCCAAAACAGCACCTTCAACGCCCGAAATATAATTTGATTTGTCATAACATTCATACCCACTCGATTTACTTACCTGTATGTTTCATGAAACCTCCAAAAAAACTACTAGTTCCTCCAAAAGGTTTCATTATAACAAAATTACGCATATAAATCTGTACACACCGTCCACTCCTCCTCTCTTGCATAAATGTACTGTGCCATGAATCAAGGTACTACTGTGCGTAGTGAAAACTCGTCATAGCAATCGTTCTCACGCCAACTGTTCTACACTAAAAACTATATATCCGATTGATATATGAATAGAAACCAGCGCACTAATTCTCAGCATGTACGGCGAAATATTTATAATCGGTGGTTCAAGGAACGTCCCCAAATTAAATGCTTTTTGCCCAAAAATAAATAAAACAGAAAAAAACAAACAGATGAAGTCGGTCGGTGAGCCTCTGCAGGTCAAAGCCATGCCATCGCACAATTACCCCGCTCACGATTATCATGCGTTCCATTCCGATGCGAACGTTTAATATAGATTTTTGTTTGTTCTTCTTGTCGCACACATTGCTACTGATAGTGTAAAATCACATTAGCCCGACTCTTATCGTTCCGAGTTTTCGCGAAACGCTCTCTTTCAATTTGCTTGGAGCATCCATATTGCATGCAGATCAATACTTTGCAAATATTTCCTTAATTTTTCATAATTTCCTGTGAATTAATCTATTTTAGGCAATTCGACAGATTCATCGATTGTCATGCGGGCGTTGAACGAAGAGGAGGCCGGCCGGAGCTCTCGAATAATCGTAATTAGAACGATGAACATGTGAACCCCAATGCGGTGTGAATGAACTGTCTGCCTCTCTGTTTTCATTTTGCTAACGTGCATTTTCCCGTGGTCTCGAGTCACAGTCGAGTTGATTCTCTCTAGTTCGAGTGACTCTCTTCATCGATGTGAATGTCGTGCAGCAACGCAAGGCGAATATCTGCCGGGATTGTGCGGAACTCAAGAGTTCCATTCCGCTGTACGCTCTTTCTCTTGATTATTGTGCTTGAATTGCTGTTTTCGAGGTGAACGACCGACCTAGCCATGCTGTCGTTTGTTCGATTTGTATGAGAGAGCGAAATATTATTCGCTCGCTTAACGTTTAATGCCTAATGTGTATTGTTCGTATGGCGAATCAATGCCTAAACCGAGGCGCTATTGGGTGTTGATAATCGAATAAGAAACGCGGCGAGTGGTGGTTCAGCGGTGCGGGGTCTTGTGGTATTTTTGTGTTGTTATGGAATTTTGGTAGTTTGAATTGAGCGTGATTATATTGCGATTTTATAACGGCTTGTTTAAAAAAAAATAGGTAAATTATGGAAAAGTCTCATAAAATTGCAATCTTAGGATAGAGTAACTTAATAACTTTGTTCATTATTTGAGGCAGATTGCTACAATCGTCTCAGTTACAATCGTTTAGGTTACAATTATTTCCAGAATCTACCCCTTCTGAATGTAACTTCCCAATATAAATTTCGTTAGATAGTTCTGTTCGCTTTAAAATTTTCCCATAGTTTTCCTCGTTGTAATTTTTGATACTTGGTGAAATTTCTAATGCTGTATTACACCATAGCTAAAATTTTATTGCCTCAAACTACCCCTAAGACGCGCTGAAAACGGAAAGATCGATGAACGATTACGGTCTATCAATTCAAGTGTGTTCACGCGCAAAAATGCCGTGCATCAATCAATTGTCTAAGCAACCTCCTCCTCTTCTTTCCAAAAAAAATAAGCCTAATCATAATCACCCTGATAATGAACGAACAGTAAGCACAATGGCGGTCAGCAACTGACCGAAAAAAACGCCAAAATTAGTTCTGAACGGACACCTGCGCACGATCTAAGCTAATTTATGCAGTATTGCGTAGATTTTTGTATACTTGCAGGCTATAGCCACTCACAACTACCTCCTCACCCCGCGAAATTCACGATTTAAATTTCCCTTGCGGTCACCGGCAAGCAAGCATGGCTTCATCATCGATAAAAATATGTATGTACATAGCTACGAAAAAATCAAGTGCGCGAACGTCGACGCGCTCAAGTCCACACACAATGCACATGACCGATAAGAGACGACGACGACGACGATGAGCAACCACAACAAGCTCAAGATAATCTCGATGAACATTTTCAAGTTCAACGGTCATTAAACTTTCGGAATTGTTTGGACCTTGTGATGACTCCTCCGGAACGCACGTTCGGTCCGTCCCGGCTTGGCTCGGTTCGATTGTAGTATGCGAAACGCCAAGCATAATATCGCGGGCCAGTTGATCAGCAGCACCAGCTTCGTTGTATCTGAACTCCACCACGAGGGTTTGGAGTCCGTGGCGAGGAAGAGCGGTTCAGGGCGTACGGTATCTTTGCGTCAGATGAGAATTGTTTGGCGTTATTGGAGGCAGTATGCCTGTCACAATACGAGTCAGCAGAAAACAGACCAAGAAAGTGATCTGGCTGAGATTATTTTTAGAATTTGCGGATTATATTTTCGCATTTAGGCGGCAGGGACGTAATGTAGGAATGACATTGATTGGCTTGAAATGTATCGATTTGCCATGATTCGCGCTGGATGAGACAATGGGATGAAGTTCAGGAAACTATAATACTTTTTATTCTATTCGTTCCTTTCTTCAGTATTTATTTTTGCAATTCATGAAGTCAAATCAACATCAATTCTTAAAATCTATAATTAAAAATAATAAAATATATGAAATAAGATAACGGTTTTGACATGTTTTCTTCTTCAACAACCACTATCTTCACTACAATCCGTTTCGCGTATGTTCCCTTCGTCAAAACACAAGCAAATTGTTCAACGAACTTGATTTCACAACATTTCACAGTCAAGTTCAATGTGCGACCGTCCCTGACACATCTATATCTTCCACCCACTCACGGTCACATTAACTCATCATATTATTGGCAATGCCACAAATATTACCATTTTCTCTCATTACACACAGAATTTCAGACTACACACATGTGATGTTCCATTCACAGCAATTTCACCATAAATGCTCGCCCGGCCAACAAAATCTTAGCAATTATCAGCTCGCTGAAGCAGCAACGGTAGCCGTTAGTTTTTTTTCGCGGTTGATTCATAATCAATTGGTCGTCAAGATATGACACGTCAAACAAGAGCTAATAACCTTTTGCATATTTAAATAGTTTGCTTAATTCGGTAAATTGAAAATGGAATGAATGGAATTCATCTTAGAACAAGCAGTACCTACAGTGTGAAACCTAAATGGAATGATCAATTAACGTAATTAATCGTGATAGGGAGAAGGAGGAGGGCTATGTAGTAAGTAGTGTGGTGAAATTGAAGCGTATCGATACGAAGAGACAGTAATACTAACTAAGAGTAGTCATTAAATAGAATTTTGCAATAGTATGGCAATGAATTGATATGACCTTGTATTCAGTGGGTAGAATTTAAAGTGAATTCAATAATTTTTCATAATTGTATTGAAATTGCTGATGTTAAAATCGGTATAGATAGTAATTTTATCTTCGATTTTAAAAAAAAGTTGTGCGTGAGAAAGAGATTAAAGTTCAAAGAAATTTTGTGGCCTTTTAAGGGGAGTTCTAGATATTTTCGATGAAAACCAAATGAAAACAAAATTAAATTGGAAAATGTCGATATTTGTATAAAAGATAGACTACTTATACTTCAGATATTTATACTAAATACAATACACTTTTAATTAAAATTTTTCATTTTTTTATTTTCAGGTAAGCAAGCGATGAAATGACTGGAATAGCTGTAAGTTATGATCTTTAGTAATTTTTTTTTTCCAAAGTGAGATATCTCTTGTGAGGAAATCATCGAAATATTTTGTGATTTCACTAAATCAAGTTCTTTGTTATATTTGAATCGAAACATTTACCGAACTCAGATGTATTTTAGCTATCATTCAAATTCGTAAAAATGTGTTTTAACATCCATTATCTATTGCACAAATATGCCCCATACATAAGAAAGGAGACGGAACTATGTGCAGCAACTATAGGGGTAAAACATTGTTGAGTACCTCCTATAAGATACTCTCCTCTATTCTGCAAGAACGGATAGCCCCATACGCTTAAGCCATCGTCGGACAATATCAGTGTGGCTAAATCCCAGGCAAATAAACAATTTACCCTCAGGAAGATGATGGAAAAATGTGTGGAATTCAACATTCCAGTGTACTATCTATTTATAGACTTTAAGGCCGCCTATGCTTGCATAGCCAGGATAGAACTTTATAAAGCCATGAGAGAATTCGCAATCCCAAATAAACTGACAAGATTGTGTAGGTTTACCATGACCAATGTAACAAGCCAAGTCAAAATAGCCGGATTGCTATCCAGACCATTCAACGGCACCAAAACTGGGGCTGCACTTAAATTAAGGAAAGACTAAGTACATGGTGGCAGCTGCAGGAAAAACATCTAGAGTTGGTCAAACCTTCAGGATGGTTGAGCATGAATTTGAGCTAGTGCCATCTTTCGACTACCTTAGGTCAATTGTAGCAGCCGATAACAACATGGAGGAAAAAATAAGCGGGCGGCTACTCAAGTTCATCAAAGCCTACTACAGTCTGTCAAGGTTCTTCAAATACCGAAATCTCACCCGAACATCAAAGCTCCTGCTGTACAAGACCATGGTTCTGCCAGTACTCACGTATGGATCCGAGACTTGGATGCTCAGCAATAGGCACTCTGATCTCTTACCCACAGATATAATTACTAAGATGAAGCTAGGTAAACTCCGGTGGGCAGGACACCTAGCTCGATTGAGCGAAGTGGAACCGGCTGGGAAACACCTTTGCGGCAGTTTTTACGGTAGAAGACAACGTGGGAGACCTTGCCTGCGTTGTTCGGATGGCGTTGATGAGGACGCTGGGAGTTTTGAAAGTGCTCAATTGGATGACATCGGCTCGCGATCGGGAGCGATGGAAAAAATTGTTGACGGAGGCCAGGACCGGGCATCGGTTGCAGCACCGATGGTGATGATGATGATCTATTGGACTGGACTGAAAGAGGTTATGTATTTAAGCTGGCGATGCAGTTTTTGTCTATACCCAGAGGCAAATCCCCTCTCTCCTCCTCGAAAATCTAGGAAAAGTTTTGATTACTTCCTAGGAATCATTCTAGTATTTCCAGATATATTCTGCAACACCTCTCTCTTAACATTACTTTGGTCGTCATTCGATTTCCAACGTTCTGTGGGTAAAGTATACAAAATATGGCGAATGTGAGAATATTAAGTATTGAACAAAATACGAGAGTTCTGACGTTAAGTGAAGCTATTGATTCGTCAAATCGAGAAAATGCGTGAGCAACAGCCTGTTACTAGGCAGCAGTGTGCAGATTTTTGAAATAAATATAACAAAAGTGGGTTCTCAGTCCATGAAAATGATAAAAAGAAACCAACAAAGACTTGGGAAGACCGTTATTTGGCCCAGTTAACGTTACAGGAGCGATTCAAACGAGCGCTAAGAATAAGAAAGGAACTAACCTAAGCCACTGCAGAACATACATTAAGTGTACGGTCTATTAAGAGACGGCTCAAAAAGTTGGGTGCAAAATCAAGAAAGCTGTTCAAAAAGCCTCTTCTTGACTGGCTCACCTAAAAGGCACCCACAGACTTCAAAAACTAACACAGCTCATGGGTGAGTAAGGGGCGCTCTGTGAAGAATTGACAAAGGTAAAAATTTATCTCTCCAAGACCAGGGCCGACCCAAGCCTCAGTAACGCCAATCAGCTTGCCCGTTCAGCGTTCTTTACTACTTTCACTCCAACGTTGTTGCCAAAGTAAACTTTCACTCCAACGTGATTGCCAAAGTAAGAGGGTTTACGTACGTGCCTCAGTTCCGTTCGGCTCTTCCGTGACCATTTGGTAGCTACAGGCGATACGCTGATCACTAGCAATGTGTGTCCGGGACTTGTTAGTTCGGAGCGCATGTCCTCAAATTTCGGCCCCATAAAGCAAGTTGGAATTGGTCGGTACCATCAGGAGCTTCCAACTCACTACGTTCGCCGACGTCGAGCATTAGCCTACTCAGTGAAGTGACAGACCCTACATATGCCCTACGGATACGATGCCAATGAGTCAGATTGGCACCCAAGGTCACTCCCAGATACCTGACTGACTTACTGTCATGGGTATGACAGTTGATGCCCTCCGCTTCGTCAGCATGCCAATTACTGTCTTTGAGACCGCTAGCTGAAGGCCATGCTGGTTCATCCACCGATTTACCTTCCTCATGACTTGGTTAAGTCAAAGTTTGGCGGAATTGACCTGTGCGAAACCCTGTGTCACATCTGAGGTACCAAGCCTCCCTTTGACTCCTTCCTCGGCGTCATCGAGCAACCATCGTTATTACTCTCGCATGATGGCTAGCAAGTAACCAGTGATACAAAACCTGTTCTCGAGGGCACGAACGATGTTTGTCCACCTCACCGAGTTGAAAGCGTTTTGTAAGTCCAGCTTTACCAGCAGAATAACCAGCTAGGTGCGATAATATGTCACCTATACTCTTGCTACTCGCCCAACAACCTCTAAGATGGCATCGATTGCTGAATGGCATTTCCGGAAGCTATGTTGCCTGTCAGAAAAATCGTCAGTCGATCTGACTGCTGACCGTGACTTGAGTAACCCATCGAGAAGCTTCTCTGCAGCGTTCAGCATGCACATACTTAGGGGTTTCACCGGCTACTTTTAGTATTTCGCAGTCTTCAAGTATGAATTATACAAATCCAATAAGAGACGCGGTTGGCTCTCTGCCCCGATTTTAAGCGCCTCGCCCGGCTAGGCTCCGGATCCATTTCTCAACGGGTCTGAGTTGGCCTCGTTACAAAGTGCCTCCTTTTTGGCACGTTCGCCCCCTCTTGATGGCTTTGGTTAGCTCCTTCTTTGCCGCAATGCAAGCAGCAGAAAGTTCGGCCGCCTCGGCCTATTCCTGATTCTCTGCTCCATGTACCTGCACGCTAAATTGATGCGTAGCAGTTCGGCGATATCATCGTTTCACCGTTTAGACATTGAAGTTACACACGCCTTGTGATTCCACTCATGGTGCTGTCAGCAGTGGCCTTTACTACTTGAAACAAGCAATATGATCATCTCGTTTCTATTAAGTTTAGCGACAGTCCAGCCTAGTTACATACTGGAAGAGCGGTGGCGTCCACTCCAACATCGATACTATCTCGACTATGCGCTGCCCGCGAATATTTTCAGTGGGCATACCCCATTTTAATGCCCTCATATTGAAGTTACCTCTTACAATGACATTACTGGCTTCCAGAAAGCTTAGTTTGCCCCCGAATACCTGCATCGAGTTATTCGGGAACAAGTAGCAACTCACGAAGCTGATCTCTCCGTATGTCACTCATTCGTGACCGTTGTCATAGCTACGGCCAGTGATGCCGGCCCTCTGTCCATCAACGAACCAAATCGCCACGTACCCCGAAGCATTTGCCAACCAAGCGGACGAGTTTTTAGCCCTTATAAAGCTCGCTGATCAATAGGATCTGAACCCTATATTTGCAGACGTGAGTAGGTCGTCCGCTGCTTTGCACCCTTGCAGGTTTCTTTGAAGGACTCTCATGTCCTTCTCTGTTTTTTCTTAGTATCGAGTGTGTCGCACCAAAACCCAACACGCACTCGATCCCATTAGGTGCTTGGTGCCATTCGTGCCATGTTTCTCGGTGAATAATATACACTTTAGCGGAGAGCCCACAGAACTTCCCCGAAAATCTTCCTCCTAGCTGGTTTTACGGTGAGAGCATCTATTTTTACATGCACTAACTTGACCTGCTTTTCTCCTTCGTAATTTTCCTCGCCATTTCTTTCTTCTCTCTGAGCAGCACCTCCTTTTTGAACTTTTTTATGCAGCACAAATTTGTGCTTATCAAGAATAGACCTGTGTGATTTTCACTAATATGCGGTCAGCCCTGTAGCTATGGCAGACAGAATCAAATGATCGGGTCTACTGAAAATTATCGGTTTTCAGGGAAATATGTAAACGATACATAGTTTGAATGTTTTTTCCCCACCCTGTAAGTTTCTCCCAAGAGCGGTAACCCTTCACCAAATTATCAGTGTTTGAGTAGAGAATTTGAGAAATCGTAATTTGCAATTATGTATCAAAATAGGGCTACCATTAAATATAAAAGGAGCACGTTTCGTAGAACATGCATTAAAAATCTAGACACTTCATCTGATTTTTTTTCGAAAATCAGTCTTTTTATCTGATCCTATACGCTTGAATTTTTTTCTTGACTTGATTTATTCGAACCAGAAATAATCTTTATAATTTATCTCACTTCCGGTAACCTTTTAATATGACTCATTAAATTTCATGTAATCTACTCATCTAATCCTTTTGAATTAACATTCCATACATGTATGTTCAGAACCTTCTCTCACAATGCAAAGCTATCTTCATTTCAATTCGTATCCTTGTCGCATCTGAACCAAATGCCAGTCTCATTATGAGTTGAAACGATCCTACCATGCCTTGGCAAGGCAAACTGGGCACGGCAATGAACGATGTAAATTAAGGGATGATGAAAACGCAGTGCAGCGTTATGACCGTCGTTGTCGTTGTCGTCGTTGTTGCGGAGAAAGAAGGTCGCGTTCGGGATGGAACGGTAACCGCCAGGACGCTACGAAGCAGAGAGAGAGTGAAGAAACTCGAAATATACAGGCGGAAAACGGAGATTGCAGCTGTTCGATGTGTTGTATTTACACATTTCACAGGGTTGAATGTCCTGAAGCGACCCTGAGGCGAGGTCACCAACCCCAAGTCCATATGACCGAAACGGAGAATGCGCAGATGAAAGTTACTTTGAAAGTTTTTTGTTATGTTCCCAGTTCGTTCCTCCATTCGGTGTGTTTGTTCCTTCTTTCGTCGTCGCCTGTACAGATCCCGGGGAAAATTGTATTTTTTCTCTACGATGTGGTACTGCGATGCAATGTATAAGGTTGATAGGCAGCAGATTCAATTGATATCGCAGGATGCACCGAATGTTTTTATTTCATTGGTTGAAATAAATAATTGTTTGGTTTTTCGAAGATTGTAAAACGCTTTTTATGTTGTCGGTTGGTTTGAAATAGGGAAAGAAGAATAAAATGCCCTCTCCGCAACTGTAATTTAATTTTTTTTTAATTTAATGTTCAAATGTAATATTAGCTAGAAAAAAATTCGAAATGTCTATTCAAATCAGCTCCAAAATCCGTCTCCTTTTTATTATTTTTAGTTAAATAAATTAATTTTATAATTATTAAATAATAATTAACCCTATATGTCATTAAGTCATTGATGATTATTGATTACGATGGCAATAACAACTCATTTGTTGGCAAATGGGTAGCTATAAGTAAAAAATTGAATTTGTAACTGATTCTGTATCTAACTCCCATGTGTAAACATGAAATTAGATTCAAATTTAGAGAGACAATCACAAGCAGACATCATTCTAACATACTTCAATATTGAAACCAAACTTCTAAGTAAGTGTTCCGTTCCAACATAAACGTTTCCCCTAAAAATTATGAATTTTCTCATACATCCTTCCTTTTATTTCATTCAACTACACACTAAACCCGAACCTATCCCAATAGTCAACGACAATCGCCAGTCGACATGCCTCCATTAAACACCTACATTTTAACCCTTTAACCTCCATCTCCTTCTCCAATTTCAACTCAACGTCATGGTCTTACAATTCCATTCTGGTATTTTTTTCCCAATTATACTGCGCTCCGGTCTCCTATTCATTTCATTCCAGCATCATATTGCACTAACAATGACACACCGAAATGATCCCACAAATAACTAAGCTCAGCCTGGTGGTAGAGATTTGTTGCTGCAACATGCCGTCGACTAGGCCAAATTTGAAGTTTTGCCAGCAAGCCCATTGAAAATTACCTCAGACAGACCGAGGAGGAAGAAGAAGAAGAAGAAAAAGAATTCCAACAAAATGCATTCAATGCAGCGCCGAAAAAACCCAGCCATGCAAACGAGAGGGTGTCTAGGCTCAAGGCCGCTGTTAAAACAGTTCAACACCGCTCGTCCCGTGGTCCCGTGTGTCTTCTAGTATCGGCTAGTGTATATGCACATGACAAAGTATGCGAAACAGACAGGACCTACCTCAAAATTTCGCACATTAAAACTCCCGAGTAGGTTCAATGGCTCCGTTGACATGCACAGGGTACATATAGATAAAGATGTATAGTCGATGCAGTCTAGGGCATAGATTTGAAGGGCATTCAGCTGAATGTGCAATGGGAGTTGCCGACTTAATGTCATTTCGTCTCGCCAATTCTCTGCAATAATTCTCTTTTGCACAGTGTTAAAGGGTTGCTTTTGATGCATCGGGTCGTTTATCTGGTGAGTGCATTGTCCTTTTTTTGTGTAGAGACACAGAGCAAGAGAATACTTGACGGAGATTTTATGCATTTGAAGGAGATTGTTGCTCTTGGTATGCTGCAATTTATGGAGTAGAGGTTGAAAGAAGAGATTGCAGTTAGTCTGATGAATAAAACTGAGGATGAATCGCTGTTTGTTGGGTAGTTAGGAAGTAATAAAAGAGCGATATGTTGGTGGAGATCGGTTCAATGTGGTGACAGAAAAAGTGGTAAAAGATGGAGTTATGGGTTAGGCGAGGTTAAATACTTTTGACATTGGTTGCTTTCATTCAATCATAGTCAAAATTTAAAGAACAAACATCTTGAAAGTGAATTAAATTTAGCATTTTAAGTCTATTTGATGCAGTATGCATTTTATTTACAGTGTATCAAAGCCAGAGTTTCTAGACTTCAGAAGAATGAAATCAAAGAAAAAATTAAAATATATTTTGGTGGTTTCATATGTAATTAATTTAAATATGTAAATTTCAATACTGTTATTCAACTGTACACAATTAAAACAAATAAATATAGAAAATTTGTTTCAAATCGAATTGTCAAAGATCAAATAAAACACTGCATTAATATGATTTGCATTGTCTGAAAAAATTGGAGCTAGCTCCTCTATTGTAATTTGAAGGATTAGGGGAATCACCGAAAAGTGTTTTGGCATCAATTGCTGCGCATAACTTAACTTTAAAAGATAACGGTATGGAAAAAAGAGGACTTCAAACTCCAGTTTAATTAAGAAAAGTCGTAATTCGGCATACTCTAACCAGTAAAACAGTACGCGAAATCGCTGAAATAGCTAATCGAGCTCCCACTTAACAAAACTTTAACTTTAACATAATATAACGTCATTATAACACCACATACTATGAAAATGAATCGAAAGTAAGTTCTCAAAAAATGTTCACTTTATCATTTAAAAGTTCCTTAACTTGCCACTGAAGCAGAAAAACATTGTGGGAAAAAAGCTAATCCTGGAGTCACAAGGATAATTTTGCAAAATCATCGCTTTAACGATAAGGTTTCAAGGAGAAAGCCTTTACTCAGTAAGGTTAATACCAAAAAAAAGGTTACATTTTGCTAAAGAGTGCGGCAAAAGGACTTTTCGTTTCGGCAGCAAGTTTTATTCACCGACAAAAGCAAATACAATGTTTCTAGATCGGCCGCCAGACATAGGCGGGCCGTGGCCTAAAATCTGGCAGGGGCCAGGGACTGAAAGGTTCAAGACATGCGATGATTTTTTTTTTATTTGTACAAGTACTGTTCATACAACTTATATAATTTGCTAATACATTATATATTTGTTGATTTATTCTTTGTTATTTGCTAATGCAAAATGTATTATCAAATAAACTTCTTGTCTGTGAATACGTATGAGCTACTACCACATGCATATAATGTGAATGGTAGGTATGAACTACACATGAAGAATCAATGACCGCTAAGAAAGAAAGCTTGTATGAATTATACGGGAATAGAATGGAAATAATTAGAAATGTAAGAATATTTTTTCATTTACAAGCTAAATATATTGCAACTTATACTTGAAGAAGAGTATAGCTTAGTTTCAAAATATTTTTGAAAAAATTGGAATATATTAAGCTTAGAAGGAAGAAATTGATCTCTTGCTTCAAACACTTGTTACCTAGAAAAACGGAAAACAATTTGGCAAGATGAAAAGTGCTGTAACTTACTCTTTTTGAGTCATTTCGTTTGCAGGAATATCTTTGTAGCCCTAACTGCGTGTCCGAGGCTAAATGAAACAGCACAACCTTTGAAACTAGTGCTTTTTGCTGTTTTCCGTTTTCGCGATCCTCTGGTAAATGTGAGATTCAGACAGTTCTTTTCTGCAAATGATTTAATTTTTCCCCAAACTAAATACAAGTCTTCTCACTCAATTAGTAGTGTTCCATTCACAATATTTATCCCATCCCGAAGAGGTGCATTTTTAGTTCGGAAATATGTGCTTAACATGTTTGTTATAAAAAGAACATAGTGAAAGATGAAAAGATTTTCTACAAATTTAGGATTACTGATTGAATGAAAGATCCCCAATTAATAAACTGAGTCGTTGTATTTTCCCTCACCCATTTCTTTTTCTAAAGCCTCTTTCATAGTCCCATAGCTATCGATCACATATTTGCAATTGCGAAATCTCATTGACTAACGAGTTGAGCTTAAACTTCTGATTCCACGCCTTGTGTTTTGACCAACTGCCTCTTCAAGTTGCTTCAACAATTTGTGTTGTGATGGCTTCAAAAAGTGTAGGTAAAGTGATTCGGTGGCATTGAAAAGGATGTACACGTGTCGATTGTGAAAAATGTGTCCATCACAACCAGGATAATTTTATGAGCTAGACAGTCTACAAATGTGGCTGCAGGGTGTTTCATCTTAATTTAGATTTGTACACCACTTTTTTGTTCTGACATAACACTAGCACCATCATAAGACTGTCCAACAACAGGCAATTCGGGAAGGGTTCAAAATTATATCTGCTAAATACGAGATATTTCTAGCTCCTGAACAGTCTACAAAGCTTGAGAACCTTTCTTCGACTGCTAGCTCCTTAGCAAATCTGACAACTACGGATAGTTGTTCCTTCTGTGGTTCCTTGTTGCGTCTGCCATAGTGGATATCAATCCGCAATCTTTTATTTTAGCTGTATTATCCTCGCGAACGATTTCAGCAATTATTTTCTTCAATTCATTTTGTATTTTGCCACTACAGTAGTTCGCAATCTTGTTTTTAAAATTATTTATTAATAATGCACAAAATTCCAAAAAAAAATCACGGTTATCACTGGCACCACTTTCACCATGTCCTCTGAAAGCACGTCTTTGGCGACTGAGACACGTCGTAAGGCCGATAACCTTCTCCACAATATTCCAAGACTGTTCAAGCACCATATCATTTACTGTCTTCCAAGTACTATTAGAGTTTTCTCATTGTGCATGAACTTTGCTATCCGGTCGCGAAGTTTGGTCGAGCTGAAATTTTGGTGTATTTTTGGCAACAATGAAAACTCTATGAAAAATTTCACATTGTGATAACCTCACACTGAGTTATCAGATCATCACAAAATTGACAAGACTCATCAATGGGCATAAAAATAAGTTTCTGTCGTTTTTAAATAATGTCTGGGCAACTTTGCAGCTACCATAAGTACGTAAACACAAATCTTTCATACGGCTGTTAGAATAAAATGCAAATGATTGATGAATTTGATACTATATTTATACAGTCAAATCTAAACTTGTAAAATTCCCAATCGCACAAAAATGCACCGAATTATTTATATTCTAAGCACCTGGAATTTGCGTTTACGGTATCTCGCGACCAGATAAAATTCATAGGATATAGTGGTCTTGAGTAGAGACAGGTCTGACAAAAGTTTAATGAATATGATAAGAACCATGTGGTTGCTGTGTCACTATGAAAAAACGTTCGGTGAAATTGAAGTGCTATGCCTTTTAACTTCCGATGCAGTTATCAAATTATAATAAAATTCACACACATTTAACCTGAAAGTAAACCAAATAGGTCACAGATAACATAAAAGTGGCAGGGATGCCATTTTTATTCTCCAAATGACTTCAAAAATTGTATTCTACGTTAATTACCTTATCGCCTACCATTTTAATACTTAGACTATGTTATGTGAAAAAACATAATTGCATAAAACGCTAGTTTATAAAAGTGTTCTTACCTAAATACCTGTATATTGCCAAGTAGGAATGAACAGATAATCTGAATAAAAAAAAGATGATTGGCGAGGTGTTTTTCGTCTTTTTCTTAACGTTTAACTTGTCGAAATTAAATATTTTCGTCCATTTCTCGAAATAAGTCCCATAACATCGTAATTAATACCGCAAGTAACACAGTCTCTATGTTATAAGTAGTGTAAGTTGGTATAGGCTTACACTGCTGCACTACACAGCTCTTGCTGTAACCACAAAAACCTGAGAGGTGCAAACTTAAGTGTCTGCTGTTGGAAATATTTATTTTTCTGGGAGGGGCCAACCTAGGGTCTGGGGGGGGCCCGGCCCCCCCTGGCCCCCCCTACGGCGCGCCTATGCCGCCAGATCGTATGCATAGAGAATGAAGAATTCAAAGAAAAAAATCTACGGCGAAGCGTTGAACACGGTAAAGGCTCCTTGCTATTGTTTTACGTCAACTGCTGAGCCTAGGAATCTTCCTATAGTTTAGGGAATAATGGACCAGGCGATGAATTTAAATAACATTGAGACGAATTTGAAGGAAAGTGTTCGAAAGTTTGGAACTGAAGATAATGTTTATTTCTATCAGGCGAACGATCAAAAGAATAAAGCTTAAAATGTATAAAAAATTGGCTACTTTATAACTGTCTCCATGTACATAAAGCGCTACATCAGTCGCTATTGATAGCTGTGAGCTTTGTGAAATATGTTTCAGGAATTCTGAGCGAATGCATTGTTGGGCTACTTGAAGTTAAAAGTTCGGGGTGGGCTCAGATACAGAATGCGTTCCATTAGGAATGCAAACTTTTTTTTTAAGATGCAACTATACACCGCATAGCGCACGCATCAACATTTACCTGCAAGCTGCCAGAGAATCGGAACGTACGTTCCCGTGAATCCCATTTGAGCTTAATGTAATATTGGACACATATTACAATTGAATCTCGTTTCACGAATCTCCAATGAGCTTTGAGCTTTTAAATTCTCTCTGCTTGACACACTAGGGTAAATCTCAACGAAATTGGATTGTAGTCTGTCTGGATCTTTCCATGGATCTTGTATTTTTCTGTGGCGAAACGTAATGCTGGAAACAGACGGATCCAGTTTCGAGAATCTCGTGAGTGTTTACTCTACTGTATCAAGCAATGGAAATTAAAAAAGTCAACGCTCATTGGAGATCGAATTGTAATCGAAAATTTGAAGAAAGCCTTGACCCTGCAAACAAAACGACATGCGAGTGTTCCATTGCCATGAACTCTTAGAAATGCGTGAAAAGGATCCTAATTTTTTTTAGACTCAGCACCGGTGCATTCTTTAATGCAACTTGAAAACAAATAGAAAATGTTCAAAGTGGTAACCCTCGCGTTGCTTCGGTCTAAAAACCACATATGAGCAAGTCCAAGATCAAAATCATGCTCATTGTCTTCTTTGACGTCAGAGGCATTATCAACGACGAATTCATACCTAACGGGATCACTGTAATCGCAGCTTCTTATTGGGAAGTGTTTAAAAACAGAAGAGGAGAGTCCCGGGCTGCCGAAGGGGACATCAAGGGCGCATGGAAACAATGCAACAAGCTACAGCGCCTTCGTTGTCAGAGACATCCTTACCAGGAACCACGCTCCATTCGTTCGGCAGTCACTTTACAGTCCTGACCTGACTCCGCCAGACTTTAAATTTGTTTCCTCGCTTAAAAGGAGTCATGTAAAGGGAAGCATTGGGTCAAAATCGAAGACATCTAGGCTTGTGTTATATCGGCTCTAAAGCACATCCCGGAGAAGGCCTTGACCTGTCTCCAGAAATGCATGGACCCAGAAGGTGCTATTTTGCAGATTTTTAAGTAATTCGGTCGCATTACTTATGAAATGAACCCTGTATACATTTATTTTTATGTCTCAGTTGTTATAAAATGAACGTCAAAACTAATTTATTCGACATTTAACCCACTCACTGCCAAGCAAATTCAAGCATCCTGCGCTGGATGTCGAAATTTTTTTTTATAGGAAAACACAAAATTAAGTGGGTGTATCGACCTGATATAATTTATATCCTAACAAATGTTACATCTACGAAAAGTCTCGTGGAGACACCAAACATTATGATGTTTTTTATGTGCTGCCATTGATGCTCAAAATTATGTTGACAGAATTATTAAGACATAATTTTGACACATTGATTTTCAAAATGGCGTCAGCCAAGCTAAGGTTTGAGAAAGTATTCGAATTGACAAATATTTAGCGTTTAAATGAATGAAATGTTATTAATAATGGAATGTCTTCTTGCCAAGCTGAAGTTCGATGCCCAAATGAAATGTCATAGCATAAAATGCCCACTGAGGAATTTCTTTCAATTTATCATTTAGTACTTTCCATCACGATTTATGTTATACTAGATTTTCTGTCTGGTGGAGCCACCGCCTAAAAGCAGTTGCGTCATAATTCGTTAGAATATACAGTACACACAGTAACGACATTTACTGTAATTTTAAAAATTAAAAAAAATAATACCAAGATACATCTTGTGCCTGGTATCCTCGAAGGTTAAACACAAAGCTCAACAATTTCCACTAAATCACCACCAAAATAATTTTAAAATCACTATTTATTCTATCTGCTGCTACGTATCAAGTTCTTCATTACATCATACTATTCTTTGTGTGTATGGAATTGTGTTTTTTTTTGCAAATTTCACGCCCCTAATTCGTATGCTTTCAATATTTTCTATCAGTAAACCTTTCAATTGCAATATTTCACTATAACAATGCCACGACAAATAAAACCAATAAGAACCTGTTCATTTTATTCTCCTTCTTGATATCATTAAATTATTTTTCCCGAACATCATCCCAGTCTATATCGATTACATGTCTCTTGAAAGTCTATCCAAGTTCATCATCATTCAACCAGCAGCAGGCAGCACAAGCACCAGAACCATCTGTGTAACACTACCAGCTACAACAACAACACCATCCAAAACACAAAGGGCATCGAACTGAGAAAGCGCAGTCATACATATTCGCTGCGTATCTATATCTCGCACACATAAGTACATACATATCTCAATCTCATCCCAGCAAAGCCAGAAAGAACCAACCCCCCAATCGCATCATCATCATCCGTTCAACAGCTGATTTCTGCCAAATAAGTTTATTGCCCCCGAAGAGTTCATTCTCTTGGTGTTTCTCGCAGCAAGGTCGTTGGTAAAACGGACACTTCTCTTACAAAGCGAATAAGCTGGATATACCATCGATTCAGAGCGAATATCTGATATACTCTTCGCTTATGACTTCCAGTACTCTTTATTCGACTGGAATGTTTGATTAAGAGGAAATCATCGCGGTGTTCTCTTAGGTAAACAAACTTGTGTATCAAATTGAGTGTAAGACAGAAAAAGAGAGAAGTGGTAAAGAGCGGACTAGCACGCTAAGAGTGTAATTTTCATCGATCATGTGTATGCAGTGCAATAAACTGTTGTGCAATAATGTTCGGAAAATGAGGAAGGAATTAATGATGATGGTGATGATAATATGGAAAAGTGAAAGAGGTTGATTGTTTCAAATGTGATGGCACTTTGGCTTTGTTTTTTTTCTTCTTCGTTTATTTATGAAACGGATGGATAATGGGTTGAGATGGTGTGAAAATTATGTTGACTACAGACAATTATTAGTTAGGTAGCTGATTTGAATGCAAATTAGCAGAGGGATTTTGCCAATTATATGATCAGATAATTTTTGCAAATGATATGATCAGATGGCAAAGATAAAAGGAGATAAAGTGCGCTGAACTTGATGCCACGAATGTTGTGATAATAAATGTTAGGGGCGCAAATAGAATAGTTGTTTGGGCCTGAAAGTTGGACTTTGCTTCCCACTTGGAGTGAATTCCTTAACCAATATGCTAACGGATCAAAAGCCGTTCACAAGAACCATATCTATTCCAGGAGAGATGGTAAAGCAAAATGAAGCAATGATTTGATTGTTATATTGAGCGTCGAAAAACATTTGCATAATGCTGCTTGAAATGCAAAGATAAGGGTTTTGTTGCATCGGGTTGTTATAAGAGATGAATAGTTGAGTCATTTTAGACTTACTCTGCGCAAAAATCCAAATCAACGTTATTCTAATATCAGAAACATTATGTGAAAAGACCATAAAGAAATGGTGTCAGGTTATGAAAGTCAGTTTTTCTAAAATAACGCGTTAAATATCGTAACAGTACGAACGACCAGGATATGAAAATTGATATCACAGATTAATATTTAATTTGCTGTATTCATCACACTTTGCGCTTTCAAATCTCAATCTTTTGCGATCGATACGGTCAACCCTTTTTGAAGTACGGTACATTTTTTTGATAGTATCGAGTTTCGGTTGAATAATAGGATCGCATTGAAAGAAGTAACATTTGACAGAAACGAAATTTATAAATTGCGTAAAAATCCGGCAAAGCTTGTAGTTTCATATAGAGTATACTGTGAATCAATTCGGATTTTATGATATAAACTAACAACTGTCATTCATTTATCCGAAAAAAAGGGGAATCATACTTTTACATTTCAGCAAAAATCAAAACTTTTGTTTTGTTTTGTAGGCTAGTTAGATGCTAATTCCTAAATATCACACTTAGATTTTATTTCCATCTAATCTTTAAGCGTCCATTCCAACTAGTTAGTTTTGAGGCCTATTATTGTGGATTAGAAAATACAGTCAAATTTCTTAAAAATCTAGACGCTGTTTTCGATCGGGACTTTTTGCGTCCTATCTGTTCTATTTAAAAAATTAGGACATCACTGAGACACTCGACACTTGTAAAATAGCTGAGTGCTAAATTTGAAAAACTGTCCATCTAAAAATCATTTAAAAAATTAATTCTGCACCATTAGCCCACGTTGGGCGTAAATTTGTTTAGGGATTTAATTATCATAATTTCTGAATTCGTTTAATAATAAAGAACTATTTATACTTTCGAGTGAATCAATAAGACAAATCTATCCGATATTTAATAAATACATAAAAAAAATCAGCAGTTTTATTGAATTAGAACGAATTCTGCAACATTATTTCATAATAAAATATTTTCCATGCGTTTCCATTGTAGAAATTATATTGCAGACATCAAAGTTTCTACCGAATTCCTTTATTTAAGCTCATCTAACTCATAAAACATAATTGACCATCCGGAAAGATACCAGAAGACACCAAAAATTTTGGCGCTTTTTTGTGAGAAGAAGAGGGAGGGTTTTAAATAATCAATTTTCTTAATTTTTTTACTTTTCGGCTTTTAGTATCGGTTTGATTGATTCATGGTGTTATCCTTTTGCAACTTTCTCGGAAATTATACATCTTGCCACTAATTCCAACTATATCAAGTTTCCATTCCATTATTACAGCAACATATCACCATCAGTAGCAAACGCTTCAAATGCAGCGACAACTAACACGACTCCAACAGCTATATCAACGTCAAACGATCAAGTATCAAACGAAAAGTGTACTTGAGATTGAAATCAGGCAGTTAGATGTTATTTACCTTTCGCGAAGCGCCGTAGTTAGTAATTTCGCATTGTAACCTCCTTGCAGTATCCATCATAGCTTTTCAAAATTAACCACTTCCTACTCCCACTCTAGGGGGCAGCAAAGCTCAAGCAGCAGCAGCAGTGGCAGCAATAAAGGGCAACACGAACTAAAATTAAATCGAAATCCCTGTCCCACCATCGTCCAAAGTAAGATGGGTGTATGGTTGGACTTAAGACAACGCGTACGACGGCGATACAGTACGTACTAGTTCATAGTAGCAGCGCGTCCCTGGTATTAGTTTGTCCCAGTTTAGGGTCATTGCCTACGATTCTCGGCGAACTACAAACACACAAAAGTACATGCACACAAAACTGCAGCGAGTGACGAGGTGCAACGAGAAAGATTGCAACTTCAGACTGTGTATGCATAAATTGCAAGTATATGCACCTCTTTAGGGCTTAGCTCTTGTGGCTTGAGGATATAGGTAGATGACGATACGGCAGGCAAGGCAGTGATGGTAGAATAGTACAGCAAAGGATGAAACTCATGGGGTGGTAATTATTCACTGAGGAAAGCTTTTCGTTTCAGGGCTTTCAGTAGTCTGGCAAAAAAAAACCAAGGTGCACTAGAAAATAATTTTCAATTCTCTTGACACCACCTCGCCTTGTCCTATCCGGCCCATCCCCGTTTTTCAAATTCAAGGAAATACATTCGTTTCTGTCTTGAGGCATTAGACTGAGGTTTTAGTTTGCTTGCTGTTTTTCGCTTTTCATTCGCGCGGTAACTGAACGAGGAAGCGACTTTCAAAAAGCTTTCATTTACAGTAGGTCATTGCATTTTGAGTGGTATTCTGATGGTGAAAGGAGGCAAAAGCGGATGATGCTTGGATGAATGAGTCTTAGCTGAAATACCGAATAGTTGTTGACAAAGCAAAGAAAGTGAGAAAATAGTGTTCTTTTTACAGAGCCTTCTTTTCATCATTTCACAGAACAGAAGCAGTGTTGGTGCAATGCATTTTCTTTTAGATATCGTTGGGCTTTTGCTTTCTAAGCGTAGTTCAACCTTCACAGGTTCTCTGTTCTATTCAGCGTGAAATGCCAAGAACCTAAACTAAAGCAAATGCTTAGAATTTTTACAGGAGTTTGTTTGAAATGAAAAAAGGAGGAAAAAGATTTTGACTGAGAAATAAGGCAGATGACCTTTTTAGTGGGATGTAAATCACTGACGTCGTGTTTTCACTCTGGGATCTGTATTTACTTTTATAGTTCGGATTGACGTTTGGTTTGTAGGTTGTTGGTTTAATTTTTGAAAGTTCGTTGCACCAATGATGCAATATGATGTGCTTTTGATGGTTTTTGAAGCGGAGGAGAAAATATAGACTCTCAAGGATAGACAAGTTTAAAGAATGAAATTTGTTGGGGAGATGGTTCTGATGAACGAAATACTACATTAACTGGATGCTACGGATAGCGTGTATAGTTGTATCCCTCAGTATCAGTAGCATTAAAATCATATCTAAAATTCAAAACACTTTCACGGAATTTTTCATGCAATTTGAAACAATTCTCCGGCCCTAAAAACCTTGCTTAAATAACGAAAAAATTCTCCCCTAAAAAATTTAAACAATTTCGTTTGCAATTAATACATCAACAATGCATTGCTACTGTTAAATTTGCAAGTTTCCCTCCTCAACGACAACGACACCAATTATCGCCAAGGCCGTTCCGTTTCACTCACGTACCATCGACATACCTACGATTGTCATCAGTGATTCACACCACTAGCAGCTAAAACTAAAACGACATCAACTATATCTACCCGTAAGCCCTGTCTGCGTGCATAAATATATTCAAATTCCTCAACTACGACACATTTCTAAGCACACTTTCAAAAAAGAAAAGGAAAAACAAAAACCATTAAAACTTTGCACCATTCCAAATCGAAGTGGTGTTTTTCAAATCAGACAGTTTTGTTGTCCACACCAGGCAATTTAGCGCGTTTTAGTTGCAATGATGCCATGAACTTAACAGAAAACAACAAACCTCTTCGCGCCTAACCAACATACAATCGAATCCAAAACGAATAGATATTTTTGCAATAAATGCCGTGTTAGGTGCATACCGTGACAGCTGTGGCCACGCAAAACACTCATGATTGCAATGCACTTAGCACTCTAAATGGGTCACTGCAGTACGTAAACCCTGCTACTTGTACTGCTGCTGCTGCTACTGCTGCTGCATTAGATAATGCGTGCCTATATTTCATCTAGTGCGTATGTTATGCATTTTGCCTGTTTCTATCTTTTTGGATGAAGTCGTAGTCGTGACAACTTTGGCACTCTGCGCTGGAACACCAGAGGTAGATACGACGATAGCTGTGCTTTGAGTTTCCCGATTGGAATGGAAAGTTCAAAGTGCCCTTATCTCCCCTATTGCGAACTTGCTGCAACATTCTACTAGGCCGGCTGCCCACATTAAAGGTAGAACTATAATGCAATTAAGTGAACTTTAAGTAGCTTAAGTGACAGTACGGTTGCATAGAAAACAAGCGGCATACCCATAATGTACTTATCTGCCGTTTCGTTAAGTTTCGTTCAATTCGGGCCACTTAAGTGGCGTACGACTGGGACCGTACATCAATTAAGTAAATTTGACAAGAGGTTTGCGTAACGACTAAAACCAATAGAAGGCACGTAAAATATTTGAATATGTTTTCGTGGATCGCTTGGTATTTTTGCAGGAGGTAGAAGTAATGATCGTTCGTATGCGGTATTGTAGACGCAATAATAGGTATGTGAAATATTTGAATATTTTAGGTCTGTTCGCGTACTTTCAGTCACTGAATTTTACTGAATTTTCCTGAATCATGTGGTGGGGGACATTTATGAAAAGTACAAAAACGCTCACATTGCATTTCCTGAAAATTGACAAACAAAAGTGTCAGTTGTCGGTTTCCAGGAGAACAATAATGATAATAAAGTCATCCTAAGCGGTGATAAATTATTGTCACAAAAATATTCGTCCTTCATAATATTATAGGCCAAAAACCATTTGACAGTTTTCAGTGTTTTTAAGTAGCTCAGACCCTACTGAAAAAGGGAAAATTTTCCGTTTTCAGTAAAACGGAGTCCAAAAACGGCTTTATTGCAATTAATTGCAATTAATCGTAGTACGAGAACATACCTTTTATTGTTAAACGGCTCATTAACAGTTTACAATATAGGAAGTAGTAATTAGATGTCTCGAATATGATTCTGCGTGACATTGTAAAAAGAATAACAGGTATCTAAAATATTTTTTCGTCGATCACTTAAATGCTATTTTTACAGGAGGTAGGAATAATGAGTTTCAAACATAATTTCAAAGAGAAAACGCGTTGAACAACATACGAAATATTAAATTATATAGTAGTTTATTTACTTGTATCTTTAAATTACTTACTTTTAAAAATACAAGTACATAAACTACTTAAAATGCCGTCTCACAACTTTTTTCATTCAAAGAATAACCACACACCATGCTTCAGCTGTCCACTATTGAATATTAAACTTCAGCAGTAAAGACCTTGTTCATTAAATATATTCCGGTCGCATACCAATATTGCTCAAAAAACATTTCTTTCGTACACTTATTTGAACATAAGCACAAATTAAGAGCCTGCACCAAGCCCATCTTTATAGATCTAATAATCTACAGCAAAGTGCTGAGGTTCAGCTCACCTACAATTTTCTACGATTTCTTGCAACAGAGCTAGCAGGCTATGAAGACAACTATATTTCAATTGCAGCAAAAATCTATTCAAATATATTGCGTAAACGCTCACATCAGTTCATCTCATATGCCTCCAAATTCAAATTCATATTCGCCACTCTGACGGCAGCTTCATGAACCTTCACTTAATTCTATTATGGGCAAATTAACCGATCGACTTCAATTGAGTAAATTTTCGTTCAGTTTCAGCGCTCACTTAAGTTCACTTAATTGCATTATAGTTCTACCTTAATAAATGCACGCACGTACGCACCTAGACCCAGCCAGCCTGGCCAAGTCTAGGCAGTTTGTAAGCCAATAAACCAGCAGTTTGTTGAGTGTTGGTTGATATGAAGAATTGTGTCATTGAAATCGAAAATTCCTCGAGTTTGTTTGTGTATTTAGTTGTCTCGGTTGTTTTTTGGATGTTTATATGAGTCATGAAACTTAGGAATTTGTTTTCCCGGATGCTTTGATAGTGGAGCGATTTTTTGAAAATAAGTTAAATAATATCAAATATAAAACAAAATTGAATTAAACGAAATTTTAAAATTAATGCCTTGAAGTTTTAAAAAAATTGTAACTGATTATAAGATAAGCTTCGTGTAATAATTCCTGACAGTTTTCTAGTCATAAGGAGATAATTGTCACAACTCATTAGTCAGTCAGACACTTCGTTTTGTGATATTACGAAACTTAGATTTGATTTCAGTTTTTTCTCGCTTTCTACAGTGTTTGTACTATGGAAGCTACTGGAGTAATAAATTTATGAATTCTCAAATTGTCAAAATACATGTTTTTCTTGATTTTTCACGATTGAAAAATTTGCGCCCAATGTGGGTTTTCCCTTCATAAATTAATCTTTATAAAATCTGAATACGACAAGTCTTCGTGTTTTAGTGGAGGAACGAGGTGTTTTGGAGCAGTGAATAACTCACTCTTCCTTCATTTCAATCAGTGAGTGGTCTTGTGCTCAGCTTTGTTTCATATTCTCAATAGGTGCATTTGGGAGCTTCTGGTAGTTAGAGATTTGCGAGATCTCTCAAGTGTGGATACTTCTCGTGTCCTCTGCTCGGGAATTTTTGGGATATTCCTGGTACTGTTAGAGTGCCTGTCTATTTTGTCGAAGAGTTTGAGGGCTTTTCTCCATTCGTTATTTTTAGTCTTTTGGTTTTGATGAGTGAGAACAAGGCTTGGAGAAGGTTGTCGAAGGCTTTTCGCTTGTTCGGTATATGTAGCGTCGAGGTTAGCTTGTCGTCGAATGTAGGTCCTAGGTATTATGCGGTCCATTGCCATTGTATCTGTTTATCGTTCAATATCAGTTAGCGTGTTGTTTGTCGCTTCTTTCGCGTGATGAAAATCGCCTGGGTTTTGTCCCGAGTTGATTTTGATTTTCCATCTTTGGAAATATACTAAAAGCGTGTTTATGGAAGATTGCCGAGTTGAAGTAATGGAGTCTGCTTGCCTGGACGTGTGGAAGATACACGTATCATCCACGAAGAGTGATACTTTTATTATGAGCAGCTTGGGGATATCTGCTGTGTACATATTATACAAAAGTGGTGATAGGGGAGCCTTGAGGCACCCCAGCTGCAGTTTGACGTTGAAAGAAGACACCTCGATTCTGACTCTAAATGTCCTGTCCTTGAGAAATGAGAGAAATTATACAATAATCTGTATGAGTGGAAGGCTATTTTGAATTCATGCATTTTGAAGATTAGTCCAGCGTACCAGACTTTGTCGAAGGCTTTTGCTGTATCCAACATGCCCAGTCCAGTCGACTTTGTTTGGTTGAGCCTTGTTCTAATATGTTGCAATACCTTTGCTAGCTAGAGTTCCGTGGAATGTACAGTGCGCGAAATAATTATAACATACAAACTATCACTAGGTATTTCTGAGAAAATGAATCGTCTCACATTATTTGTGATGACTTCATATCATTTTCGCAAGCGAATGCAATGTAACGGCACTTTAGGCTACTTGTTAATTTTTCATTGTAGTTAGCTGGTGTTTAATTTTCTTCAGAAGCCCAAATTACTAGTGCGAAATAAATATAGCGGACAGTTGTACGTGAAGTATATTTTCTAGGTGTAAAATTGATAATTCGTCTAGATTTATAAGACTAGTTAGTTCACCAAGGTATACGCAGCCTACTAATGAGGATTAGCATTTACACGTGCAGTTTTTAATTCGCAATTTTTAAAATTACAGTTCGAATCAATAAAAATGCCAAAGGGGACAACATTGACTGCTGAAGAGCGGGCTAAAATTTTAGCATACAGAGATTGCGGGACAACAATCAGAAGAATAGCTGAAAAGTTGAACAGGGACAAAAGTACGGTGAATAACTTCTTGAAAGCCCCGAAAATTACGCCAAAATCAAGAGATCAGGTCGTCCGTCCCAAGTCAGTGAGAGGTCTAAAAGAGAGATAAAACGGCTGGTTGTTCAGAAAAAGCTAAGTCTCTCACAAATAAGGTTTCAATTGAATCTTCCCATGACTACGCGAAGGGTTCAGCAGATTTTGAAGAATAATGAAAATGTTAAATATGGAAAACGCTTGCAAATACCAAGGCTTCTGCCACGTCATAAATCTGCACATTTAGAATTTGCTGAACGGTATAAATTTTGGACAAATGAATGGGATTCTGTCATATTTAGTGATGAAAAAAAATTCAATTTAGACGGACCTGATGGCTGCCATGGATATTGGAGAGATGTCCGTAAAGAACGGGAAACGTGTCATAGAAGGAACTTTCAAGGAGGTTCTCTCATGATATGGGCTGCATTTAGCTCTCGGGGAGCGTCTGAAATTTTTTTTTATTTCACATAAAATGAACTCAGCTAAGTATGTTCAACTCTTGGACGACGTGCTTATCACTTTTGCAGAGGATTTGTGGAGAGATGACTGGCTGTTTCAGTAAGACAACGCACCTAAACACTCGGCGGCCATTATAAAGGAATGGAATCAAATTGGAATATATGTTCTTCAATCCCTTGTTAATTCCATGCCCTGTCGTTTATGCAAAGCGATACAAAATAAGGGAAGCCCTATAGATTATTAAGATTTCTTTTGGTGTTAATTATTGTTTTTAATTTTTGAAATATAATACTTATAAAAATTTTTATGTGATTTGTCCGTTATAATTATTTCATTCATGAATTTGAAATATTGTATCTTCCTGGCTACAAAAAAATTAAATGGTTGAAAATACAATCCGCTGTTGCTTTGTTATCATTGCATGAAACATAGAACTAAATTTTTATTTTTTGAATCAGTATCTAGCACATAATTTTCTCGATATTCTCTTTGTCCGATATAATTATTTCGCGCACTGTAGTGGCTTTAAGTCGAATTGCTCTTTTTCAAGAATGTGGTAAGCAGGAAAAGAGAACTAGTTTAGCCAAAAAAATTACATACAAATTTTCACATTCGACCGCCTGGAGGTTGACAGCGCTTACCAGCTTTATCAGCTTTTGTCGGTGGTTTCCGCTTCTACCCGATGCTTTTCACTGCTACGAAACAGTCAATAAGGCTAAGAGCCTAGACAGACAGCGCAGCCTAAATGATCATTTGCCGTAAATCATCATTTAGGTGCCGTGTGTCACATGGTAATTTGGACTAATCACCACTAAATGACCAAATTATCAATCATTTAGCAAATCGCTAATGATCATCAGACATTCGTAATTTAATCTTTAATGAAGTAGAGTTGCCCGATACAATACAAATTTCCCTAGTAAAAAGTCGCTTTTCCCATTGAAAAATAATAAGTCAACTTTTGTGAAACGTCAAATTAAATACGGCCATACCACACTGGAACAACCGGTTCTCGTCAGATGACCAAAGTTAAGCAGTGTTTTGCGCGGTTAGTACTTCGATGGGGGACCGCTTGTCCTTTTTGCCGTTGGACACCAACAAACCAGTTGTCAAGGAAGCTTTATGTGTACAAAAAAGTGCAAAATATTTACACAATTTTAATGTAGTTCTTGCCCGGTTTGTATTCCAACTTTATTCATTAGCACATAAGAGAGGCAACATACACCTTCAATTCTTCCATTTTACAAAAACTTGTTTCTTTGAGTAACAGATAGTCAGTGACAGTATTCATCATTAACGCAAGGGCTGTGTGTCAGGTACTTTTAAATTACTAATTTAGGTATAAATGATCATTAGTAAATTAGTAATTTAAGTGCCTGTGTGTCTAGGCTCTAAAAAGGACTCATTGGCCGTTTTTGTTTTTGGAAAATGTCAAAACTTTTTCGGTCGTAACATTTTTTTTTATCGTCAATTAGTTCTAAAATGTCGTCCTATATTTAAGAAACTGGGCTTAACAAATGACAGGCGCGATCCCCCAGACTACTCATCTTAAGTGCGCAGCTTTTAAAAACGCCGCCTTTGTTTCTACCTGTAGAAGAAACTTCAAACAGAGTCATAGGCGTGCGCAGGACTTTAAAATAGAGGGGGCAACAATCAGGATTCGGCATACGATTTTCCTAATTGTCATGGAAGTACTCAGCAAGCACAAAATGCCAAAGAAAAAGATTCCAAGGCAGCAGCGGTGGCCACTTGCCTCTTTTCCGTTGGACCAATCTGTGTACGCCTCTTTATAGGATGACCGAACTAACAAACACCTGATATTGCTTTCGCATTAGTAGGAAACTACATGAAACTATGAAACTACAGTAAAAGTATGAAACTACAGTGCATAAAGCATTTATTTGGTTGATGGTTATTTAAATTTCCAGATGGAGATGGGCTGCCAGCATTCAGCAAACTTCTATCACATCAGCCTACTCAAACTCAATATATCCTGTGAATTTCACTATGATTTGATGTGACGTGAGATCTTGTGAGCACAAATTTCGGGTGCTCAAAAAATAGATAATTGGGTAGAGGGTTACAGCGTGGGATGATCATTTTTGAAAAACTGAATTTTTGACAATTTTAAACACCATCATAACCAAGCTAAAAACATTACCAATTTTCATTTTCTAAATTAATTTTTTCCAAATGTTTTATTTCCACAGGAATAAATAGGGATGCAAGAAAATTCACTGAAACACCTGTTCTCACCAAAGGGCTAAAATAATTTATTTTAATATCTTCTGAAAATTTAAATTTGATCGAACTACGGGATCCAGATTAAAAATATGAATTTTTGGGCAAAATGATTTTAATACCAATTTTATTCGAAAATCGGTAAAAAAATATTTTTAATATAAAGCCGCCTCATATACTTCTATATTGTAATATTATCATCATGCAAAGCATATTGAAATAAATCAAACAAAAGCTCTGTTTTTAAGCTTATTATATATCTACTAAACTATTAGCCATCTAGCTAGCTACTAGTCAAGTTAGTATGCTTGCTTAGTAAGCCCGTTTTGGCCCCTATAATCTCCTTCTCTCTTTCTCTCATTTTTGAAAGAAAAGTGAACGTGGAGATCGGGTGGAAGGAATAAAAAACCAGGGGAACTATAAACCTATGACGTCACTACCTATCGGGGGACTGTCTATACCAGCTATATGTAAACTATTAACGGGGAGAAGAGACATGACAAAAAAGCTTTCTGCGTATCGTCCAACGATAGCGACAACAACAGTAACGTGCCTATCGACGTCGTCGGAACTATTTCTAATTAATGGGCATGCAGCCAGCCAGCTAGCTAGCCAAGTCAGTCAGCCCTCCTAGAAATAGTTCGCTACTCCGCCACCGTCACTAGTTTCGCTGTTTTCGATTGCGATTCTATTTGTCTGCCTGTCGTATGGTTTTCAACCACGACGACGACATCGACGTTCATAGTTAAAAGCTTTGACCTAGTTAAAGGTCATTTCGAGGGTGATTCCAACAATAAACGGTTGCATTACGTATATTTTTCGTATCTATTTTTACGATATGTGGAGTAGATTGCTAGAGCGCAGGCAGGCAGGCGGTCGGCTAGTTCAGCTCTTCGTTGATTTTGTTGTATAGCGCTTTGTCGATAGGATTGTAGTGCACATGCCGACGAAGATAACAGGAGAGAATAAGGGCTAGGAGGAGTAGTGTGTGAAATGTTGTTGTTGAATGGTATCCGGGACTAGGGGGCTTGATGGGGTCGGAGGAGATTTCTTTGACATAAAAAAGCGACGAGCTCTAAAGGGCGATAGAAATTCTCCATACTGACCGTTACCGCCTTGCCTTTGCTGTATATCGAGAGACGAATGCTTTCGGGCGATAGATACGATTTTGCCATTGAGTTTAATTGTCGATTTATGATAGAACAAAGTTTAATTGAATTTTACAATAGAAACAAGAGCAACAAGAAGAATAGCACTAACAGTATGTGCTAACATAGACAAGCTTGTTAGAAAAATTACTGCAGTTGTGCTGATATTTCTTCGTTTATTTTGCTTTTGTTTAGTTGATAAAGTGTGTCCCCCGTTGAATACTGTTTGAAGAGGAGTATCCATGCATGGACAGCACACATCGAAATAATTAGATCATATCCGATGGCGGCTGTGTAGTCGCCGTGGTCGATTTTTTTCCACACTGACCCATATTTTTAATCTAGAAAGTTCTATTTATGCTTATGATTGCGCGACGCTGACAATAATTAGTCGATTCTGCCGCCTGTGAATGATTGAACGAATGAAGTAATACTGTCGAAATGTTCATCGATGAATATGCTGGTGAATTGCAATATGTTGGCGGCTAATTAATCATAAAAACTTAACTAGATACATGTTTTTTTTTTTGTAATTTCAAACTTCTTCTTCATTTTGCAAGTTCTCATTCATTTTTAAATTTAAGTGACAGACACAGTAAACAAATATGCATGTCGCAAATACATCAAATTTTAGTTTAAAAATAAATACAAAGTCTTAAAAAAAGTCCTATCGTTATTGAAACCACACAAAATAGAATAGCTTCAACGACGAAATGAACGAACTTTTGTTTTTAAGTCGCAAGATGACAGATCACGTGTTGCACAACAATTTGCTCAAAATTTTGCTCAAAATGTTGCAGAAAATGTTGCTCAAAATGTTGCACGAAATGTGACTAATTTTTCTTACCTGCCAAAAATGCGATCAACTACCACCAGATGTACTTGGTGCAGCTAGATGGAACATTGTAGTCTGAAAGAGAAAAATAGTTGTCAGCAAATTCACATAAACCATCAAATTAGATTTATGATTTTGAAACCATATGGAAAATATCGACTTTGAAAATCGGTACAATTTGGAAAAATATTAAAGTTTTTCACTTGGTGGGAAGTTTATATGCATAGTTATGTCAAGTAGAAGGAATTTAACAAATGAGAATTACCAAAAAAGCTTGGAATCGTTTTTTTAATGAATTTAAATTTAAAATCATGCTTTAAAATCTAAATCATTGCTTTCAAATAGCATCCATGTATTTTATTTTCGCCTTTGAAAGCACATCATACTCATCCCACAATTAAATACCATAAGCACAACGATGTGATGCGTTGCGCTACGTTGCACTTTCTTCAGATCAACGTTCAGAATCAAGCGCGTACATTTTTCGCAACCATGACTTTATTGAGGCAGGTTAAATCTAAGGTCGTTGTAATACATGTAATTATGTACATACTCTATTGAAATGCATACAACTAAGCTCAGTGTGTACTTTTGTTGTTGTTGTGCAAACTAACGCGGCAGCAAATGCACAATGCTATTATGCAAGTATACATGTGTTTGTGTGTAAACTATGCATGCATATTATGCAGTTAGATGATGACGATGATTTTCGCATTGTAGAGTTTTGTTGAATAACACAATTACATTCACAACGCAGACATTTGACGTGTGATGTTGTCGTAGCTATGTAGATATATTTTCGAGATTTAAGAACAAAACGATCAAAATAAAACTTTAGAGTAAAAAGCTACTGAAACGATTTTGAATGGTTTTTATTGATAATATGTTTTTTTTGCAGAACATTTTTTGGTTTGGTATAGAATCTCATCGATCTGGTTTGAGCTGAGATGCTGGAATTTGGCTATCAATAGCAATGAACAAATGTTTTGTATGATGAAAAGCGTCAAATTTTCACTAATTTACTATCCATATATTTATTTTTTCTCCTTTTTCAAAGCCCATTTTTAATATGACTTAGTCATATTCTATTATATTCTACATAATTATGCTCGCAAAATAAACCACATAAATAATAAATTTCGTCCTAAATCAAGAAAAATCATGCAGTTTATAGATAAATGCATCAAAGTTTCTCTCAGCAATAGTAACAGCGATAAAGACGACGACGTCAATGTTGTCAACAAAAACAACAGCATCAACAAGCTTTTCAATGCACGTCTAGTACACTATTTGTTGGTTTCTCATCGGTTGTTTGTCGGCTAGATAATTTTCTATGTGTATCTAATGCAATACTTTAAATGCCAAAAGTTCAATGCATTGCATTGAAAGAGTCATCGGCGTCAGCCAATGGCAATACGAATGAATGCAACTGAACGTAATGCAGTGCAATACAGTACAGTAGACTGCAATGAATGTAATATGACGGT
This sequence comes from Nemotelus nigrinus, assembly GCA_947369275.1. NCBI lineage: Eukaryota > Metazoa > Arthropoda > Insecta > Diptera > Stratiomyidae > Nemotelus > Nemotelus nigrinus. The sequence goes on from OX376373.1 coordinate 142,627,271, forward strand.
TTTTCCAAGTACTATTGTACTATCTAACAACCTAACGAACAACGTACTCTAAGCTCCCTGTTTTGTGTACGTCCACATGTATTTCGTATCAAGGTGAAAAAGGTAGCATGGAAAAGTTATAGGTAATTTGCAAGGTAGGCATTATGAGACTGACCATGATTGGTTCTAATTTTTTCTATTAGTTCATGGTGAGATTGAAGTTGTTCTTTTGTATTGATACTTTTGGGATTTGTATTGAAATAAGTTCTTTTCTATTGAAATCTATGGGATTTTTGTTTATTATTTTGAGAAGCATGACATGAAAATTTCGTAAAATTGCATAAATCAACTGATCGGTTTCGTTGAATTTTGATTGCGAATCACAATTAACTTTCATTTTGTAGAAATAAAGTAAAAAATTTATATCTGCCACCCTTAGAAGCCTACAAATACGAAGTTATAACTTCGCGCCCAGTGTGGGCCAATGACTTCGTAAATAATTTTTGTAAAATTTTGCTCGGAGGTACGAAATTTAAAACTACAAATTGTTGGATTTCTTCCTTGCATCAGTTGCTAACTATCGTACTTTATTCGAAAAGTATTTCCAGGAATCTCTTCTATAAAATTTCGAAGTTCCGTAGACGGCTGTTCTCTCCAAGGATTTAACTTTGTTGCGCCTTGTTACAGGAGCCAACCACCAAATTGCTGCACAGTAGAGAATAAGAGGATGCATGTTAGTCACGTAGATAAGCGTTTTTATTCTATTCAATGATTGGGCTGCTTTTCAGTACAGAATGCAAATCATTCCGTATGTCTTTGAGGTTTTGCTCTGCCCCTATATGTAGGCTAACAGAAAGAAAAGTGTCATAAATTAAGCCCAGGTACTGTTCTCTTTTCGACGGATTGATGGTGTAGCCTCATATGGAAAGCTTTCGATGCATGATAAATTTCATCCTCCTGGCTGCTTTGGGCGCCTAAATACAATGAATTTGTTTCTTCACGCGATAATTTCGATCTTTCATCGGAAATTTTATCGTTATCATCCTGGGATAGTGGCCATCATCTGCCGCGAGAATTATTTATCTTGGAGATATCTGAGGTGTTGATTGCGAGTAAAAAAGAATGGGTCCAAGAATGGAATCCAGCGGGACACCGGAGTCTTGGGCCAAAAGCCCGGAGTACAAAAGCCCATCTATTTCGAGGAAAGCTAGATATTAATTTGACAAGGAGCTCAGGGAGGATCAAGACCGTTAACTTTATGGAACATGTTGTGGCCGCAATGTGTTGATAACAAAGTAGACAGAGTTTATTTGCTTTTAATGTTTTTGCTATTATTATATATATTGGATTATTATATATATTTAATTATTTATTTACTTATAATCTTCAGCAGATAAAAACCAATTACTGAATATATAAAGAAAATAATAAAAAACAAAACTAAGTGAAAAAGCCCGATTCAAAATTAAAGAGAGACAAAAAGTGAATTGTTAACAACATTAAGAAGAGAGCCGAAAACAAAATAGGCGAACATTAAAGGTGACGTTTTGCAAGTAAAATGTATTTTGTGACATTTTGCGATGTTGAAAGTGAGAGCATTGGCAGCGCACCAAGTTTGTAAGCTATTAAGATCGTTTTGTAAAAGCGTACAAACATCTTAAGACTCGATCACTCTAAACAACTTGAAATCGTAGACACATAAAAGACAAGAAGATCAGATTAGACGAGGCAGATCGTTTATGAAGAAAAGAAAGAGAATAGGATCAGAGATAGACGCTTGTGAAATACCTGATGCTGGATAAAAGAGAATTGAAGAGAACGAACTAACAGTGACAATACAGATACGACCGAAGGTGTAAGAGGTAAACCAAGAAAAAAGAGGACCAGCTATACCATCGTTTCTCAGATTTTGAAGAAGGAGGTTATGGTTTGCAGAGTCAAAGGTCTTGGATAAGTCAGTATGTAGTACGTAGAACTGCTTTTGATGATCAAGAACGGACACGAAGGATAATGAAAGAAGATTAGTTAAAGTGGAATTACCTTTGACAAAACCGTGCTGCTCATGAGCTAGGGAAAGCTCCCCTGTAGACTGATTTCTGAAGAATTTTGCTAAAACGGAGAAGAATGAAAACTAGCTTAGCCTACTCTGTCCTCAAAATATTGCTGCCACAAGATTATTGATCCAAACAGAATCGAAATTTTTCTGCTTGTCAATTAGGCAAGAGGTAGGTAATAGGTCGGTTTTGAGAGGTCGGTAGCTTAACTCGCTTATGCGCCAGTCCGAAGCAGCGATATACTGCCTGCGGGTTCAAATCCCGCCGTGCTTATGGTTGTATCTGTTCGTCTTGTGTTGCGTTGCTGCTAATTAAGTGCCACATTAAAGCTTTAGTGGTGACTAGGCATAGCAATAGCACTGCAGAAAAAAAAAATTGTGGCTTTTTTTTCATAGAATAATTGATATCCATTTCTCCCATATGTGTCTCTCCACCGCCATAGCTAAGCACTCACATTGGTTGTGAACATTTATAAGGCATCATCCGGAGCACGACCTCTTTTGAAGCGAAAGGTCAATGCAGATATGCTGCACTTCTCGGTAAATGCCTGTTCGAGATTCCGATAGAAAAAAGATGGGTTTCGTGTTGGCAATGCTGGAGTTAAAGCATTTCTTAGTACTCGGAGAGTACCCAATGTTGAGATAGCGATACGAAGAAAGAAAAATAAAGTTTCTTAAACCTGAAATTTAAAACATTGTCTACGCCTGCTGACTTCTCCGGCCTGAGACTAGACACCAGCTCCTCAAGACCCATAGATTTGATGAAAAAATCTTGTGCACTTGGAAAATCAGAGATGTTAGACGAAAAGAATTGAGCAAATTTATAGCCCTCTTGACGCTGCTCAAACTGAGGTACTATAGGTTTTACTTGATTTGGCAAAGCGTGATCCTCAGTGGGATTTTCAGCTTCAAAAAGCACTGGCCAGTAGCCGACGGTCACGACTTTCCATCAACCGTAATGTTTGAAGCAAGTTTTTTTTTCACCTGCAGATTGATAGATTTGCGAATATATATATATATATATATATATATATATATATATATATATATATATATATATATATATATATATATATATATATATATATATAAATATATATAAATATATATATATATATATATGTATATATATATATACATCAATCGCATGATATATATATATATATATATATATATATATATATATATATATATATATATATATATATATATAGTTTTTTCAAAGTTCCTGAGTCTTTGTTCGAAGGATGTGCTGAGATAAGCCCTCATTTTGACAATAATGAAGAAGTTGGTTACGCTGATAATGGATTCTACTTGCAGATAAAAACCACTCACATAATTCGATTTGAATTCAAAACACAGGGCTCCTCAAAAAGGATAACTATCAACAGGAACAAATTCTTTAGATATTTGAAAAAGTTCTTGGAAGAAGTGCTTCTCCGTAGTACAGCAATACAGAGACGATGATTCATCGGAGTTCACTATAAACTTTCTTGCATGATAAATATATAGCCAAACACAACTTTCCTGTTCTTTTAGACATGTAAAAAATGTAAACCTTTATTTTAAGTTCGGGACGATTTTCAAGATGGACATATTACTTTCTTAAAAGGTCACATTCTAAAAAGACAACTTTTTGAAAAAGTCGAATAAAAATTTGAAAAAAAAATCTAAAAATCTGTTTTCTCACTATTTTCGCAGTTCGCTGACCAAATTTATCTAAAATATTAATTTATTTTTAAGTTTTTCACTGAATGTATGCCGAATCACTCGAATTGATTGAAGAAAATTCGAGATCGGATGTATAGAACCCGGCAGATGTCAGTTGTTTTGAAGTGAGACAATCAAAGTGTTTATTTAACTTTCGCTGCAAATCCTTTCAAGAATGTTAGTGTGGCGTTGTCGTTGTGTAGTTAAAATTGGCTTATGTCATCTTATTATTACAGCTATGCAAGTAACAACACTTATCTTGGCCGTAGAAACAATTTGGATGATTCTATGATTCACTTAAAGTATGTCAAAAAGAAAATTTTACTCAGAGCAATTGTATCTAACTGTATCTTCCTATAATTTCAATTTTCTTCATGAAGTTTACTCAAATTTGTCAAATTCAAGTGTTGGCAGATGTAAAAAATACAACTAGTAGGGCTAATGAGTTCATAGAAAAACGCAAGATCAAATTTGTATAATCAATATTATCGCGCCCACCGTGGGCTGATGACTCCATACTGAATATATATAAAATTATGTGTTTTAGTTTCATTCTTGCGATAATTTTCCATCAAATATAAACAAGTCATATTACTCGTTCTCACATTCCTGATCATTTCATATTTGTAATATTGGAGCCTTGCTTGGAATAAAATGCACAATTTTATTTTTTGTAAATCCCATGATTGGAATGAAGGAATTTTCAATTATGTCAAATCTTTTCAATTTTCCTGCAGTATGAATTAAAAAGCTATGATTATCTTAAGCGATTCAAAAGTTGTGAATTGGGAAGGAGAAACATGATTGTTTTCTTGGCAAGTACAGGAGAACGATAATGACAGATGAGTAATTAAGGGGATCCAAAGACTGAGACTTCACAAACAGGCCAACCTATCCTGTCAATTTCGTATCGATCCTATGACTACGCTGGAATGGAAGCTATAGAGGTAGAAACAATTTAAGGGTAATAGGAAAAATTTAAGGGAAACTTTGGTTATTGGTTTTCATCAAAATATCATTTGATAATTTAATGGACAAAAAAATGACAAGACAAACACAAAAATTACCAGAGTTGGCAGCACTATCCTAATTTTTCCACTTAACTTACCAGCTTTTGTTTACTTTTACACTTTTTCGTTTTAATTTTATGATGACATCGGAAGCTCTAGTACAAACTATTTTTATTTGGCTAAGTGCATTGAACTGAAAGATGGCACCACTGCCTCAGGGTTACTAGCATATTCAATAAACTTCTGTCAGGCTTGGTCCTACTCAAAGCCATTACATCCCGCGAACACAAATTTCGGGTGCCGAAAATATAGGTAATTTGGTGAAGGGTTACCGTTCTTGTGCGATGCAGATTTTAAAAACTACGATTCGATCGTGTAGACAAAGCATGAAATTTAACAATCGGAATTTTGGTGGGATGGGGAGTCTCGATCTTCACTTGCTACCATTAAACGTCGGAGCCGAGATTTCAACCATGACATGAGGTCGCTGGAAAATTGTCCCAGATTATTGAAAATTGAAAAAAACATGTTCAAAAGGCTCGGCGCAAAAAGTTTCGGCAGACAATTGAGGCTGAGGCCAGAGAGAGAATCGGTGACACTGCGACAAGCTCATGGCTACTGTTTTTTTTTTGTGATTGTGAAGGGATTCTGTCCATCAGGTAGCTCTAAAAATAAAAACTAAAAAAAAGTTGCCGAGAAAAGGAGAGGCAAACTAACATAAGGAGTTATGTTTTTGCAAGAAAGTGCACACATGCACGGCAATCCCTGGGTGAGACAGAATTTAAAGAAAGATTTTCAAGTCTGGATCTAGCTCCCAGCGATTATTTCTTGTTTTCCAATTTGAAAAAAGAAACAATTTAAAAAAAAACGAAGATTTTCAAGTGAGGAAGAGTTGAAGGCGGTAGTGAAAGAGCATTTCAAAAGCAAAGACAGCGAATATTTATTCACTTTTTTTATGAAAAAGGCAAGAAGTGCATTGAAGTAGAGGCAGATAGCAACAAAAAAACAAATTTTTTGAATTATTTCTATCAGCATTTTGAATACCCTAGGTTCGAAATTTTGCAGCCGCCCCTCGTATGTGGGGATTTATCGCAATCGAAAATTCGGCTAATTTTCTTTGCCTACTTTTAGGCACTTGATGCTAGCATAGGGCTAAAAATTTCCAAAACTTTACCATAATTAAGCTAAAAATATGACCAATTTGCAATTTATTTACTTAATTTTTTATCAAAATTTTTGTTTCTAAAGCAATAGAGGGGTGCCTAGTAATTCTTTAAAACGGCTGCCGTTGCCAAAGGGTTAAATATATTTTTTCTAAAATTAAAAAATATTCTTTGAATGTCAGTTAAAAATAAGGACTGATGTTGCAATTAACATGAAAGACATTTGGAAGACTTTAACTTCCTTAACATTTTATTATCACAAATAAATAGACACGTCTATGCGTTTTAGAAATAATATATTGAATTCTTTTTGTTTCTGCAAAAACTTTTAAATCATTTTCCGTGGCCTACTTTGTGTATGTTAAATTTGGTGTTTGTTGAAGTGTTAAGTGTTTGTCGATGTGTATTTATGGATGAGTATTATGTGTTCCCACAGACACATCAAACAATGCACTTTTTATAACTTATTTTTATAACTTACACTTATTATATGTATAATTGACACCGATAAGTTTGTTGTAGGTTTACCTCAACCTAGAAATGAAAATTTTGCTACCCGATTCACTTCAAACTGAGCTTTGTGACGAAACCCAATTTTTAGGCTTTTTTTTTATTATAATAATCATATTTGTCAAACAGTACTGAGCATAAATGTAAAAAAAACTGTTAAAAGTGTTAATACGATTTGAATTCTATTCCGATTTCAATTAATTTCATAAATTAAATTATTCACCAGTTGGAAAATATCTATAAAGCTTACATTCAAATGTTTTTGACCGGAAAAATTGGAAATACATGAAATTGGGTCCTTGTTTAGTTTTCCAAACGATTTTTATTGAGTTTGTCGATTTTTTTCCTGATGGAAAACGTTTGAATTCAAGCTTTACAGACATATTTTCAAATATTTTTCTTTTTCAGCATCCAAAACTAAAATATTATTATCTATTTTACGTTTTTTGTCAGTTCTTGCCTATTTTCTTAACGAGCAAGATTCTATTTTCAAAAAATATTTGAAGCTTCAAAAACAAAACAAAAAATATGCAATACATCTCACACATTTACCAGCTTCGTCATCATACACATCGACAACGAACTGACTCATATACTTGCTACTCTACTCAATACCCGTTGGTTAATCCAGTCGAGCTTGCGCACATAACTTTCGATTTCTAAACAACAATGCAGTCAAGTGCAATCTAACGTTTTTCTTCTCCACACAAGTTCACTTTTCTAAAGATGACGAACACGTCTTCGGCGTCTTCGTTTGGCGTCGTTGTTGTCGGCGTTGTTGTCTATTCATAAAACACTACTCAGTTCAACAAAAAGCGTGTTTGTTTCCCCTTTTCAAAACACATACACACTTACATTTCACTTTGATTTAAGTTTGTATTCTACATCAGCTTAAGATTTCAGAACTTCTTAAACCCCTTCCAATTTTCAGAACAGCTGTATGAGATGCATTTCCAACAAAACGAGCTTTTCAGATGAATATATGTGTGCATTCTCTTGGATGCATTTGAATGGGAGGGAAAGGGGGAGTTTCCTGCTCCAATCAAGTTGTATCTGTGACGTAAAGCCCCCTCTGATATCTGTGAGATTCGATGGAGCGATGTAGTGGGGGATAGGATCGTACTGAAAGCTTTTTGCAACAGAGGGGGGCTCGCAGTGAAGCGCAGGGGAGCATGTTTGATAATTCCGCACTCTCGAAGAAGTAAACTCGACGGCAATGACAGTGTATTCTCGTTAGTAGGTCAACAAATTCCGGGCATTGCCCTTTGCGATGTTTCATTGTGTGTGTGATGCGACCGCTATACTAGTGCAAGGCATTATTAAAAACGATGCATTTTATAAGAGCAGTGGCAGTGGCGTCGGTGTGTTTGGCATGCCATCGCTCTGGCATCGCGGGATAGTTTACGAGTACAAGTGTGTAGGACGCAAATGTGCAATGTCAATGTGTTGGCGAAAGCGCAAGCTCTTTTTTATGGTGTTATTGTTATTATTTATATTCAATTTTTATTGAGTTGTACTTTCGATTAGAATTGAGGGGGATGATAGTTGCGAAATCGGGAAGGGTGAAAGATAGGGAGGCTGGTGACGACGAGTGCATGCGGCTGAGACATCGGAGGGATAATATATTTAAATATATATCAGATAATTTTATGAAGAGAAAATTAGAAAAATACTGTTTCGCTATCGAGCCAACGAGCTTTCATCGTACGGGCTGGAAAATGTGGTGTCCTGCAAGGCAGGAGTCGGTTGTATACGTTCCAGTTGCACCGGAACAGAGAGGAGATGTAATGCAAAGGGAGATTGAGCAGAGCCTTGATAGCTAAAAGTCCTTGGAGCTGGCTAGGAGTAACGAACTCTGTTTTGCTGGCAAGTAGGTTGCATGAAAAACTCTTGGGTTTGAAGGACGAAATCATGACAGCAGAATACAGCGTTATATAATCAATATGATGACGATGACTGACGAATATCTATCTGCTTGACGGGCATGTTGAATGAAAGGTTTGTTAGGGATGTTTCAGATTTTAGTGTTTTGAATGTTAATGCAAAAAGAATGTTAGAGGATATGTAAGACAGAATATACTTGTATTGAAATAAAATTATGAAGGTCACTACGAAACCAATTAAAAAAGGGAAGATTATTAAATTAAATTAATCTCGGCCCAATGTTTTAGTTGCAACTAGCATCTGGAAAACTAATGCCAATAAACAGGCAGAACTACCAATTATAGCTCTTATCGCATATTCATAATCCTACATGAATACTACTTGAAAACGTGATCACACAACACATCGCTGATACAATGGCATGCATTTGCTGCATTACGAAATCGAAAAATAATTCCTCCTCTTTGGGATTTTTTCTGCACAACACAATATCGACGACGTTGGAACGATGTAGAAACTAGTTCAAAATGCATACTGTACTATGTAATCTAGTGCACAACAAAGTCAATATTCGTGTGATCACCATCGCTACGGCTGATTGCTTCAGCATTAGCCCAGCATACATAACATAAAATATTGGCGAAAATAACGGTATCATGGCGTTGAAAGAACTCTGTGAAAACATGATTCAACGGCGCGGCGCGTTGCGCATTTTAAAAGTTTTGTCATCCTTTGGCGTGACTAAGATCAAAAGCACAGTATTAGTCAATTGAGAGCAAGAGTTTGCAAGAAATCTTATCAAATATTCAATCCAATTGCAGAAAGAAGAAGGTGGCCCGATTAAAACAATGATCATAGCTAATATACAAAGAAATCGAGTTTGTCTCGAAAACGAATCGTAATAATTGGTATATGAGCCATTAGGCTGGGCATTTGGTTATATATTGGAGATTTTGTATTTTGTTTTAATTTTTATAAATGGACGTGAATCGGTCCATAGAATGACGACGTCATCCGCAAATATATCTGGAGTAGTTTTGTCGTTGATTCGGAGATAGCATGTGAAGATAGTGTCGAGTAAAGGTCCCAAAACACTTTTTTGAGGTACACCAGCAAGCTCATGATATTTGGCGGTAGAAAAGCTTTTGTATCTAGCCTGGAATGTGCGATTGGTTAAGTAAGAGCAAAATATTTAATGGAAGCTTTTCACAAGCATTGATTTGATTTTGAGGATCAATCCTTGATGCCAGACTTAGTCGAAGGCTTGAGTTACGTCAAAAAGACTTCTGAGCAGTACTTTTTATTTCCGAATGCTATTTTAACAGCTGACGCGATTCGATGGACCTGGTGGATGTCTACGAAATTCAGAATAATGTTCTGGAATTTATCTTTTTTTTTGAAAAAATTTTCGCAGCAGAACTTTCTCGAAATTTTTTGTTAACTGTTGCGTCCGTTTTAGCTACGCGGAGCTGTCTTCAATGCAGTATGAAAATCGTTAGGAGGTATTCCTTGAATCGGCCCTGCGTGCCTTTTCCCCAGCCAACTAGCTCAATCTGGCTTGGACTTGCGGGCTTTAAAATACCCTACGTGCTCCGGGAAAGATTTTACGTAGGAATCAATATTAAAAAGTAGAAATTTTCAAATTCATATTTTATTCCGATTACCGGAGAAGAAAAAAAGAATACGCAAACACACAAAAACAATCTTCTTTTCTGCAACTAGAGAAAATAAGAATTGAAAATGAACTGTCATATTTGGTGAACAACGTTTCAATCCAACCCCAGCCGGAATCAGTTTACACTAATCATATAATTCATATCATAGAAACAGGTAATAAATAATTGATAAATATACAAAAAGACCAAATTAAAGTTGTTAGAAATCAATATAAATGATATGCCCTTAACCCTCCGACAACACACCTATTTTTTCGATCATCGAGAACAATTGGGGTCAAATTGACCCCAACCACTTTTGAACGTCTATAGAATGGCAGGCACTGAAGATTTTCATTTGAAAAAATTTGTAAGTATTGTTTGAGACCTCTTTTAGTAGTTTTCATACATTAGAAGTGCCTTAAATGTTCTGAACATACCTAAAAAAATTCGAGAAAAAACAGTTTTGTCGAAAATCAGCTTTTTTACGAAAAAAATCGTAACTTATTTCATTTTCAATATTTTTGGCTAAAAATTTAAGTGGATACTCTCAAGATATGACAAAATTATAAAAAAAAATGCTCTATTGTGGCCCTTGAAAAAAAGGTATTTATTTTGCATATTTACGGTGGCGATTGTGAAGATTTTAAAATTTGCATATTTAAAAAAAAATCAAAACTTTGTCAATTTTTAATATTTTGAGCTGAAAATGTATATGGATACTATCAAGACATAGTAAAATAATAAAATAGTCCTACATAAAGGGTTGCGAAAAAGGTATAATCTCTTGAATAATCAGATTCTGATTGCTCCGAGACATGGTCGTCTTCGGAGGAATCAATGTCGCCAAAATTATTATCATTGTCTTCAGCTAACAAATTATTGCGTGCAATAGAACGCAGATTATACGCTATATTGCTAAAAACAACAAAATTAAAACACTTGAAAACTTATTTTTTGGCTTTTTTAAATTAATCTGTCGATTTATAAAGTAAAAAAAAAATTGTGTTTTTACCTCAAAATTGACGTCGAGTACAGATGGGGTCTATTTGACCCCTTGATCTGTTTCAAAGGCTTATCAACGACGACTAACGATTTGGGACTGGAAGCGAACGGTGTAAACTTATAGTCAAGACACAGAAATATATTTAGGAGCCTATAGGACTCCTCTTTTCCCGCAGGCTTAAGCGCTGCGATCGGTCAAAAAGGTCTCTGGGGTCAATTTTACCCCCTGTGTTCTCGGAGGGTTAATGGCCTGATTTTCTATGCAAAAGTATAGAAAATCAGGCCATAGATTATAAGAATCTAGAATAAGCAAAAGTAATTTGTTTTCCGCGCTTCTAATGGAAATTATTTCACAAAATAAACTCAATTTTCTTTGTAAATTTAAATCAATTATATTTCAAAATTTAAAGAATTTTCCATTCAGTTCTCGTATTTGATCATCGCAAATTTTGTGAACGTGTTTATTTTGTATTCTCCAATTTTTTTTTTTTTTTAGAAATTATTGATTTTTGTTTCAAATTAGCGTAACGCTCGACAATCGAAAAGTAAAATTTTGAAAGCAATTGGGATTCCCAATCAATCCAACCCGGTTCTTCTTCTCCACCTATTCCATCCTAGAACAATTTGTTTCCTTTATTTACTTTATTGACCACCAAACGATTAAGCTTTTTTTTCACTATTTTGGGCGTATTTTCGGGACGTCCTTCCTTCACCACATCTTCGAACTAAATCCGTTTCGACCACTTTCCGACTCTTCACACACTCCCGTTTTTTCTTTGTTACTTCCCAGCAAACAATTTAGTGAGCGTTCACTAAAAACGATAGTTTCTCAACAGTCAACAGACATATCCCTCATACGAAACCGAGCCTGTTCGTAAAACGATACGCAGCAATAATTTTGCTTACGATGACCGACGCAATAAATAATGCATGCCATGTATATGTGCCCTATGGCCTATGCGGCTCAGTAACAGATTTTACATAGATTTTTCCCCTAGTTTGCTGGTCGCGGTATCCCAAAGAAAATTTCAGTTTAATTCGACTGTGCTGTGAATTCGTCTGTGCTGAACAGTGTTCTTATAAAACGATGTTTTATGTTCGTCTTTAGCAGCCCATATTGCTTTATTCTTCCAGTCTTGCAAATTTACTCTACTATGAGTAAATAATTTTGACTCATTTTCAATTCGTAAAAGCTAATATATTTGAAATCGTTAAAACTATCGCTAATAATTCATAAAAGTATCACTTTTACTCGCTGAAACCACATTTTTGTAACTCATTTATGAATCGTTAAAAATGATTCTTCTCGGATGGCCATTTTAGTAGAACCAATGAATAGTTTTTGATACATTTGCGAGCTCGTTAAGGCCGGCGATACATGTAAACGCCTGAATTTAGACCGTTTTTCAGAGGCTTATTTAAAATGAAAGGAATGAATGAATCGTTTTGAAAGTGATCATGTTTATTCATTGCATATTAAAATATAAGAATCTGATTTAATTTAATTTTTTTTTTCAAAATGGCCGCCGTAGTAGCCATTCTCCTGAGACCCTCGCGACGAAAGGCATCAATCGGCGGGATTTTGAGCATCAGTCACAGCAATTTGAAATCAAAAAAATTGGTTGGAGTGTGTTTATTAAACATGTATCTTCTAGTTGAACCAAGAAAAAAAATAAAAAAACAAAAAAATGTTGAATTAGCACGCCTCATAAAAAAAGTACGATTTTCACCCTTTTTTTCGACAGTTTTTGGGTCGAAAATGCTAAATTTTGAAAATTTGGTTGGCATTTTCGAGATTCAACTAGAAGCTTATACTAAAGAGAAAATGTGTGCCAAGCTTCATAAGAATCGACTGAGAACTTTTTGAGTTATCTTGCCCGCCAATTTAAAAAAAATTCGTTTCGAGAAAAACGCGTCGTTTTGACACACAGAAACTCTATGACCACCGCGACTTACCAACTAATCAGCGATTCAAGCCCATACAGAAGTCCTTCAGTGCGTTACATATGCAGAATAGGGATAGGTCTCACCAAATGTTAATTTTTTTTTAACCCTTTGGCGCCGGCGGCCATTTTAGTGATATTTTAAATAAGCCTATTATTCTATAAAAAAAATAGTCTTCAAAAAAACTAAGTTTGTGAAATGAATTTCGAATGTGTTCTCAATAAATATTTGATAAGGCTTTGGAAATTTTTAACTCTGTGTGAGCGCTAGATGCCTAAAATGAGATCGGGAAAACTTGGAATTTTTTGAATTGCGATAACTTTTGACAGAGCTATTGAATTATTATAAAACTTACAGAGCACATTGATATTATTGAGCTGTATACTTATATAGTTTTGTATGAACGTGCTGGCAACTCTATTGCTACAACAAAGTCAAAACCTTCACACCAGCAAGTCTCCTGAAAGATTTTTGCTTTTAAAAAAATTAGCAACTCACATACAAATCATATGCTTTTTCTGCACAGTCAAAGTAAAACTTTTGAATTTCCATATCGGACAAGAACGGTAACTCTTCCCCAATTTACCTACATTTTTAGCATCAAAAACTTATGTTCACGGGAACTCACGACCCGATAATCAGATACAGTTGAAATTTACAGAATGTATTGGTCTTAAGTAGGGCCAGGTCTGATAGAAGCGATTTTGAAATGTGGACAACTCTGTGCCAGTGGTTGAAAAATCACTAAGAAAAATAATTGGTTTTGGCCTTATAAATTATGACTCAGTCACCAGATTTTGACGAAATTCACACAGTAGCTGAATCCTACTCTAAGCCACGTTTGATATCGGTTGAAAAATTGGATTGGAGCTGCCAGCTATGTCAATTTTGGTGTCTTGACTTGGTTTGAAAATTCGCTCAGGAAAATAAACCTATTTGCCCTATAGCTTCCAGTGCAGTCATGGAATCATTACGAAATTCATATGACAAATTAAACTTATTTTAGGGAATATTCAGTAGAAATCTAGTTGGAAGACAATAATAGGGCTGCTACCTATGATTTTTTGAAAAAATAGAAGAAAGTTCGTGGCTAGAGTTCCTTTGAGCAGTGGTTTCAACAAAACCTTGTGTGTTTGGTTTGATTGCTTTGGAATATTTGATGCCAGCAGCGAAGAGTTAAAAAGTTTCTGGCATAAAAACTGGTTTATTGTTCGCAATATTCAAAACCTGTTGAGTAAGGTTTTGAAGTGGGATCATCTTAACTTTAAGAGATTGAAAAACTGGACAACGTCTGCAGTTAGCAGTATGGTTGTTACCACATTTCTCACATTTTTTAGTTTCAGGATCTTGTTTACTTTTGTGATAGGACTTTTCAGCGGCTTTTTGCCACAAATAACACACACACACATACACTGGAGAGTAAACAACAGGTTTTAGTGTGGCCATATTTCTGGCAATCTACAACGAGGAGTCTGTGCTGAATAAGATACCGCACGCTGAAAATTTTGTGAATTGCATCCCTTATTGGCTTGCTGGCTTCAGGCTCCAGTTCTTCTTTGAAGAATGGCTGTTTGGATTTTTAAAACATCTGATTATGAATATCGCGTCAAAACCATAGACGTCAGCGTCCAGTTTCATCTCATCAGTATTAATATCAGGTTCTATGCCTTTAAATATCACCGACAATCCTTTGCAGCATTTCAGCTGGTAGTTGTTTTGTCAACTTCCTGAGCACTTCTTCCCAAAAAAGTTATGGTGTGACAGGCGTACCAACGTTTTATCGGTTTAAAATAGAAGTTATTTTTACTTGTGGTTTATATATAAGAAAAAACAATACAATAAGTAAGGTGCTTATGCGATTTTTTCTCAGATTTTTTCTCAGATTTCTCTAGTTGAGTCAGTGTTTCAAAGAAGTTCCTTGGAGTCAGATGGCGAATACAAATTACGAATGATGTCCAAAGTTTCTCCGATTCACGTGTTGACATTTGTTTTAATTTATTCGGATTTCCAGCGTTTTTACGTAGTCTCCTACTCTTGAAACCATTATTTTCATTTTAGGTGCCAGTGAACTTTTTCTACTGACCCAAATGATAACAAGTATGTACCTCAAAACAAAACAAAAAAGTGATTCACAGCACAGCTTAGATATCCGAGTTAAATACCCTCAAAAAACCCACGATCATAAAAATGCCCAGCTAAAATCTTTTTTGCAAATATTTCATTACTCAGTTGGTTTTATATCAACGCGAATTTTGAAAGAATCGAAATGCGTAGCGATTAGAGCAACAACTACAACACAAAAACAACAAAAAAAAAACGAATGTCAACTGTCAAGTCCACAATTTCGATGAATCTAGGTCAAATTGCTTAGCTTCTCTCTACTTCACTATGGTGGCACGATTGCGACGCTAGAGCAGCAGCAGCACGCACAAGTAATTCATCAGAACGAACAGTAAACGCAGGCTTTGTTATAATGTAGTTAAATGTAGTTATATGGCTCGAATGCCTATCGTATGTTGATCGGTCTGGAATAGTCATAGCAGTATAGGATCCCATTCAAGATTATGTTGATAAGCAGAATACATACGACGAATATATGTTGCACTACTGAAACAAACAAACAAAAAAAAACTACACGCCAGATCGAGTCTATGAAGATACGATGATAATGGGCCAGTATATACAGTGGTAACATGATAATGATATGATCTGATTGAATGTCTGTTAAATATGCATGAAGCTTATGATCACTGAGGAATTGTAGTAATAATTGGTATTACGTAAAAAAAAAAATATGATAGCAGATAGATGTCTGGAAAGACCGTTAACCTTATTTGAGGTTGAGCTTTTTGTGGAATTGATGGTTAATATAAGTTTTTTGCCCTTTATTTATGTAGCCACAGATGTTACGATGACGATTTAACGATGCTTTGATCAGTTTTATTGATAAATTTTTTGGCGCCCAGTGTGGGTCAAATCAAATTAATAAGATAGCCGTAGTCTTGGACATCAATGTTTTTCTGATACATTTTCATTAGGAATGTTATTAATGAAATGTAGCACTTCTTTTAAAAATACACAGTGACATGCGCAGGGAGGGAAAGCTACTCTTTCCTAGGCCTCTAAATACTTTACTGAGAATGAAGGAAAGGAGGGGTCAAGGAGACTCGGTTGCCCCATCTATTTCATAGCTATTCTTTCCTAGGCCTCTAAATTTTATCCTTAGAGTACCAACTTTACTGAGAATAAAGGAAAAGTGCGTGCCAAAGTCAAGGGTTTGGTACTCTCCATTTCTTGTGTACGCAATTTGATTTATAATGAACATAAAGTCATTATCAGGTCTATTCTACTAGAATATCATAGTGAATTCAATATGAAAAACGGCTGCTTTTGAAGTAACCCAAAAAACCATCAATAATTTCTGTACGCCGGCAAATAAAAATGTTTTTCAAATAATACCCAAATCAAAATAGGTTTGCATCGAAATCAATTTGAAATTCCTCGGTGACGCCACTAATTTCAGAAAATAAATTACAGTTCGAAATAGTTTTTGATATCAACGACGTCTACTAGCACCTGGTAGCGTTCGAAATTAAAAATCATAGTTCGCAGCCTTTCGCAATGACGTATCCTTATTTTAGGGATAAAATTAGAGCAGCTGTAACGGGACTACTTGACTTTTTATCCTCATTTTCCTCTTCGTCACCTGTAAATAAGGCCAACTAAAGAAATATTTATACGGAAGTCGATCAACGAGAACTCGAAAAAACAAGAACATCGCGAAAAACAATTAAACACAATTATGTGGAGCACAAAATCCAAACATTCATTTCTTCAAACCATCATTTTCTTGTCCGCGTAGTTCATTTCATGCTCATCCATTCGTATATTTAGTAACAACATTTTAGCTGTACATAAACATCTTCATCGCACAACGTCGATAGTAGCGGCTCCGGCAGCAGTAGCAGCGATAGACCGAAACACTTTGTACAAACAAACTCGATTTTATTTGAGCCGAAACGAAATTGAAAAAAAATAGATGATAAAACCAACGTCAAAATGAAGCTTAGACAAAGAAAAGCTGAAAATAAGTCATGAACCAGAAAAAAAATTCGCTTTAGAAAAATTGAAAATGGAAAACAAAAAAGTGAAAAAAATAAATACCAGAAGTGCTTTTATTCGCGCAATAAGTGCGTTAAACGTGTGCCGTGCCATGCCAGCTAGCTATTGTTTGTGCGCGTGCGGCGGGGCTGGGGTACAGCGGGCGCGAGTCGAGAGCACATGAAAAAGAAAGTAGGTGAAAGGTCGAAGACCTGTTGTACATGCTTGTTCGTTGCTGCCTCGTTGAAGTTTATCGCGTCATACTGTCATTATCGCAATTGATGTAGTTGTGTTGGTGCATTCCATCACCTTTTGGCTATAAATGGCTGAATGCCAGGCCGTCTGAGCGTGGAGCTTTTTCCGGCTGCCGTGGAGGTGTTGAGCGAGTGGAGCTTTGCGGATGTTGCGTGTTCGTTTTGGGGGGCTTTTGCACCAGAAAATGTGTTGATGTATTTGTTGTATTTACTCTACGAGGGGTAATATGCACTTTTACCCTTCTATGCACGCATGTATTGCAGACGATGTTATACAATCGCCTTGTTTAGAACTATAAGGAACTCTTTGAAAAACCCCGATTTAGAAAGGCTGTTTTTTTTAAATCTTATTTATTTTATGTATCTAGAACTTTTAAAAACCAAAAATATCAAGTCCATCCTTCTTTTCTGCTTGTGTTCTCTACAAAAACATTCATCCAGCACTTCTCCCTTTTCCGTTCAACTTCGAATCATGCACGTACGCCTCCGCTGTCAAACTCTATTCCATTTGAATTTCAATTTCATTTTCGTTCGAATCCCGAAGCACAGTATGCTGTGTGTGCAAGAACTTTCACTTTTCAGAAAAGTACACGGTATAGAGGCGTTCTATGATTCTTAGCTGATATGCCTGTTAGAAGTTTTCACTCATTGGCATTTGTTTAAAAAAAAATTGTAGGAAGAAAAAAAAAATGTATTTCTAGTCCAGAGGAATTACTGATATTAGATTTTTTGATGAAATTTCCACACCAAGGCTATTTTAAATGCTGACCAGAATTTAGAATGAGTCACGGTGAATGACTTAAGATGTTAGCATATTTTATTTAGAGAGTTTTAACTGTATATTTTTAGTGATCTTGTAATACTATGAACAGCTATGCACTCGACCTTTATACTATGAGGCACACGATGCCAATTTAAGGATGATATGAGTTATGAGGCCGGAAATGCAAACTTAAAATACTATTCACCATTTTACATTTCAGTGATGATTTTTAAAGTAATGATAAGGTTTTAATCAATATTATTATCAAGTATTTTTCCTGCTAAGTTATCACATTTTTGAGCTTATTCCAATCTGATTAATATAGCTATATTTTTTGACAAATGGCTTTTTTTAATAAAACTTTAATTTTCTTACTTTAAAATTATTCCTTTGTTATATATTAAATATTTTTATATATTTAAAAAAAAATGATGTTACTTAAGCGAAAGATTTACATTTTCTTTTAAAAATAAAATATTTTATAAAGTTTAAATTCAAAAAATCAATTTTCTTTATTTTTTATATTTTATTTGAACTATACCAATGTTACAGATCAAATCCATTTAACTAAATGAGGAATAAAATAATAAATTTCAATAATTAGTCATTATTATTATACTAAATTTGATTAAAATATAACATATCTAAAATATGTCTTTTTTGAAATTTGATTTACATGTATTTTATATTACATATAGAGCATCAAAATTGAGTGCTGATTTCATTTCCTCACTGATCACAATACTCTTTGAATATCTCCACATGCGTTCACTTGTTTACCTGCTTAGTGCGTTTCTTCCTTCAATATTGCACCCAATTGTATTCTCCTGGTTTGTGTACTTGCCATTGAATCTGTTACACGAAAGCTGACTCATTGTCTACGGTACAAGTTCAGTATCGATTATTGTCCCTATAAAGATCATCCTACCTTTTTGAATATCCCTTCCATACCCAGCCGCAGATTGTACCGTGACCAAAGTGGGCCAAAAATGGACTCTTGTGGAACTCCAGATGAGGGGTAAAAAGGAGAGGAAGAACAACCATTTAGCCCAACTTTGCAGGTACAATTGAGAACGTAGGATGTAAACCAGAAGAGAGGGGGCCGGATATACTGAACTAAGCAAGTTTATCAAGCAGGATAAAATAGTTGATTAGCTGTTCTGGTTTACGAGCTAGAGGAAGAAAAACTTCCCTTCAACTATTTTCTTGATTTTAAGGGGATAGTACCGGTTATGATTTTGAAAAAATCAGTTTTTGGTTTTTTGCATTTTTCAATTTATTATACCTCCAAAAATCACGTCTCAAAATTTTATTAAGATATTCCCAAAAATAAAGAAGTTACGACAGTTTATGGCAGACCGCTGATTTTAATTACTGCGAAAAAAAAGATGAAGAGCGCATAAGTCAGGCAGAAAAAGCGGCAAAGGACGCGCGTTTGGCCAAAAAAAACTGCCCAACTGCAAGAGCAACTGACATATGTGGACTCAAGAATACTTATGTATGGTCCAGGGATTGCAGACTAAGCAGTTGTAGGTGATAAAAACATAATTTTTAAATAATATTCAATAAATAAATGGAAAAAAAACTTTAAAGGGGTTTTCTCGAAATGACGTTTTTTCAAACTGCGGACACTTATTCTCTGGATTGGCTGGATCGATTTAAGTCAAATTTGGTGCACTACCTTATTCAAGTATCTTGTGTGGTAATCTACCACAATATAGGCCAAAAATTAACCCAAAAAAATTTGGAAAGCGAAACAAAGTGAAAAAAATACGATTTTTCGAAAAATATTTTCAAATAACCGCCATTTTTTTTATCATTATTTTGAAAATATTGTGGTAGATTACCACGTAAGAAACATTCCTCGTTAAAATGCGGTTTGGTTATTTGTTTCAGATTCTTCATTCCTGAGATTATCTGTCCGCAGTATGACGAGCCATTTTTCGAAACGTCAACTTTGGCGCCCTCTATAAATAAGTAGAAAAATGAAAAAAAAATAAAAAAATATGTTTTTCGTAATCTTCAAAGCGTTTTTTACCCATGCAAATTTTAAAATTTATACAAAATAAAGGAGGTGAAAAAAATATATTGAAAATTAGGCTGTTTTTCGCATTCTAACCGGTACTACACCCTTAAAGACCCATTAACAGTCTCTTGCACATTTCTTTTCAGATAGTTTGACGAGTTCCCACGTGTCATTTTCGATAAGATACTTTCTCACTTTCTTGACCACTCGTCCCGAGTCCTCTCCATCATTCCGAGTATGAATTTCCTCGTAGCCCTCAAAGACATCGTCAACGAACGACTCAACATTTAGGGTCATCAAAATGTAGTCGCCCAGGTGTCGATATCTGGAACATTTGCATAGTTTTGTGCTCGTAATGCCCTCAACAGTTGACACTAAAAAAATATTATTCTTCGCTCGCTAAACTAGCATTTGATTTCTTTTTATTATGTTGAAGGCATTATTTTTGAAAATGCTCAATCTGCCCGCAGTTGTAGCCTGCATGGCGAGTGTGTTGAACGTTTGCTGCCTGCTGTCTTGGATTTCCATGACTAAATTTATTTTCCAGCCTCAAAGGCTGTTGAAGACGAAGTTTTGTTTCTGGACAACTTAAAGGCTATTTACATCACATACATAGTCATTTGATTATGATTTCTGCTTTTGAAAGCTGGAAAGTGCGTTTACGTCGCACTGAGGTGCTTTTGTTTGACAGATGCCGTTTGTGTCTGACTTCGAACATTTTTCGGTTGGAAAATGAATTTACATTTAAATCAATAAATAAATAGATAAAATGAAATAAATCTGCACTTTTAAGGAATAGAAAGAAGCGTGAAGAATGTAAAAAAATTAAATTAAATTGTCTGGGACACTGAACGTGCAATACGATGCCATTATTTGGCCGAAATCCAAAGGAAATATGGATGAAAGTATGTTTGAATAAAATATTGTTATTTTTAATTTTGTTAGGAACGTACAAGCTATTATTGGGAGGAAGATGTAGTACGATGTGGTGACGAGGAGTTTAAAGAAAATTTCCGGATGTATCGAAATGTATTCAGCAATTTGTGCGATAAACTAGGAATCCTTCGTAGACACAATACAGCGTTTAGAATGTGCATTCGTTTTGAAAAAAGAATTACAATATGCCCTGAGATCATCGGCAGAGTACAGAACTAATCTGTTTGGGGTTGGCAAATCTTTTGTAAGTTGCACTGTGCTATGTTTTTGCCACGAAGTATGGATTGTATTTACGGATGCATTGACGGGTTTCACGCCCTAGGATTTCCACAATGCATTGGAAGCAGTAGGTATAATACTGTTTGTAAACATTTGCTGATATCATTGTCAGACGGTTGTCATATTGTAATTGAGTCCCCCGCCTAAGCACTGCTTCAACCCGGTCGTGCTGACAAACCTATCGGTAACTACGGACTTCAGAAACTACCACTGCTCATGGGTCGGTAAGGCAACGGTGCTGAGACTGCGTGCCAGTTCTCTTCGTTTCGCAGCATTGCATCCACGATAGTCTCAGGCGCTACCAAGTTGATCGCGGTCTCAATAGCCTAGTATATATTGAGATTGAAAAAATGGAAAGTAAACGGGTTTTTCAAAGGTTTCGATTCCACTGTTTCAATTTCAATCCCGTTTGAATCCAGTATTGCATGCTAAGCTAATGGTACGCTTCAAACTTACGAAGCGACTGCACGTAAAGAATGTTTGCTGAGCATCATCGAGCTCAGTCACACAGTACCGGCAGTACGGTGTGACCACCTTACCTACTCTGTTCAGGTATTTCCTGAAGTAACCGTGGCTAGTCGAGAAATGACAAAGGTAAAAGTTTACCTTTCCGTGGCTCCGGTTAAGCCAATGCTCAATGAGACCAATGAGCCTAGTCATCCAGCGTCCTTTATCACTTTTACTCCAACGTTGTTGCCAAAGCTGGAGGGTTAGCGTACGAGCGTGTCAAAACCTCAGACCTGTCCAGTTCTGAGCGAAAAAGGTACCTTTCATTGCGTTCTCGCGCTAACAGATCCATCGGGATTACTCCCGATACAACGATCACAACCTCTTCGGAGACTGTGTGATAGCTACAGGCGATTCGCAGGGCATCCTTGCGCTGGAAAGTGGCAATGCGCTTCCGAAACTTCTTAGTTCGAAGCACATCTCCCCAAATTTTAGCCCCATATAGCAAGATGGAATTGGCCGTCACCATCAGCAGCCTCCGTCTCGTCTCACTGAGTCCGCCAACGTTGGCCTTTAGCCTATTCAGCGAGGATTTCCGCTCTCGAAGGATAAGAAATTGTGAATGTTTGAATTCAAAGAGGGTGACTACGTGAATAATGTTGATGCTGTGTACGTTTTTATTCCCGAATTGCTTAATTTTCAATGAAATTTCGTTGAAATTTTGATAGTTTAGGATGTCATAACAGACAGCAAACGCATTTCTATCAGACCTGATACTAATAAAGAACAATGCATTGATGAAAATGTATTTTGAATATTTATAGCTGGAAATTATATATTTTTTATGTATTGTTTATATTGATTTTCTACTTCTAATTTGAATTCTGGCTCTCTTAAATATAATTTTATGATATTTCTACAGCTTGATTTCGAAAGACCTCCAGCGCTGAAACTGTAGAATTCATGTCTCTCCAAAAAGTTGAAATAATCTTAGGAAGAATGATTTCATATTCAAACAAATTAACTGAACTGTATATATACTATATAATAAGACTGAACACTAGTATTCACTTATATAATAAGACTGAACACTAGCATTTCACCCATAAAGTACTGTCTGTGCAGCTGGCCACGTTGCGATTCAGCTAAAAATAAAAAATGAATAATATTTTGTTTACAACCATACGTAATTTCCTAAATTCAAAACCAAAGACCTGCCGCCTCAAGGTTAGAACGCGACCGCTCATGTAACCACCAAACGGTAAACAACATTACGCAACTGCCATACCTCTACTGCTCGTGCAATGCGCACGTATGCATGCATACGCGCATTTATTTACCGCCCTCCTTCCTTTGAAAGATCCAAACAAAAGCTTTATACCCTAAACATGAAAGTGTTTTCGCTTTTCCTTTGGTTTTCATTTCATTCACCAAAACATCACCACCTCAATCTCAAATAATCGTAAAATTTTTCAAGTGACTGATGAAAATTTCTTGGTGTTGCCCCGTTACTCAGCATCAGGTCGAATGAAGCCATTGCATCGCATCGTCCGCTATGTTCGAAATTTCGACACTGCGGTATGTGTGTTTCGTTTTCGAAAATTATGGGCAATAACAAGGTCATAAATCCGATATTGTTGTGGATAGTAATATGGATGCCTCACTTGCCAAATCGATTAACTCCATTTTCTGATTTTATTAAATGTTACTATCAAAGCACTTAAGAAGCTCCTAACTGTATATATTCAAAACAAATTTCTCTAATAATAGGTATTAACACCACTAAATACTTATTATTAGAGAAATTCATTTTGAATATATACAGTTAGGAGCTTCTTAAGTGCTTTGATAGTAAAAATTTAATGAAATTCAGAAAATGGAGTTAATCGATTTGGCAAGTGAGGCATCCATATCAAGAGTGTATAACGTGAAATGAAAATTATTATTTTTTTCGGTAAACACTTATGCATATGTTACGGATACGAGTGGTAATGACAAATAACGTAACGGTAAATTGCATTCGCTATGGTTGCTGTGAGTAGCATAGCAGGTGACTACTGTTTGCTGCACTATCGTCGAATTGCTGAAATCTTCTTCTTCGCTTGACCCTGATATCGTTTGCTAGTTCCTAATTGGACAATGAGCGTAAAGTGAATTGACAGTTTGGAATTCGTCATTGGTGTACTGTACACTGACGCGAGATAGTTTGCTGACATTTGGATTTATTTATCAACTAGAATATCAGCAGTTATGTGTTTCCAGTATGATAATATATTTTACACTCAACCTTATTCTTGCGACCTCTAGCAAAAAAACCCTCCTTTCTTTCATAAATCTATTTTTTGGCACAAAAGATATCCGTACCTACTGTATTTAGTCATCACGCATTATCAACATCATCACCATCATCATCAACAACAACAACAACACAACCCAGTAGATTAGTATAGTGTGTTGCTCAACACAGTCCAAACGAGCTTGATGTGTTACGGAGCTACTATGTGGAATTGATGAGCTCGTTGAATAATTCTGAATGAGAACAAATTGTGCAATTTGTTTTTGTTGTTTTTTTGTCGTTTTTCCTATACGAAATCGACTCGTCTTGAATATTTGTATTTATGTTTGTTTGTTGTATATGTGTTATGCAAACATGTACGTACGCATATAGTTTTTCTAGGTCAGATTGTTGAAGTATGTGAGTATGTATGTATCTATGTTTTCTGTGATGAGATACGTGAAATAAGTATGTTTTTCCCGTTGAAATTTTATGAGTTTTATTATTAGGGGGAAGAGAAGGGGATGAAATATTTGGATACACATAGATATTTGGTAATTCTGTTTCAGAAGAATTTGAGTGAAAATCAAAATTTTCCAGAGACGCCGAAATTTTTACAGGAATGTGTTTTGTTTTGTTTGTCTGAAAACTAGGCTCTAAAAAAACAAGCAAATTTTAAAGGTCTGAAACAAACATACAGAGCCAATTTCAAAGAATACGAAGAACAACAGCACGGCGAAAAACGTGACAGAAAGTTCATCGTTTTTTTTTGTGGCAAGATAGACTTTGTAAGAAATTGAAGTGGTTCAATCCTTTAACTACTTGGGATTAATAATAAGAACAAATATCAATATGTAGGAAGAAGAAGGCGAATGGCTCTATTAAAACCGAGCAAAGCCTACTACTATCAGTCAAGGCTCCTTAAATCCAGAAATTAACTTATAGCTTCAAATTAACTACTGTACAAGACCATAATATGAAACTTCGGTGCTCAACAAAAGGCAGTTCAAAGTCTTAAGCCCTTTTTAGACATGAGTGCATGCGTCCA
This sequence comes from Nemotelus nigrinus, assembly GCA_947369275.1. Lineage (NCBI taxonomy): Eukaryota > Metazoa > Arthropoda > Insecta > Diptera > Stratiomyidae > Nemotelus > Nemotelus nigrinus. The sequence goes on from OX376373.1 coordinate 142,652,313, forward strand.
CGCGTCCATGCGTTTTTAGATTTCACGAGTCAAGTCAAGGCGGGGCTAAGGCGATAAGTGGATGGATTTTATACGCTTATAATGATGTTTATTTTTGCTCCGTACAAATATATTGGTAACAGAAAATCGTATATATTTATCCATATGACTATATATACCTATATATGTTTGTGTCTAGATATTCGTATGCATTCAAATTTATCCATAATAGTCATGCACGTAATGATGCAAAAAAAATATTATCCACATCATCATATAATAAAATAATCATCCACAAAACATATATTTAAATGATCATTAACGAATCATCCACACATGGCACTGTAAATCTATTGTACATGAATCACCATACTCCACCTCCTTCGCTTTAGACCCGCCTATATAAACAAAATCGAATTGACTCGTGTAAGCAAAACACGCTAGATCGCATGGACGCGTGGACGCATGGACTTATGTCTAAAAAGTGCTTAAAAGTAGACAAAGTGACAGAGCTGGGTTGGACTCTTATGAGGAAAGAAATACCTGCTCGAAAAATCTTTTGTGGTAGATTTCATCATAAATGGCAGCGAAGAGTTCCTTGCTTGTGTTTGAAGGTTTACATAGATCAGGACGATGGGAGCTCGGAGATGCCTAATTTTATGAAAATACAGAAAGTCCCTCTTTGATTGCTTGCTTGATGTGGATCAACACAAAGAATTAGGTTTGATTTGTTTCTCTTTCAATTTTTCAATGCTTTTCTCGCGACCTCTTCTCACTTTCCTTGCAAATTTTTCCTCCTTCTCCTTTTTTCTCCTATCCATTACTCATTGAGTTCAATGTTGAATTTTTGAAGTTTTATATATTATGGTAAACATTTAAATAAAAAAGCTAAACAAGAAAACATTAATAAAAAAAATAAAAAATACAGAAAATAAACAACATAATAAAACAAGTGAAAAAATTAAATAAGAATATTTTAATTGGAATTGTTTTTGCGGGATGATTAAAATTGAACAACTTTTTATTTAACAACTTTTTATTTCAATGTAGATTACAATTTTTTTTTTTATTTGAAATTTGAATTGAAAGTAGTCATTTGTCTAGTATTCATTTAAAAATGCCACCTGAAAAATTGAAAACTGGCCGAAAAAATCCAAAATCAAATAAAAAATGCTAGAAAATTCAAGAAATATTCAAAATAATTACATAGATTGTAAAACATGCATTTCAGGATGTAATAACCAGTTCTTTATAAAGGTTTATGTTTTATTTCTAACTTGTTCATAATTTTTGTCTTCTTTTTCTAATATTTTAAATTTATATTTCACTCTCTGCATATTCTTCACACTTTCGTGAATGAATTTGGGCAATTTCAGATATATTTTCTCAGTAAAGTTGATTTTATCGTAATCTTCAAACAAATTTCCAAATCGTTTCTTGATTTTTGTGATGATCTCTCTCAATTTATTGGCTAATCGAAGCCCTCAATTAATTTTGTATTTTTACTGATTTTCGAAGAAAACTAGAAAATTATGAATCATATGTGGGCGCTGTGTGCCTAAAAGTACACAACGGTTTTTATCAAATTTCAATTCGTCATACCTTCTGACAGAAACTTGGATCATCGTGAAATTTGCAAAACCTATTCATGTTGATATAATTACTTAGCACACATGAACTTTTTAAAAAGTGCGGGCAACCCTGTAGCTACGGCAGGCACGTGAAAAAAAATCCTTCAAATCACCGAACTTCCGGAAAATTTGTTGATTTTTGAGAAGAAAATCAAATTATTGATAAATTTTAATTTGAAATTAAAATTTTTAAAATTTCGCGTTGCACAAGAGTGGCACCCTCTCACCAATTTACCTCTATTTGCAGCAATGGAAACTTTTGTTCATGTTCACGAGAAATAATGACCGGATAATCCGATCAAAATGAAGTTTACAGGATATGTTGGTATTAACTAGGACCAGGTGTGATAGAAGTGATTTTGAAATACGGGCAACTCTGCGATAGTGGTACCATCTTGAAAAATCACTGAGAAAAAAAACTGCTTCTTGACCCATAACTTCCGATTTGCCCAACAGATTTTAAACAAATTCACACAGTAGTTAGCCAAATTCAAACAGTACTTTAGGCCAAATTTGGTGAAAAAATTTGGTTGAAAAATCAGGATAGAGCTGCCAGCTATGCTAATTTTTACCTCCTAAATCTTGTACATTTAGTAGCCAAATAAAGCTTTTTCATGCAGTCATGAAATCAAAACGAACTTTATATAGTAAATCGACCTTATTGTAGGCTAAATTTCGTAGAAAAATCATGTAAGGGCTGCCAGTTAGGGCAGTTTTTGTATTTTTTGGAATTTCTTTACTAAGCGATGTTGTCATTAAACTTCCAAATGGCAATTGATGACAATTGACAATGACAATTAAAAACCAATAATTAGGTTTCAAAAATTTCTTTTCACCCCTATAGCTTTCAGCTCAGTCATACAATCGCTGGGTGGGCTCATTTTAACGTGAAGGAGATTCGGTATATTTTTGACACAGGGTTGCCAGCACCTGATATGATACAATAAAAAACTGGATTACGTCTTTCCACATGTTTTAGTCATTCAAAGATAATTTCTGATGCGCTAGAGTTTTTTTCCTTCTTCTTTTCTCCAATGAATTATTATTGAAGTTTTATGCAAAATATAGCCACATTTATTAATTGAAACATTATGGTCATCGTTTAAATAACAAAAAAACCCAAATAAGAAAACATAAATAATAAATTAAATAAAAAATATATGAAATACGATAAATAAAAAAAAAAACAAAATTAAAAAAAAATTACAGAAAAAATTATTAATATTTTTTTGAATAGTCTTTTCTCTGGAATTTCTAACAGGTTATCATTTTTATACAGCACATTATACACCAACCTTCACGGTATTTTAGTTAATTATTTGATATATATTTCCAATGAGTCCAATTACAAACTCCGAATGAGTGAAAAAATAAAAAGAATGATTAAGTATTGCATAAAATGCATAAGTTAATTCACAAAATTTATTCAAGGAGATCTAAAATAATATAACAAATAAAATAACTAATATGAAAAGTAATAAAAAATAATAAAAAATAATATAGTAAATTATCAAACATGAAAGAAAATTTTTATTGAAGATTTTTAATATTGGTTTTTGCTCTTTCATATTTCTTTGCATTTTTTTGCTTCTTGATCTTTTTATACATTATAATATTTTATACGTTATACATTTTTATTTTGTGGCAGTATTTTTTTATTTTTTCGATTGTTTCTTGGGTCCCATGTACGACCTTTGCTGAAACACCATTTAAATGCTATTGTTACATTTTTTCTCGCCTCTCGTTTGTATTCGTTTAGTAATTCGGAATATCTTTCTCAGCTAATTTTTAAAGAGAGTCGCAGGAGGGGTCATACACTCGTGTAGTACAGTGGGTTGAGTTTGGTGGCGTCCCTAATTCGAATCTGGGTGCAAAAGGGGGGATTGTGCGCCAAGTTTTGATTCAAACTACCTCTGAATAGTTAAGTTAATAGTTGAATTAAATCAGGGGTAAATTCAGTTGTAGAACTTTTATACATTGATTGTAAATTTTTGAATGAAGATCTCTGAAAGACTTCTTAGACTCGATTAGGATTGATGTGAAATTAGTTAGCTAAAGAGGAGCCAAAAAGAGCAGCTCTAAAAAGGAGCAAAAGGAGGGGATAGGTAGTCTAAAGTGGGGTGAAAAAGGAAGTCTAAAGAGTAGTCAAAAAGGGACTCTAAGAGAGAGAGAGAGAGAGAGAGAGAGAGAGAGAGAGAGAGAGAGAGAGTTTAAAGAGAGGTTAAAAAAGAGGTTTTACTCATTTTGGACTCCCTTGTTCCCCGGTTAAAAAGAATCGAAAAGTGAATTTAAAGGTAAAAAATTAAGGATTAAAAGAGCTCAAAAAGTGATATCTTAAGAGATGTCAAACAAGAATTATAAAGAGGAATAAAATTCTATGCATTGTGTGCTGGTGTCTGATGAGAGTCAGTGCATACTTTCGAAACCACTTTGTCAAATAAAATTTTCAATATAAATAAAATTTTTTGCTTTCGGAGGTTTATTCCGCAAAACGATCGAGTTTCCCGTATCAATTATTCTCTGCTTTGATAAGCTTTAGAGACGATATACGTTGTCTATGCTGATTTATAGACAAGAAGGGAACCATGATCACAATTCAATAACCTTTATAAAAAAGATTGTTTAGAAGAAGACCGAAAAGGGAGTCAAAATAGATGGCAATAACGAAATGTAAAGGAGTTGTCGAAAAGGAAGTTTAAAGAAACGCTAGTTCGAGGATTAAAATTTAAACCAACATTAAGCTGGTAAAGCCTTGAAAATTAACATGAACATTTGAAAATTTTGTCGACAGTTAATTTTTGTCAGCAAAAATATGGTCACACGACAGTAATAAAATACTCATTTTTTAAAATAAAACGTGATCAAACTGAAAATACTGTGCTTTACAAAAATATTATATACAGAATTAGAAAACTTACAAATTTTTCTTTGAATTACGTACAATCTATAGGCATTGGTTGGTCATTATTAAAGCGAACTATAATGGACGCAGACGGACGCCAGACGGGTTTACTTTTTTGGGTATTTTTATTATGACACCAGCGATTACAATAATTGATTTGAAGTGTTTTTTCAGGAGGTTTCTCTTGCTGATTATGTGCTGGAATCGCCTGGCAACTAATTGAGCAGTGGTTAAGTCTGGATTGATTTAAGAATACTGGTGTGTTGAATATTTTCTTACTAGTTAATAAAAAAAATTGTATAAAATGGATGGGTTCAATGATGAAATGGACAATTCGCTATGCATCAGAGTGAACATATAGTGCAATTTTTTCAAATTAATATTTGGTCCTTTTAACCGTATTGATGTTTTCGTCTTGATTAGTTGAAAATACTTTTTACCAACCATCTCACCGCTCATACTGCTTTACATATCTGACCTTTGGTGCGCACGTTTGTCACAGTTTTCGAGTGACGTTTCATCTGAAATAAGAGCTTAACATTCAATATCCATCCAAACATCAAATAATTATGTTTTGGCTCCATTTGAGATACTTGACTTCTCAGACAAGTTCATTGTCTTAGCAGGTCTATTTCAAATCTTAAATTCATGTTTATCTACAATGAACTTAGCCCTGAGCTTGATCACTTCATATCATGCAATTCTACTCGTCCATTACCCTCAGAATTAGATTTCAATAGCAAGAAGATAGAATTGTGTCTACTAACAAGAATACAAAATTCAAATTTCATCTAAACAATTTTCAAACTATCAAAACAAACACGCAAAACGTTTATACTATTCTTAGATATTTTATCCAGCTCAAGTTTCAAATATCTAAGTCAACTCTGTCCATTCAACTCGGCCACTGCAACACCACACCTATTGACACATCCGACTTCCAAGTCTGTCAGCCATGCAACAGCATGAATTTATTTTTGTCTATTTTCTAACTCCGAGATACTAGAACCATACGACCTAGATGGCAAAGCTACAAATCTATTTCTATGATGCATAGACATTGCCTTTGAAATTCATCGGATGTGTCATTCTTCTATCATTGCAATCTGTCAGTCAGAATTAAGACAAGATTTTCAAGAAGAAGATGAAGAAAGTGATGCAGTGAGCACTAGGCTTAAGAACAAGAATGAACATGATCATGGGGTTTGTGATGTCTCCAAAAACCACAAACAGATAGTCAAATAAAACAGTAACAGCAACAAAAATATCTAAATGAGCTGTGTCAGAATTCTAAATCAACAGAGCTTTGTCAATGCTTTCGACAAGATCAAAGATTTCTGAGATTGTTTCGTGATGATTTCTCAAGAGATGTGACATGATCATATAACACTCAGCACATCGTTTCGTGTACATATGCAACATCGTTTCGATGGTGCGATATGTGTTTTCTATTCGAAACTCTATCGCACACTTGTCACTGGTTTTCTGGATCCTTTAAAAAAAATTGAGGTTTCGACTTGGCTTTTCGTTGTTTTTTTCTGGCAAAGTGTCAAATTTGGACGTTTTTGACTAGATTTTGTTCTGGAGTTGGTTCACTGTAGGTAGACATGATCAAGAGCTTAGAATGTAAGAATTTCGAAACTAGCTGAGAAGACTAGTTGTAAGCTGTTAGAATCGATGTGATAGTATTGAGTCTCCAGTGGTTGCCGCGTTTGTGAATCAATTTGTCACCAATGACAGAGCAACTCAAGAGGGACACTTTTACTGTTCCATAAATCAACAAAATAAACATATTTAGAGGTTAACAGGAAAATTTCGTTCTTAAATAAAGTCGAATTGATCTAATTGATTGATTTTTTCTCACAAATATCGTGCTGTTACTTGCGGTTGCCGACAATCACTCGAAAAAATAAGACTATCTAGCGTCTACTCAGCCTGAGACCTACTTTGTTCATATCCTGCCGCAGACAGTGATGTTTAGACAGACCAACTAGTCCATGCCCATTAAAACTCATCCGGAACCATCAATCTTCCTATGATCCATCCAGTGCGAAAGAAATGTGCATCAAACAGGCCATTAGATATTTCATTTTGCAAGCACATACTTATGTATGCGCTGCAAAGGAAACAAGCTCATATGCATAGATTCAGTGTATTTACAAGCGATTGGAGCTGTTTTCAGTTCAGCACTTATTTTCCATTTTCCGCACATCGTTCATTCGAAGACGCTAAATGACGACTCGGAGGTACTACCACTACGTCCACACATCAAGGAGTTCATCTACCTTTGTACCGGTTTCACAATAATAGTATGTACTATTGCCTTGGTCGTGGCTCTACCCCCGCTTGTTGCTCTCTAAGCACTATTTTAACCGAGCCACAGTACTAACCAGCTGCACAAGCACAGTCCGTTCGCCTTCCTTAATCGTTCCCGGTCGTCCCGCTCTATTGCGAAAAAAAATCAGCGGAAAAAAATCCACTTCAGTACTATTACCTGGCGACATGCGAGGTATTTTCTATGAGAGCAACTATTATAATGGTCTGCTTCTCTGGTCTAGTCTAGTGTTGTTGTCGTCTATATACAACAGCGTGTACAGCTAACCATGTGCACGTTGCCAAAGAAATAAAGACATTCAATTCAATTTCTCATTTCGTTTCGAGCTCGCCAGGCAGGCTTTGTGCGAAAAACTTTCACTTTACAAACGATTCGGCTACGGCAACGCCAATAACGGTGACGTCGAGGTACGTTACGATGCGATGCGACATAGTAAACTTCGTCGATATCGGTGATGATTGGATTAGCAGGCAAACAAAAACTTTTTTTGGGTTTCCGGTTACAGTACAACAAAACCAGTAATGGCTTTTTCACCCCACTTTTCGTCTATAAACTTATTGTGGGTATCCTCTAATTATCCTCTAATATCTAAAATAGAGGTTAAAAATGTACACAAACAAATATCCAAGTTTTCTGGTACCTTGATTGTGAGTTTTTTGTTGCAGGTTAAAATAATAGTGAAGTGATACTTTCGATCCTTCACAATGGGAAAAAATCCCCTTTCCCTCTTCTCTTTCTCCTTTTATTATAAGAAGCTTTATAAGCACTGTAAATTTAAATTTGCATTATATTGGCAAGTTTCAAAAACAAAATACTTCAACCCCAGAATGTTTCTTTGATTTTAAAAAGATCTTAATAAATTTTGTTTTTTTTATCGCATAATTTTTTTAAATTTTAATAGATTTAAACGCAAAGCACCTTTCTCTGGTCGGCAAAATTTTATTCGAAAGATGATATGGAATTTCAGCAGATGCACATCCAGTTGCAAGTGTAGTACTAAAAATATGTTTTCCGCATTTTGAAAATTAAATGTAGTTTTGTTAAAGACAATGGCTACGAGACATATCTCTCTCTTACTCTACGAGATATCTCTTTCTTTCTCACTCTACGAGCAATCTATAAGGCCCTGTTTTCACATGCGCCTTTATTGGAGTTTAAGTTTAACCAGCTTAAAAGATATCTGAAATGTAGCATTTGCACGTTTTTAGTCAACTGCTTTACCATTTATGGTTTTTTATTTTTTTCATTTCTATTGAAAAATATATATAAGAGTGTTGCCCAGCCTAAAAAAAAATTGTTAAAAAGTATCTTAAGGAGACTAGTTGAACCTATTTGACGTAGCTAATTTCAGACTTAATTAAAAAAAACATTAGTCTAATTAAACCAGAAAATTCAATCTTAATCATAGGTGTGCGTAGGACTTTGAAAAGGGGGCGGGTCAGGTCCATGAATTCGGCAAATGTAGAAAATGTTACAGAGTAAAGTAGGCCCAGTTTTCAGATTTAAGATTATCCTTTTTGGAAAGGGTAGTTACTCTCCTTTGCCCTCTTCTACACACACGACTAATTTTAGTCTGAAATCCAGTGCGCCTTATTTGACGGCAGGTTTACAGATACTTATGAGTGGAGTATCTATGAGTTGCCACTTCCTTATTATTTTCCCCGAGCTCATAATTTGATGATTTGCCCACTTTTTAGCTACCACTTTGGTGGTAAAATCAGAGCAGTGCAGAATTGCCAAATTTTCTGTTCAAATATCACCGGTTCTGTCATGGGCAGATTTAACAGGTTGACTCCCCTGGCGGTCTTAGGCACCCGTCAAGCTAAGCTCATGCCCATAGCATAGCCAAAGTTGGCATCAAGATGCAGTTTTCAACATTTTAGCTTGGCAGTCAGACTGTTAAAAATAGGGAAATAGCAAATTGAAGATCCGATGTTCAACAAGAAATCCCGCATTGTCTGCCCGATTACTCCTTTAAACGTGAAATTTTTGAAAATTCACGTGTGAACTCGTCTTTTTTAATCTTTTTCACGAGCTTTTGCCTTGGCTTTAAGAGCATCTGAAATTTTCAGTGTGAACCAAGGACGAGCATTCGATATAAGAAGATGGTAGATAGGAGTGAAGCGAGAAATAAGATTTGACAAGATATCATAAAGCATAAAGCAATGCACAGTTCACATTAAAACTTCTAAAATGTTCGAAGAACAGTAGAGGATTTGTGCATATTTTGAGTGTTTGACTTCATCGAAAGTTACTGCGGTAGAAAGGTGTTTGGGGTTGCCATCCGAAAAATGTCCAGAGCTTAGAAAATTTAAACATTGTTTACTTATTTTCATTGCAAATGTTTGCGATGAAAATACTTAATGCAAGCATTTATTGGAACGAAAATAACAATAAGGCCTAGTGCGAGCAGCCCTTAACTAGCACCGAAGCCAAAAATATGTCGCATCTGCCTTACGTTGAAGTCAACCTGCTCTACGAATTTCGTATTGATCCGATGACTGCATTGGAAGTTATAGGGATGCAAAGAAATTTAGGGTTACCATACGCAAAAGTTTTCAAATTTTCTAGATCTTAATATTTGGTGTTTATTTTCACTATAAGATCACTACGATTTGAAAATTCTATGCTAAAACCGCTTACTAAAGATTTGCCAAACAAAATACTAAAACAACCATAGCTATCAACCCTATCATTGCATTGAATATTGCCTACAATAAGGTTAATTTGCCATATGAATTTCGTTATGATTCCATGACTGTACTGGAAGCTATAGGGCAAAGAGCTTTATTTTCCTTAACGAATTTTCAAAATTTAAGGCACAAAAATTATCATAGCTGGCAGCTCCAACCGAATTTTTCAACCAAATTTCTACCAAACGTGGCTCAGCTACTGTGTGAATTTCGTCAAAATCGAACGACTGAATAAGAATTTATAGGGCTAAAAGCAGTTATCTTTTTTAGTTTCTGTTTTACTTTCTTTTTCAAGATGGCACCACTGGCACAGAATCGCCCGCATTTCAAAATCACTTTTATTAGACCTGGTCCTATTTAAGACCAATACATTCTGTAAATTTCAATTAATTCTGCTTATCGGATCGTTTGATGCTAAAAATATAGGTAAATTGGGCTAGGGTTACCAGGCGTGCCCGTTATACCATATCAAATTTTTTACTTTGGCTATATAAACAAAGCATAAGATTTACATATGAGTGTTTTTTTTTTTGAAGAAGCGGCATTTTTTCAAGAGAGACGATGATTTGGAGGTTTTCACTTTCAATGCCTGCCCTAGCTACAGAGTTTCCAACACGCTCATTAAAAGCTACACAAATTTACAACTAAATAATACCAATATGTTCTGAAAATTTCGTAATGATTGAAAAGCTCTGTCAAAAGTTATCGCAATTTAAAAATTTAAAAATTTTCCCGTTTTCTTTTTAGGCACCTAACGCACACATGGGATTAAAAAAATCCAAAACATCTGATTTGCATTTAAAACACGTTCGAAATTCGTTTCGTCAACTTTATTTTTGCAAAAGTTATTTGTGTACGGAATAATAGGTATATTAAAAATATCACTAAAATGGCCGCCGGCGCTAAAGGGTTAAAAATAATTGACATTTAGTGAGACCTGGACCTATGCTGCATATACACCAATGTATCCTGAAAGTTTGACGGGTTCCCGAGAAATAGTCACTGCATTTTTTTGATGATATATATATATATATATATATATATATATATATATATATATATATATATATATATATATATATATATACACATATATATATATATATATATATATATATATATATATATATATATATATATATATATATATATATATATATATATATATATATATATATATATATATATATATATATATATATATACATATACATGTATATATGGAAATATGAATTTTTGGCCGAATCGATTTAAATACTAATGTTCTTCGAACATTAGTAAAAAAACCAGTTAATGAGGCTGGATTCAATAGACATGCTCTGAAAATCAGCATTATGGAAGCTGTATCGATAGATGGAAGGAAATATGCACTTCTACCAAACTTTGTTTTTGGTTATGTTAAAAAAAGATTCTGCAGTTATGATAAATAAGGACCAAGATATGGGCTTTCATAGAGAGCTACAAATATTTCTATGGCTTATAATAAGAATATTATTTTTTTCATTATTTGATGTGACAATTGGTTTTATGTAAAGAAACTAAATATTTAGAGATTAAACAAAAACAAAGTCCTTAAACTTGAGTGAGATAATAATAAATTAATCTTTGCGATTTTTTTTTAAAAGTGTTTTGAAAAAAAACCTCGAGTTTTTTTACTACTGCTAAACTTACAGCTAATTTCAACACTTATTTAGTTCAAAACGAGAATTTATGTCGCTAAATAAGTAAATATGTCATTAATGGGCTATTTACTCTTCTGCATTTCATGATGAATCAAAGTGTTTATTTATCTACCAATCAAAGTTACAATTAAACTATTGAATCAAATAAGCCCAAAAATAAAAAAAAACAAAGAGAAAATTAAATAAGTTCAACTACTCATTTCAAATAAAGAAAAAAAATGATAAGCAAGTGTAAAATTAATATTAGGCGCGTTTTTTTACTCCCCTTATCCATAACAGAACAATGCTGACGCATTGGAAACTACAACAACTCCTGTTATGGAAAGAAGGAGTTGTTTTTGTTCCCAATGCGTCAGCATTGTTCTGTTATAGCTAGGGGGAGCAAAAAACACGCCTATTGTTAATAAAATGAATACTAATATGTGGTACTTGTATTTGGCTGCAAAGTAAAATGTATTGATATTGGACCATTGATGGATTAATATCATCGAAAACTAGTAGGGAATAATATTTAAACATTTTCAATAAATTTTTTGATACGATGCACATCTGCTCTCAATTATTTTTTGAGAGGACGGTAGCTCTGCTCGCTGCCGCACCAGTCCGAAGCAGCGATCTACTGACCGTGGGTTCGAATCCCGTCGTATGCTCATGATTGTATTTGTTAGTCTTCTGTTGTCTTAAAAGCCGGCAACTGGACACAATACCATCTAATTAAGTGCCACTTCAGAGCTTTAGCGGTGACTTCGCATAACACGAACACTTCTAATAAAATAAAATTAAAGTGTGGCACTTAAAACGAGTAATGGAATTGATTGAAACTGGCTTCTCCCACATGTGTCTCCTTACCGTCATAGTTAAGCATTCGCTTTAAGGGGCAATGCTCTGAGCTTTGACATTATCATAGAAAAAAACTAATCGTAGTATTTTTGAGTCTTCTAGCAAAGTAACCATGCTCGAAAAAAGACTTTCGAAGGCTAATTGCGTTTGAAGATAGATTTTTAAGGATTATGTTTGGGATATTATTTTTGCCTGAAAAGGTCCTGGGTTTTATATTTTTCAAGTTTTTTTTTTTATTTGGGACGGACTACAGAAGCCACGTGGCCGAAACTTGGAGAACGGTTGAGAGAGAGAGACCAATTTTTATTGCATAACTATTGTGAAAATACCATTTTCCTATTAGCTACTACCACATACGTTTATCAGTTAGTTATAGTAAAAAATATGATTCTTTGAGACAAAACAGATCTTAAATTAACCTTGACTTTATGTATTATGAAAATGATTTGCTGAATTCAGAGTAGTAGAACAGCTCAACTATATTATTAAGATCTATTGTGGGCGAGCTGTCAAGTCATTTCGGTATTATTAGGACCATAAATAATTTTTTAAGCGGTTAAAATGAAACTCCTACTGTGTTATTTCTACTTTCTACGAAACAGACTTTTTCGTATATATTACTGCAGGCCTCTTTTACAATTTTATCCATAAAATACTGATTTAATAATATTTCTTCGTCATATTAATGTTTACTTCTTAAATACTATGCATGATATAGGTAATATTGCGTCCAATGTGGGTATTATACATTTTTATAGTTTATCGATCTTTACAGTTATTTTAACAGATGATCAAACCAAAAACCAGCTAATCCAAATTTTTCTGTACTATTTTCAGGAAAACAAAGTTGATTCGGTACATGGTAAGTACTTTTTTATATCAATTTTGTACATCAAAATATTTACTTTCATCTCAATTTAGTCACTTAAATTGTAAATTACTAAATTGTATTTAAATTATAAATACTAAGAAAATGTGTACTTCAGTTTAAGTGATTTATTTGAAAAAAATTGCAGAAAATATATCAAAATATTAATGAACATATTGTTCTATAAATTAAATTAAATCAAATTAATAAGTTTTATCACGTATTGAGCTGCATACATTATCCAACTTTGAACAACTCTGTGGATTCTAATTATTTGTATTTCATTTGGAAGGTATTTTATTTTAAATTACCTTTCAAATGAGACAATGACTGCGGGGGTCAAATTACACTCCAATTGATACCTCATTTATGATTTTTTGTACATAATTTTTGGTACAATGAAAATTCCCAACGATTGACCATTTATCTTTTATATCATAATTTGAATCCACAGAGCTATTCGAAAGCTAAAAGAAATTAGACATTAAAAGTCGAAAAACTTTAAAGGAGTGGAGCTCGTTAAGGTACACCCGAGGAAGCAGGAGGTGTATTTTGACGATCTGTGGAAAAATGTTTCATAAGTTCATCTCAAGAACTCGCGTAGCGTGGCATACTCAAAGGCATTTTAATCTGAATCACAATGTATATGAAAGCTATAGGAGACAAATCATTCGCAAGTACGGGTGCATTAAATTGACTGCAGCTAGATATTGGTATTATCTATCATAAAAAAAATTCTATAAAATGCTCATTACAAAATTCCTCGAAAATCGTGCAAAACGAAACCACGCAAAGCGAGACTGTGTAATGCGAATTTTTGGTCCATATTTCGAATACACGCAATGCTCAAACCGTACAAAGCGCGACATAAGTGTACACTACCACACTATCTATTTTAAGGTATACTTTTGTCAAATCAAGCTGAAGTAACCATAACTGATTTATGAAAAAATGGAAAATAAAATGGTTACTAAAAAATATTGTACTCTATGGCTCAATTTTCATCTGACATTTAAATTTTTTGCCTTATTTTTTTCTTCAATTATTGGGTTTAAGGAATAAGTTTGCAACGTTTGATTTCTTTCATCTTACTTCGATTTTTTCGCTGCTTTCTAGGCTTAGAAATAGAGTATCCTGGTGGCTAAAATCAGCATTTTTGACACCTGCTTTTCTTCGCTTTTCATCTAGGTCAAAAAGCTGTCGAAATAGTCCGGGGCATTTGCGACGTGTACAAAGATGGTGTCATAGGCGGGTCTATAACACGGAAATGGTTTGTGAAAATCAAAAAGGGTGGCCTTGACCTAGACGAATCATCTCGCAACAAAAGACCTTTGAAATTCGACGAGGAGCGCCATAAAGCACCTTCGAAGGAGGACGGTTGCCAAACAAGTCATGAATCGGGCACACAAATGAATTGTGATCAAAAGACGATTCTCAATCATCTTAATTCAATGGGATTGAGAACTGACTGAGAACGACAAAGAAAATTTTCTTCAAATTACTTCTCAACATCTTGCCCGCCATTGAGCAGGACGTGAGCACAAGCAACGTTTTTTGAACCGCATTATCACGGAAGATGAGAAATGGTACCTATACGTTAATATGAAACAAAGAAAAGAGTGGGCGTCTTCAGGAGATGCGTCGACGCCGAGAGTCAAGCAAGTCCTCCACCCAAATAAGGCCATGATCTGCGTTTGGCGGGACTATGGTGCATTGGGAGATGCTCGGGAGGAACAGTAAGGTCAACAAGGAACTTAATATTGGCCAACTGTATCTTGTGAATGAGTTAATTCAGCTAAAGAGATCCGATCGACAAGGCTAAACCATTGTCCTTTACGATTATCTCAGGAGCTCTGTCATCAAAGCTGCACTCCACGAGCTGAAGTGGGAGGTTCTCCAGCATCCACCATACTCTCCAGATCTGACGCCAATCGATGTTCCATTCAATGTCGAACCAAATGAAAAAGGACCTGAAAAACTGGCTCAACAGCTTCATTGTAGGGATGGGCGTTTTCACTTTTTTTTGGCATCGATGCGCATCGTTATTTTTAATGTGGCATCCGATGCCGGCATCGTTACTGGCATCGTTGTTGGAAGCATTGAAAAAACAAAATCTGCCTGTACTCACTAACATAACCATATTTTTATTTTACTTTTATTCAGTTATTATAGCTATCATAGCTAACACTTTACATCCAGAACACATAAGCCAACATCTACCGAGTTAAAAAATTATTACTCACAGTTAATATTATTCTTGTCAAATATTCATCAGCTATGAATGCGACTGGACTTTTCCCTAATTATTATTGTGAATGTAATACTTAATGGTTCTTGTACACCTATTTAAGTTATTAAAGGGTTTTCCTCTAGTTACCATACAGTTGGTAATTAAAAATATGCCCACCAGAAGCAAAAAATACTTAAAATGAACGTTTTTCGTCATACATTCAAAAACATTCAAAAACGCTTTCAAAACGTTCGAAATCCCAAATTCAAAAACCCTTCAAAAATAATGCTGTTCAAAATCCGCTAATTTTCTTAACATTTTTACCTTTCCTCACGGAAAAGTATGACGAAAAACGATGCCGAAAAACGATGCGAAAAAACGATGCGAAAAGACGATTCCGAAAACGATGCCAAACAACGATGCCGAAAAACGATGCCGGAGAACGGCATCGCAAACGACTTGTGAAAAACGATGCCGCATCGCGCATCGTTGCTGTAGATTCAGATGCGGCATCACATCGCATCTACCGTTAACTTTGGAACGAGCATCGCATCGCAACGATGCCACTGAAAGCCTAGAGCATGTATACATTTCGTTTCGGCATGGGCAATAACGATCGCGATGCGGCATCGTTTTTCACCAGTCGCTTTTCGATGCCGTTTTCCAGCATCGTTTTTCGGCATCGTTTTTTGGCATCGTTTTCGGCATCGTTTTCGGCATCGTTTTTTGCCAGTTGTTTTTCGTCATACTTTTCCGTCAGGAAAGGTAAAAATGTTAAGAAAAATAGCGGATTTCGGGACAGCATTATTTTTGAAAGGCTTTTGAATTTGGGATTTCGAACGTTTTGAAAGCGTTTTTGAATGTTTTCGAATGTTTGGCAAAAAATGTTAATTTTAAGTATTTTTTGCTTCTAGCAGGTAATTTGTTAATTACGATCCCATCTCTTCGGTGGCATCGGCATCAGATATCTGATAATCCAATAACCGATGCTGGCATCGTTTCCTCGCATCCGATGCCGGCATCGTTATTTGAAAAACGGCCCATCTCTACTTCATTGAGAGCTTCTTCGGCGATTTTTGACGAAACGGGATCAACGAATTGGTCCAGATGTGGGGGGAGTAGGTCATAAACAGCAACGGCAAATACATTATTGATTGATTTTTCGTTGCAATTATTGTTTTTTGTTCAAATAAAACTCTGATAAAAACGCTATGAACTTTTTCCTCAACAATGAGAGGCCGGTAGCTTAGCTGGCCAACGCGCCACTCCGAAGCAGTGATCTGGTGCTCGCGGGTTCGAGTCCCGTCATGCTCATGGTTGTATTCTTTTGTCTTGTGTTGTATTAACAGCCAGTTACTGGGCATAACACCAGAGCGTCATTAATTAAGTGCCACATTATAGTTTTAGTGGTGACTTGGCGCATAGCACTAGCGCTTCAAAAAAGACATTTAAAAATTTGATTCAGATCCTTAACATTGTAAACCTTTATTCCAGTTTAATGCAGGCTCGTCGTCATTGAGGTCTTTATTGAAGTCAAATGATGATACATTCACAGCAATATATAATTTTTACTGATTAAAAAAAATTAGTATTAAACTCGTTTCGCCAAAAATTCATATTTCTTTATATATATATATATATATATATATATATATATATATATATATATACAATATATATATATATATATGTATATATATATATATATATATATATATATATATATATATATATATATATATATATATATATATATATATATATATATATATATATATATATATATATATATATATATATATATATATATATATATATATATATATATATATATATATGATTAAGGGAGATAATCTCTGGAGTGGCGGATCCGATTGGGCTGAAATTTTCGGAGGACCTAGATGTATATAAGGAGTAACTCCATGACTTGTTAGATTACATATATCTGTTAACCCTTTGGCGTTTGACACAGTACAATGTTTTTTTTAAAAAGTATTGAAAAGGAAAACTAGTTCTGTTTTATGTTTGCTCATGATAAAGAATTGCACATTTTCAGCCCTGTTTTTTTTTTTTTTAATTTTGATTTGTCATAGCTTCTGACGGGGATATTGCATCATTCTGAAATTTGCAGAGCGTATTAGTGTTGACCAAAATTATACACATATGGAAATTATACACAAGACTGTGCAGACAATCTTGTAGGTATGGCAGCCAAATCATCGACCCCTCAAAAAATATGTTTGTTTTTTTACAAAAAAAATCCCAAATTATCGATAAATTTAAACCTTTATCCATCATGTCAATTTGAAATTTTCAATATTCCGAGCTTCACAAGAACGGCAACCCATCACCAAATTACTTCTATTTTCAGCACTCAAAACATCTGTTCACGAAAACTGACGACCGGATAATGCGGTCATTATGAAACTTACAGGACATGTTGGTATTAACTAGGACCGAATTTGACAGAACCGATTTTAAAATTCAAATTGTAAATGGAACTGGCCAGCTGTCGCAGCAATTTCGTAGAAAAAACATGAAAAGGCTGCCAGCTATGGTATTTTTTGGTATTTCTTTATTTAGCGATGTTATAAAATTTTCAAATGGGAATGATCCTGCAATGACAACTAACAAGGAATATTAAGGTTTTAAAAATTTGAAAAGTTTTGTGGGTGGTAACCCTAATATTCTAATCACTCCTGTAACTTCCAGCGCATTCATTCAATCGAAACGAAATTCATAGGGTCGGTTTAGCTCAACTTGAAGCAGATTTGGTAACTTTTTGGCTATGGTGCTAACAAATGATTGCCAGCACCAGACAATTTCGTAAATATTGCACCAACAGATGCTTCCATTTTGTATTCATAAGCAAAGTATTTACAATAAAATAAGCAATCAATGTTTAAATTTTTCGAGTTTTGGAAATTTTTCGGATGGCAGCCCCAGACATAGTTTAATCGCTGAAACTTTCGATAATATCCTTGGCTGAAAACAAAATTCACAGGATAAGTTGATTAAACACGAGCATGCTGCGTTGGATAAATGTTGCCAGCACAGAACATTTTCATTATTTGTGTTATAGGAGATGGCGTCAGAAAATGATATTTGTTACTTTGAGCAAGAAATGGTTGATATGATACTACAAAGAAGTGTGTGACGTCTTTACATATTTTTAAGTCACTCAAAGATGATCCCTTCGAAAATCAGTTTTCTAGCGGTTCTGATACGCTACTTTTTTTTTTAAATTTAGTTTTTCCATTTCGGTGAATTTTTTTTTTTTTCCTCCTTCCTTCCACTCTCTCCATCACTCAATCAGTATGCACGGTCCGTGTGCATCAACGTATTATCAAATATATCGTCCTAGTACTTCCCAGACAATTAAAAATTGGTATAAGGGGAGATACAATTGCTATTAATTTTAATCACATTTCATACCTTAAGCTATATGATTGTCCTCATTGACATGTGTCCAGAGAAAAGTCTAAAATAAACTCTGGTATCTTCTTCATTAAGGATTGGTGTTTTTGATGTGAGATTTCAAGTGTACCTTGGACTCTATTATGTTTTTCGCTGATTTGACCCAGTTTGGCAATGAATTGTAATATGCGATAGCCTGCTGTATTGGATCCATCTTCAATCTATCTGTTCTTGGAGTTGTAAGAAATAAATTTCTAGCAGTTCTGGTTTCCCGGTTAGTTATCTCCAACACAGTGCGGGGGGTGTTAGGCCATTTCAAATTGTTGCTCAGGATGTTAAAAATCAGTTTTCCCCTTTCAAGATTAACTAGTTGTTGAATATTTAACAATCCTGTTCGAGTGTACACAGTAACTGTTGGTGTTAGAGTCGGCATTCTAAATATAATTTTAATTGCTTTAGAAATAAGTCTGCCAATCAACTCAATGTTTTGCTTTGATGTCTGACTCCATAAAATAGTTCCGTATGTGATAGTTGAAAGAATATAAGCATTACACATTATTAATTTAGTTCTGGTTTCCAAGAACTCAAATTTTCTTAAGGCTTCGATCATTGGTGCGACTTTATGTCTGATGTGGTTAATGTGCTGTAACCATGACATTTTTTCATCCAGGATTAAACCAAGATATTTCATTGATTCAGCTTTTTCCAGACGAATTCCGTTTATCTGAATAAAGGGGTTTATAGGACATTTGTTTTTCTGCTGGAAAATTATGTACTTGGTCTTGTTGATGTTTATAAGCAGTTTGCTATGCCTAAGCTACACTTGGTATGTTTCTAGATCTCTATTAATTTTATACTCCAGAGATGGTTCATCCTTTCCAGAATATAGAAGGAATGTGTCATCAGCAAAAAGGACCAATTTGTCAGACAGCTGGAGATGCTGGATGCAGTTCACATACAGGATGAACAGGAACATCTTAATATTGTTATAGTAACAGCATTGTCCCTAATACATAATTTTAACAGCTCAATATTTTATGTTAGGAAGTTACAATATTATGTTTGCAGTTTAACATTATATATTAAGCTGTTAACTTTTTATGTTAAGAATATCTGTAAATATAAATGTTTTAACATCTTAACATAAATATATTACTATGCCAATATAAATGTATTAACCAAGGGTGGCGAAGTTATTGGTCTTTCAACAAAGTACATTGCTTGTATTGTTAGTTAGGATGTTAATATTAAATACGACAATAGCACACTGGAGTAACCTAATCTTGTCCGATCATCGAAGTTAAGCAGTGTTGGGCGCGGTTAGTACTTATATGGGGGACCTCTTGCGACTATGGAAAAATCGTATCGACGGCGTGTTAATATTAATTATTGGTATACCAATATACTATTGTAAGACGTTAATATAACGTATTGCCATGTTACTATAATATATTGGCATGTTAATATTAATTATTGGTATACCAATAGTATTGTAAGATGCTAATATAACTTATTGCCATTTTACTATTTATATTGGCCTACTAATGTAATATTGTAACATACAAATTCACCACACGCATGTCAATATATAAAATTTTAAGAATGCTATGTGCTGGCAATATAATGGTATTGCTAGGTCAATATAATAATGTTAAGAAATGTTTTTAATATAAATATATTAGCTGCAAAATATATTAAGGGTAGAACAATGATTTTTCAGCGTATAGTACTGGTCCAAGAATTGATCCCTGCAGTATGCCTATATTGATGAAACGCTCCCGACTGATGCACTGTAATTGTTTTATCACAATCCGCCTATCCAATAGATAATCTTTTATTATCGAGTTAAATTTCTTGCTAATGCCTTATTTTTCGAGACGTTGAAGCAAAATTCTGTGGTCAATAGTGTCAAAGGCCTTCTTGAGATCGACGAAAATAGCTGCTACATAGTTACCTCTATCCAATGAACTGTTAATGAATTGGACCGCGTCTAACGTGGCCGCTATTGTATTGCTGTGTGCTTGGAAACCGTACTGAATTGGAGCTAAAATTGCTGCCTCATTGATGTGTTGCACTATGCGGAAATTTAAGATTCTCTCAAATATCTTGCTCATTACACTGGTAACAGCTAATAGGCGATAATTAGAAGGATCCGAAGGATCGCCTCCCTTAAAGATTGGTGTTATTCGGGCCAATTTAAGGCAAGAAGGAAAAGAACCTGCTTTTAAGTGACTATTAATATTTTTTTTTTAACTGTTATTCCTTTTTGCAAATTCCGCACAACTCTGCCTCCAAATGTCAAATTACAGATACTCAATTCGTATTCTATGATATTTTCTTTATTTTTCAGCTCGAGGCTAACATGCCTACTAAGCTATTGTTTTCATTACATTATAGCTAGTTATGTTTCCTTGGACTTGTACAGATCTCAATAGAACTCACCTCGCTCACACTTGTTGTATGTTCACTCTACGTACTTACGTATCTTTCTTTGTTTCTCAATGCAAATTTTATTGTGTATTTTTTTCCCTACCTCAAATCAGTCGATATATAAGCACTTATCTTTGTATCTAGAAGTCAATGTATGCATGTGCAAGATAGTTATCGGGTTAATACATTCATAGATTCGTAAGTATCTATACTTACATAAATGCAATAAATTGTTCAGTGAATGTGTTTGTTTACCTTCTCTGATGACGAGGATCCGAAATGCAGAATCAATTTGAAATAGTATTATGCACTCTCAGTCACTATTATATTTGAAATGGTCTAATAAGGTATTGATTTGACGTATGTGCGTATGTATTTACTCAGAGGTCAGTGCTTGGTTATTGTTTGGCAACGGGAAAATATTTTGCATCTATGCAGATACAAATCATAATGAGATTTTCATTAGTTCGAATATTTGTTTTATTCCGCTTAAGGGGGGAGATACATGTAACTGCTAAAACAAAAACGATTTTTTTTTATTACATCAAAGTGTTCGAAATACTCTTAAAATATACCAAAAGAAGTTTTGAAGCGATATTCGTATTAGTTCTCGAGTTATAGCCAGTTATAGACAGCGCGGCGTTCCCCAGATCGGTGGAGCTTAAGAACTTTAAACGCGTTTTTCTCAAAGTAGTACTTTTTCAATTTCCGTACAAGATATCTCAAAAAATATTGAACATATTCGGCTCAAATTTATATCACATGTACAAAAGAGTATTATCTCATCGTTGAACCTACATTTTCTTGTAATTTCGGAAAAATAATTAGTTTACCAATGTTTAAAACGTGATTTTTTTGAAAAAAAAAATCGATTTTTTTTTTAAATCTAATATTAATGTAAAAATTTGATTTTTTTTTCTAAATTTTATTGATTCACCTATGAATTATAGATCTCATTAGCATATTTTTTTTTCTCTGAACGCTGCAAGTTTCTCGGAAAAGGCGTTAAGTTGTACGAGGCTGTTTTTGATGTGTTTATTTCATTTGCTCGCATCGCCTCCATTTTGTGTTAAAAAGTTATTAAAAAAATATTTTCATTTACTATAAGATATGTACTTTAAGGATTTAATATTAAAAAATTTCTGAATAAACAGTATATATATTTTAAGTCAATCTGAAATTAGCAATTTCTTTTCCATTTTACATGTATTTCCCCCCTTAAAAAGAATATAATTGGCCTGAACAGTTATTCTCACCGTAAAAGATAGTGAACTACAGATTTTTTTTATTCATAATAAATGCAATGTACTAATGCACCTAACAGATGGCGAAAATAAGAACGTGAATCACCTAAGAAAGTAATCAAAATGCTAAATCAAACTAAAATAAATCAAGTGGAATTGTTTTTGACACTTGAAAATGTCTTTAAGTAAACAACTTGCCCTAAATTCAAAAAGCTGCGTAATCAATCTTTTAACATTCCCTTTTCTTCAATATGTCATTAAATTGGTTTGAATAAAACAATACCATGCACAAGCATAGCTAAACATATCCAACCTAAATATCAATGAAAACTCAATGAACCATCAATGTACACATATGCAGCTCCTTCAATAAATCTCATCCCTTCAAGCTGTTCGCTGACCGACATTCAAACTAAAGCAATACTGCTGACCATAAAGAACCTAACAACAACTTTTTCTTCGCAACTAAGGAGCTAACCGGGCCAAATACCGGAAAAGAGTCCTTCATTGCACAGTCGAAAGTTCTTTGACCTCAGTCGCTGTCGCTCGGAATCCTTGCAACGTTCAGTAGCGTGCAGTAGCCTTCTAAAGTTCGCTAAGGCCGTTCCATCCGAGCTACTACTAATAATCTATGAAAAATGCTAGCACGCTATAAACCGATAGTATTCCGGTCGACTATAAATTGGTTTTATCACGTTCGTAGTGTCCACATGCATAAATGTGTTACAGTGCTGCTCGACAATATTTTGATACCTGAAAATATTGTATTTCACTCAGAAAATGATGAAAAGAAAGATTCTTTTTTTAATAAAAGCTTTGCAGCTAATTTGGTTCCACGATTCACATTCACAGATTCATAGTGTTGTCGCCTTTTACCAGGCAAACCTATAAAACCGCAACTTTACTTTCATCCTTTACTGTAATATCAACATATCTCGAGTCCATTAGCATGAACCGACCCACTCTACTCATAACGCAAATGCTCTTCGATCGTCGCCGCGCACATTGAAAATGAAAATCCATTTTCCATTTCTAAGACTTTTCCACACAATGCATATGGTAGATTTGCGTGATCGAAACGTGTTAGCTTCCTGTTTGTTAGAAATAAAATGAAATTGGGCCAAGCAGCCACAGCAGGTTCTCACTACTTCCTTGTTGTAAACATACATACATACATATACCGAGCATAATCATGAAATGTAGCGCTACGTACTATACTATGCACTCTATTTCTGGTGCACAGTCATTAAACCAGCATACTCTATTCTATAATCTGCTCTACATACTGCACTTTCTTTCTCTAGCAGAGTGCAGCAGCAGTTTGAGATTGTTGACCATGTTCGGTTGGAAATATGAATGCTTCCGGGTTGACGAGGGAGCAGCAGTGAAAGTATGTTTGCGTCAGGTAGGATTTTTTTTTTCAAAAAATATTTCGAAATGTCAAGTTGACGTCTGTGATACAAGCGCAACTCGATGTGAGATAAATTGGCAGCACAGCACCATGGTTATTTATCTGACTTTTATCAAGGAGTAGTATTACTAACCTCAGACCAGGAAAACTTTTCTCGTCGAGTCGATTATGGTGAAAACCGTATATGAACTCAACATTCATGTCAACATTATAAATAGTAGATGTATTGTAATTGGACAGTTCCAATAGCTCACAACGAAGCACACATTATGTGCATAGGGCAGTACACAGCGAAAATATCCAACAAGCTGCATGCATACAATAATAGTACAACAGGAAACGTTATGTTGCTAAGGAATCGGGCCATTAATTGTGCGGAATTTCATAGGTCGTCGGACGGCCCCGACTTGAAAAAGTGAAATCCTCAGCTCGTCACGTTGCTTCTAGCCACGAACGAACGAATTTGCCCTGAAAATGTCCGTTGTATGTATTTTATGCGAAAATTGTGAATTTGCATAAATGCATTTTCTAGTTTTGTGTTATTGTTGTTTTTTTGGTATCAACATGCATAAGTAACACTTGAATGCAATATACAGATATGTGTTGGTTTGATAGGCGCGTTTGTTGTAAGGAAGTACTTGGGGTTCGGCTGACCTCAAAGTTTTCGTGTTAGACCTCCACTGTTTTTGTTTGTTGGGATTTTTTTCATCTAACGTGAAAGATTTTATCGTTTAAGTGTGTTAGTAAGACGAAAGTTGACTTGGTTGATGACATAAGGAACGGGGGTAAATCTTCTCTAAATGTCCACCGAAGCTATCTTTTACAAGTTTAGAATGATGGACCTTAAGTGTTAAGAGAGAGTATTGGTGATGGAAAATTGACACACTGAATTCAGTTTGTGATCAAACAGTCCTTAAAAGTCAGTGGCGGCTCGTGGGTTTGAGACTAAGGGAAGCACAAGCAAAATATATAAGCCTATAATATAGATAAGCATACTTATGAAGCGCATAGTAAACTATACCTTTGAAATACCGTGTAAAAAATCAATTAAGTATTTTAATGCTGACCATATTTGCATTAAAAGCTAGTGATTGATTGTCAACAGCTTCCTAATCACTATGATTAAAAATTTCACAAAAGTTCAAGTCAATTATAGTATTTGAAAGCAAAAAAAATTACTAATTTCTTTAATTCTTTTTTTAAATTATAAAAAAAGGTAAGTTGAAAACATATTACTGGCTAAATATATGGCAAAAGTTTTTTAATAGCTCGAAGTTGAGGATATAATGCATCTTTTAGCAAATTAAATAGGCAATACTACAATAAAAATAAGTTTCTCATATAATTTGCAATAAAAGTGCCTAATATAGTTACCTTTTACAAACAGTTAACTTGGTTGCTAAAACTCAATAAGATCCTCAATGAGAAAGATTACCGCAGCAAATACTCTATGGCATAATCACCTTAATTTTGGTTTTCCACTTTAAAATCCATATTAAACGGGTAAATATTAACTTTTGGAAACATAATCTATTCAATACGCTGTCACATTAACGAGCTTTATGTTATAATTTACTTTAAAAACTATTTTTTTTATCGATGTTTAACCGACAGTATTAATAGATACTGACAATGCAAAAAATACACGTCGAAAGAGTTATAACAGGTGCGTTTTTTGCGAAGAAGGCATAAAAAAACGCACCATAGAAATAACATAGGCGAAAGCAATCAAGTGGGCATATCACCCAAAGCACCTGAACCGAGAAACTCACTTTGCGAAAGTAAACCCAAAGCAGATACAAAAATACGCTCTGGAGAAAATTGCACAACATATTCTCCATATCAACATCACAATAACTTGCACCGTACATACTCCATGCGAAAAAAGCACAAAAGGCATCAAATTAGAAGGGGAACGACTCGTAAGAAAAGGAGCAGAAGAGAATCTACAAATTCTGTAATGTAGGTCATGAACATAATAGAGACGCAGACGACTTTTCAGCGTCAACATAGGCGTCCCAAGCAATCAAGTGGTCATTTCATCAAAGCACCAGAACGGAAAAACTACGTCTTTTGGGAAAGCAAACCCAAAGCAGACACGAAAAACCGATCTGGGGAAAATTGCACACGAAAAAAATTTACTCATACTATTCTATTCCCCACATGAACATCACAATAGCTTGCACCGTACATGTGTACATGTGAACAAAGCAGAAAATGCTTCAATTCGTAAGGGGAATGGCTCGTAAGAAGAGGAGCAGAAGAGAATCTACAGTTAAATCATCAGGGCGAACATTAACATAACAGAAGACGCGGATACTATTGCAGCGTATCAAGTTCATTCATTAATAAAGATTTTCGGGTCGTTCAGCGGGTGGATGGGACAAGGGTTTTTTGAATTTTTCTATCCACCAAGACGCGGTGAACTGAGCCAGCGTCCGCGATGATATTTGAGTACATTGATTGTAAAAATTTTGTGGGCATCATTTAGACAAAGCGTCTAAGTAGATCGATGCGAATACAACGAATTTGAGCATTGAAGCAAGATCACTTCAGTGTTCTGTATAGTATATCTCAATGAACTGTATGTTTTGAATTGTAGTAAAACGGTAGTTTGTAGTAAAGCGTTTGAGTTTCATTGTGTAGCTGTAAATTTAACATGGAAGCTCTGTAGTTGGACTGTTATAAAATAAAACCATTTGATTGATAGTAGCGATTGAGTTTTGACTTTTGTAAGATAATAAATGTTATTACTTTGACTGTTAAATATTGATTGTAAATCTTTTGGTTGTTTCATATTGATTATTTAATCAAATTTGTGGATTAGCAAGGGAAGCACTGCTTCCTTTGCGTACATCGACGAGCCGCCCCTGTTAAAAGTCCATTTAAAGGAGTTTATTTTAGCCTGTAAAACGATGAGTTGATACTCGGTATGCAATAAACATTGAGACATTTAACTCCTGTAGTCTCGATTTCTTATTTCTGTTCTATAGCTTTTCGATGAAGTATCTTAATGATACACGATAAGGTACAGTATTACATCTTTCACTCCCCTCGAGTTAGGCTGTTTTTTTTTTTACTGATTTCCGAAAAATTATAGTAGACATTCAGAAATCTTAAGTAGGTAGTTCTTGTGGTAATTAAAATTTCTGAAATATTAAGAATTTCGAACGGTTCCTAGATTTAGCTGTAAATTGTTAGAAAATACAAGAATAAAACTATTTTATAATTTGTAATTTATTCAAAATAATTCATTTTACCGGCAAGATGCCTGGTTACAAAATGAATAAAAATAAAAATATTACAAAGAATTAATATGTAAATTAAAATTAAAAATAAAAGACACAATAAGAATAGAAGAACAAAAATTAGAAACTGTAAAGCAAAAATAGAGAATAAAAGGACTATGGATATAATAATAAAACAGCAAAATACAAAAACACAGGATAAGAATAGAAGTAAAAAATTCGAATAGTAAAAATAAAGTAAGTAAAAATTAGGAAAAAAAATAAAAGGATGTGTAAATAAAATGATTGAGTGCGAAAAAAGTGCACTACGAACTAAGCTTTTGAAAGAGAGAACCCAGCTGAAGATTATTATGCGTCCTCAGTAAACACAAAACAGGCGAATGAAAAAAAACGTCAGTACGTGCAAAAGGTACATTGAACATTGAGGTTGCCCGCTAGGTCGGTCATGATGGCGTGGCGTAAAAAAACACGTCAAAGATGAAGATAAATAACCGCAATAAACTTTAAAAAGAAAACATTCATCGAGGTAAATTCTGCGTTGGTCAAGTCGAGGAATATTAAGCGCTAATAAACGTTCACTGTAAGGACAATATGGTAGGTTGTACTTGAAAATAAGGCAGCGAGTAAACCTTCGCTGGACAGATTCAACCGCTTCAGACGAATAACAGAAACGAGGACCCCACACTACAGAAAAATACTCAAGGATAGAACAAACAAGGGAAAGAAAAAGATGCACACAAGTGGAAATGTTGAAGGAATTGTGGCATACACGTATAACAAAACCAGCGATCCGGGACACCTTACGAGTGATGGTACGAATAGGAATATCGAACTTTAGCTTCCGATCGAAAGTAACACCGAGATCAGTAAAATGATCCTCAACTAAAAGGGTGATGTCACAGATAGAATAAATAAACTCAAAAGGACAAGGCATCAATGTAAAAGACATTGAGTAACATTTGGAGATATTCTAGGACAAATAATTACGGTCACACCAGGAAGCAAGACGATTCAAATCGTTTTAAAGAGCAATATGATCGAAAGGAGCATTGATAACACGAAAAACTTTCAGGTCATCAGCGTACATTTGACAAGGAGATTCAAACACATTAGGAAGATCATTGACGAAGATGCTAAATAGCAAAGGCCCAAGAATAGATACCTGAAGTACACCGGAGGTAGGAAAAAAAGGAGAACATGAGGAGCCACGGAGAGAGACGTAAAAAATACGATCAAATACAAATGATAAGAGCCATGAGAGAAGAGGCGCCGATCTACCATAATGCTCTGATTTAAGAAAAAGGAGCTCATGGTTGACCGAGTCAAAGGCCTTAGAGAAGTCAGTGTATATGACATTTACTTGATGGTGATTATGTAAAGCAGAAGTAACAAAATGTGAAAAATCTACAAGGTTAGTGGCAGTACTTCGGCCTTTCAGAAACCATGCTGTTGAGCAAGAAAAACATGACGAAGAGAATCATAGACACGATTAAAAACTAAACGCTCACAGATAGGGTTGCGCACAGCAACATTGCCAATAATCACCACCATCTCCTGGATGTTATATTTACCAGAAAGCAAATTAATTTCCTTAAATATGTCGGGGCCTGGTCGAATGATGCCCAGGCGCAGCACAAGCCGCTCACTGCGAAATTTACCAACCATTTCAGCAATGATTTTGCTGGGGCAGTTGATATTCGAATGTAGTGACTTATGCGACGGGTGATTCCTCTCATGTCTATGAAAAATCCGTTTTAACTTGCAGCGCCAAATGTGCCTCTTTTTCATGTGCTTAACAATTTCCGGCGGTAGGGCATGATTCTGATATTTGTTAAGTGTGATCAAGCGTGTATTCTGGGCAATGGTTTCATTTATGATTTTATTAATAGACTCTGTCAGACTATCAACCTGACGGTTTGTTAAGTTTTTCTTCACACAAACATCAAGATTTTCTACCGTAATATCTATGTCGCGCTGATAATATGACCCAATCGGTGTTTTAAAAGACCTAGTTTTCTTTGGGGGTCTTTTCATGAAACTGAAAAATGAGCGAAACTGAAGTGATCAGACATACCTGCGTGCGTCCAACAACGTGGAGGATCAATACTGTTGAGCAGGTTGTCTAGCAGGAGAAAGAAATTTATTGTTGAGTGGCTACTTCGCCTGGTTGGCGAGTTTGGAGCAACTACTTGCAAGGAAACGTTCCCATTCCTCACGCAATCTCCCCAGATTCGGTGTCTCGAGTTCAGACTGCCGCCGATAAGCGAATATTTGTATTGAGCGATTGAGTTAATGACTCCGAAATTGTGCAATAGACGACTATGACGAACTACATCGAACGTACAGAGATACAACAAGGATTCGCCTGTGATCCATTGTTTCGATCACTGCTGCAGGAATGGCACAGTTTTGAAATCGGAAACCCTGACGGGTTCCATGTCTAAATTACTCTTAACCAGGAGTGCAGAGCCACCATTTTGATTGTCAAAGACAGTGGCAAGCCCTTTAAAGCTAACCCTATGGAATTCTGAGAGTCTGGTTTCCGTTATCATTACGAGATCCGATTTCAATGTGTATATCAAGGAGATGCTGAGCAGACGCTCTTTACGCCATTGAGATGAACGAAGTGCTATTGAATATAGTCACCTCAGCCAACTTACTTAAGAAGGGTAGTCAGCAATTTAAGGGTGGCAACCAGCCCATCAGCATCAGTTCTCGCTGCTAATATTTGAGTGATAAAGTTATTTATTGGCTGGAGAAGATCCTCTGGAGGTTGAAGCTCGTTGAGCACCAAAAGCAAGAGAAGGATTTCCTACAGCCTGTGCAAAAAAGAAAACCATAAAATCAACGACCCTCTTGGAAATTTTTCGTTTATTTTTTAGGAAAAAAAATGTAAACTATTTGACAAATTTCATGATTCTTCCAGGCAGTCAAATTAATATTTTCAAATTTTCCCTCTTCATGTAATTACTTCTACTGTTTGCATTCGACCTTTTAATCAGATCCAATTGAAATTCACAGGATATATTGATCTTAAGTAGAACCAGGTCTGATAGAAGTAATTTGAAGCTGTATCCCAAAATGTGACAGTAGTGCCATCTTGAAAAATCGCTAAGAAAGATTTTCGTGAAATTCATAAAGTAATTGAACATTAGTGAACGCTAAATTTGGAAGGATTTTTAGTGAAAAATTAGGGGCTGCCAGCTATTTTATTTTTTTTCATTTTTTTACAAAGAGCTGCTACCATCGAATTTCCAAATGATAATGATCTTGTAGTAACAATTAGCAACAAATGTTTCAGTTTCGAAAAATTTTCATTTTCCGAGGGTATTAATCCTATGACTCTTTCTTTGTATAACAACCTTCAACTTCGAACGCAATGATCGGATCAAAATCAAATTTACAACGTCAAGCAAATTTGATATGCTTTTGGCTGTGGTGTTAGCAAAGGGTTGCTAGCACCAGACATTTTTGTTATTTGCGAACCAATAGATGCTACTTACTTTTCTTGAGAACTTTAATGAACTTCAGGTACTATCTGCTGATTTGAAGACCTGTAGTTTCCTATTTTCGCTTGAAGAGAGAAGTCAGATATGCTGAGAGAATTTCAATGATTTAATTTTATTATTATTTTTATAAACAGATCTCCATGCCTTAGAGTATATAACTTTTTTTAGCATCCGAAGTTGCCACGCATATAGAATCCTAATCAAGAAAAGTACATTTGAAGCCCTCGATAACGAGGGAAATTTGGTGATTTGTTGTTGTGTTTATCGATTTGCATCACTCTTCCAAAATTTAGATAGAATTATCATCTGACTATTTTTCTTACCAGAATTTTTTTTTTTACTGATCTGATTTCCTTTCTATTGGGGAGTCAAAGCCAACAGTTCTACTGAAATTCACCCCTTTTTCTATCTTCTATTACCATTTTTCACTTAAAACCTACTTATCATTTTAATACATCGAATGACACCTCACGGTGCCACTCTGATGATGAGTTATCTCTATGCATTTTCCGATTCTTTTCTTTTCCGGTTTCTCTCATCACACCGTATCTGTGTAGCAACTTCCAATTCCTGTTCTACAAATTTCTCTTTTCACGTGTCTGGTGCTCCGTAAGGATCGATTCTTCGTCCCCTACTGTTTGTGTTTTTTTTTTTCATTTCTTTAAATGACATCCTTCTTCGCGTTAGTCATCTTGTACAATAAGCGTGGTGAATTCATGGTATTTAAAATGATTGATTCCCCAGAAGAATACGGAAACCTTTAAAATGATCTATGCAGATAAATAGACGATACAATTTTTGTACTTTTTGTTATGATTGACTTAAATTATGTTCGCATTTGATCTTTTTTATTTATTTTGAATACTGTTTGCATTCGAAAATTCGAGCTGATTGAACTGCATCTTACTTGCCATATAAATAAATACCCCTTCTGAGCTAGGGAATCCCGATTAATTAGCGCGTTTTCTTTCAGATTTAGTCTTTTGTCACTAATGACTATCCTAGCTAAACTATCCTACCCATCTATTTCCTTCAACAAACAAAACACCACATATTTCCCTGTATACCATCGAACCAAGTAACATGGGTGCGAAAAACCTCCAAACAATTATCCATCTATCTGCATTGCAACTAGTGTATCTAAGTTACTTTCACTTTTTTACATAGTAGAGGTAGGTAATTGTAACGTTAGTTGAGACAAAACAGGTAGCATTTATTCGTAGTAGCGCTAGAAGGAAAACAGTAACAGTAATGGCGGATATGGCGTGGTTGTGCAGTGTTTTGACGATAACTAACCTGCTTGGCAGTGGTGCTGTACGAAGAGTCTAAGAAATTGTTAGATTCAAGCCGATGATTACGTGATAGAGCAATGAAAACAAGCAGATGTCGTTTGTTGCGGTTTTGCAAATTGAATGCGGAAAGTGTAAGGCAGATTAGATAACACCGACAGTTAAGGAGGAATCTATCTATCTGACTTGAGTTATACAATCAGCATCATTATCAACATCGGTCGTTTTGATCTGATTAAAAAGAGGAGATTGAAAATGAATATGATGCTTCCATAAGAGTTTCATGATTTTTTTAAATGTTTAATAAACGATAAAGACTTGATTCAGGAAAAGATACTGAAGAACTTTTTGGATTTTCAATTTAGTTTCTAAAAAATAGTATTTTTCGATGCATTTTTATTTAAGTTGCTGAAGAGCTTTATCTTTTAATCCAAAACACTTATCTACTTTTTTGGAAAACTGGGAAAAAGCGTGATTTTCGACTCTTTTTGTACATTTTAAAACAGTCTAGCTCCGACAATTTGATATTTGAAAAGATCCAAAAGAGAGATACGTGTAAATTGCGAACTTCATAATTGATTTACCATTGCGCTATTTCGGTTGATACATACAAAATAGTTCCAGGGTCAGACCAATAAAAAAGAATGAAATGCAAAACGGTGCGAAATCGATGGAAAAATGGGGAAAATTAGTGTTTGGACATCACAACAATTTGCACAAAACATGCATTTAGGGATTTTCATGAGTATTTTTTTTCATTCAAATTTTGTTTGAGTGAAATTTATAATTCGTTCGAGTCAAATTCATAGTTTGCTTGAGTCAAGTTCATACATTTTAAAATGAATTCATATTTTCGGGATTTAAGCTCATAAATTCAGATATTTTCGATGATGCAGATGAAGCTTATGCATCTCTGACATCAATTCAACTTTATAATGTGCCAGTTAACACTCATAACTGTTTGAGCTGAATTAACAGTTATTTATTTCAAATTGGTATAATAAACGATGGATTCTAACTCAAGAAAAATATTATTTTGTTCAAGCTTATAAACGAAAATAATACTATGAATGTACGAATTTGACTAGAAAAAAATTTGAATTCGACTCAAAAAAATTATGAATTTGACGAGTGAAAATCATCAATTTAGTTTAAAAAAATTGTGGATCTGTACTGAAAGTCTATGAAATTAATAAAAATCATGAGTTTAACTCGGAAAAATAATCATTTCGTGCTCAAATTTTATGACTTTATTTATGACATTTTCGAGTCAATTTCGTAGATTTTTGATGCAAATTCATAATATTTTCGAGTCGAATTCAGAATTTTTCAAATCAAACTCCAAAATTTTCGATATCAATTCATAAGTTTTCGAGCCGAATACTTATTTTGTTTGAGTCAAATTCATAATTTTTCCAGATCAAATTCATAATTTCAAAAAATTTGAAACTAAAAAATAAAACAGAATTTGTCCCGAAAAATTATGAATTTGATTCCAAAAAATAAATAATGAATTGATTGAAAAAAACCATGAAATTGACTCAAAAAATTTTGAAACGGACTCTAAAACTTCTGATTTACTATTGAAAATGTACAAATTTTATTTTTAAAAATATGACTTAGTTTCGAAAATATTATGAATTTGTACCAAAAGTCTACAAATCTGACTCGAAAATGGTATACATCATCTGATGTGCGTCAGTTGATGATAGGAATTTTTGCAAGAGCCAAAGGAAAATTTCACAATGCGATATCAAAGTTATTGTACTTCCGTCGAATCATCTTTCACGGCATTATGCAGAGGATTAAGGTATCTGACAGAATAGCATTGCGCAAGCTTTGTGCGTAACTAGAGATACACAGAAAAGAATGGAAGCAATTTATCCCTTGAGTGCGTGGGGAAAATCTGAAGGTTCATCGAAACTTGTGATCCTCCGATAGTTTTTTGAAAATCTTTGAAGATGCCGGGATCATAACAAACCATCACAACAAGGATGATGTGTTTGAAAGATTAGGGTCAGACAAAATCATTCTGAGCTAATAGCTCTGCGTAGTTTCCAAAAGGATACCAAAAGGTATCCACTAATCATTGAAGGCTAAGTTTTGAGCGCTGTAAATGCGAATTTTGTTAGTAATACGTTCTAAAATACATTTAATTTTGTTTTTTTTTGTTTCGTTTTTGCATATTTTTATTCTTGTTTTTCCCTTTACGTCTTGGATACTGCGACTACATGGGGATGTACTTTATTGTGCATCGTCCTAAATATCTAATCTAAACAATTTTTAAACGGATTGTCGACGCGTATTATTTTTCTCCAGCCTGAAAAAATACTAATTTGCTTCACTGTATCTTCATGTTGCTTGTACAATGAATTTGTTAAAACAGCGAACATGATCATCAGTTAGTTTTATTAGATATCTTATCGAGCTTAAATTTTCAGAATGCATTCATGTATACATAGAATAGATCTAAGTCTCACCAAAATTTAATTGTCCTTAACCCTATGGCGTCGGCGTGATATTCTTATAGTTTAGTGATATTCTTATAGTTCTCTGAAAATGCTTTTCGAAAAAACCAAGCATACTTATATTATAAAATATGATAAAATTTTGGAAAATATCAACCCTGTGTAGACCCTAAGTGCCTAAAAGTAGGCAAAGAAAATTTTATAGCCTCTGGCGGAGCCACCAGATCATTACGAAGCTTACAGAAACCTTATAGTATTTGGATCATCGTACTTTAAAAAAAATATATACTGCTAAATCTGTAGCTACAGCAAGCACGTAAAGGGAATTTTGAAAAATCATCTATTCTCCTGTTTTTTTTCGCCTTAAGTAAACGACAAATAATTGGTGTGCATTGTCCACCCCGTCAGTTTAAAATTTGCGAAATTTCACGTCCTGCAAGTAATCCTTCATCAAATCACTTATTTTTCGAAGCTCTCGAAATCTGTGTTCGTACAAACTCACGACCGGGTCATCAAATCAAGATGAATATCACAGGATTTATTGACGTTGAGTAGAAGCAGGTCTGATAAAAGCTTAGATAGAAGAGATCCTGTAGATATGGTGGCATCTGGGAAAAAAAAACTCTTCAAATCTGTCTGCCCCTATAATCTCTAACGGAGTCAAAATATCAAAAAATTGTTTTCCAAGATGGGTGGTCTCATCGTGAAGCAAATTTTGTCGAGGTGTTAGCAAAAGGCTGCCAGCCATAGATGACATAAAATCTGTTCCTTAAAGTGTTAAAATATTTGTACGCTTGTGAGACCCCAAATTGTTTATATTGGAAAAATGGCGTACTGTTTGCTAACGTCATAGCCTGCGAACCTGCGAACTTATATATTTTTTGATCTAGTGGTAGGTGCACATTCATTCCCATCCTTGAAGTGAGCGTTCATGCGCTCTCCTTTTTCTCTCTAGTTATTCAAGTTTCTTGATCGCTCTTTCGTAGATCTGCTACTTTAGGATCTTAATGCTCCTAGGTTTAAGTCGATATAATTTTCTATCTGTTCTAGGAATTTTAAGGTAGAAAGGGCCCTGCAGGAATGTCTGTCGATTGTGTCAAACAGTTTGAGTATGTCCGTGTTTCTGATGTACCAGGGTGCCCTTGATAGTCACCTCAAGGCCAGGTTTTGGTAAGTTTGTAAATGTATTTTGTTATTCCAGTGTATTTGGTTGAAGATGATGATAATTGGTCTGATGATCTGGATAGATAAGAGCTCTGTTCTTAATATTTAGCTTATTTGTTACAAGTAATGGGTAAAGCTGGTTCAGTATTCCATTGGTAATTGTTTGGCTGCTTTTTATGTGCGTATTCCAAAAAAGTCATGTGCCAAGTTCTAGGTATTTGACTGTCGTTTTCCATTCTATTATTTCGTTGTCTACTGTTAGTTGGCTTGGGTATTGTCTTCGTCGTCTTGTCACAAAGATAGCCTGCATGTTTTCCGCATTGATACGAATATTCCATTTCTGGAAGTAATTTATCAGTATATCTACGTATTGTTGAAGATTGGTGGTTATAAATTCAGCCTGTCCAAATGTGTAGATTGTAATGATTGAAATGTGCAGATGTCGTCTGCAAAAAGGGAGATTTCATTCGAACGGAAAAGTCATGCCCTCAAGATATGATCCAATTAATTGTATAAGGAGTTTCGAAATGTGAAAATCGTACATTTCAACGATAAGACCAGCATGACAGACCTTATCGAATGCCATGGCGTCGTCAAACATGAGAAGACCTGTTGACATCTTTTGGTTGAATCACGTTATAATGTGCTGAGACACTCTAGCTAGCTGCAGCTCGGTGGAGTGGTGGGCTTTGATCCCGAATCGCTCTTAGATAATAAATTTGTCAGTAACTACTTTCTCGAGTAGCGAAAGTATTAGGCGTTCAACTAATTTCCCGATCGAGAATAGGAAGCTGATTGGTCTCCTGTTTTGCGAAAATGTTAGGTCTTTGTGTGGTTTCGGAACCACAGTTATAGTAGCCTTTTTCCAGGGATTCGGAAAGTTTTTTGTTCGGCAATGTCCGTTATCTCTTGGATTTTGTTTTTTACCGTGTCTAGTCCTGATGATTTACGTTTGTTGAGCCGAGCTACCAATGGTTTAATCTCTTCTTCTTTTCGGGTCACTATCGCTAAAACGTTGGTAGCTCTTTCCTCAATCTTTTTTCCTGGTCGTATTCCTCTGGGTTTGTTGGGTTTTCTTTGAATTGTAGTTCTAATGATACGACACGACTTGATAAAAGTATTATTTTATTTTGTTGCTGTTGTCTCTTTCTATCAGACGGTCCATTTTCTAATTAGAATGACTATAATTAGTCAGATAAGTCAATTTGTCGCGGCAGGTTGTTGTTTAGATTATATAAGCAATGCTGGGGAGACTCAAAACAACTGTTGGTATTTACGAGTGAAAAAAGTGTTGCCTGTTAGTGTTGCCCTAAATTTAAGGAGATCGTCTGTGTAGACATCTTTTATTAGAAAAAGTACTAGCTTATGATTAGATGAGAGCTCTTTCCAGTACTGTGGTCCGCATATTGTGCTGGAAATCCAAAGAAAGACCTACGTCCAGTTTATGGTTGTTGGTTATCCGGAAGTAGGTAGGCTCACTTGGAATATGTGGGCTAACCTGTTTATACATGACAAACTTTCTTAGCACTGTCCCCGCTCCGTTACTACTCTTGTCCCACCAGAGTCGGTGGTAGGCATTTAAATCGTCTGCTATAAAGACTGGTCCTTCCTGGTCAATCAGTTTAGAGATATCTTGGCTGAATTGAGTGAGCCTGTGGGTTTGTAAAAAGAAATCAACACGAGCTCAAAAGACTGAGTGCGTACTTTGATTGATCTTTCCTCTAGTTGGTCAAGGTTGGGAAAAGTGATATGATGGTGGCTGATATTTCGTTTTACGAAGATGCCAGAGAGTCAGAGAGTCCATCTTTTCTATAGAAATGAAAGGAAAACGGATCTGATCTCCAGGTTTAAGGAGTGTTTCTTGAATGAGAACTATGTCGACTTTGCAGTCAAAGAGCAATTGCATCAGATCTCCCATTTTGTTTCTTAAGGAATTCGCATTCCACTCGAAATCTAAAACATGCTTTTTAGACGGAGTTTTGGAGGCTGGGAATGAAAAACATTCCTTGCATCATTTTTGCCATCATGTTTTTCATCAGGAATTTAAATTGCTCTTGCATGTTGGAGAAAATATGATTCATGTATTCTGCATTCGGGATCTGAGTATTATCTTGTAGGGGCGGGGTTGGTTTAGCGTTAGCAATGGTGGCAGGTGGTCGCTTTTTGCCGACCTGCGCAAATGATTTCTTTAGGTTTTTTTGGATGACATCCTCCATAACTGACAGGGTGTTCTCCGTTACAGTTTGTGCACTTGGCCTTATCGTCTTTCGGTTTGGTGCATTCAGAGTGAAGGTGTAGCCCATCAAATTTGACGCATCTGGCTTGTGCGTGGCAGTTTTTTTTTATGCGTTGCCAAATTGTTGGCAAGTATGACATTGCGAGTGTCCGCCACGTGGTTTTTCTGTTTTCACTTTGCATATGAGATGACACACTGCCTTAATATTATATATGTCCGTTTCTTGCCTAGGAAGAAGGACTTTAACTAGTCTCAAGGAGCCATTTTTGAGAAAAAACACCTCGATTGGGCGAAAGCCTTGTTCTTCAAGGTCGTCCCTAATTTCGGCTGGGTTAAGCCCGTGGAGATCCCTAATGATATCACTTAAATTCCTTTCTTCGGGCAGAAGATAGGTGTAAATCTATTTTTTCTGCCGTCAGCAATCTGGTGAGCTTTCTGTGGTCTTCCCAGATATACTCTTTTCGCTGCCTTATATCCAATATTCAACCCTTTAATTGTTCTGGTCAATGGAGTCCATTTCTCCGGCTGCCAAGTAATAATTGCCACAGTTGATTTGTCCTTTTTAGCCTAGGTTGGTTGTATTTTTCTCTTGAACATCCGATTTGCTCGCTTATTTGCTGCTTTAGGGAGGGGTTGGCTTCACCAAGACGACAGGTGTTGATTTTTTCGGCGTTGGTAGGATGCGCAACTATCTCTCAAAATGTTTACCCATTCAAGTCTCGGCTTCCATTGGTGCTGGTTGGCTCCTCTTTTTTTCCATTTTGATGGCACGGCCGATGACGGAGAGCTATCCACTCCCAAAACCTGGTGCATTAGTTCCGGATTTTTTCGGAAGAGCTCGGCGTTCTGCTTCTTCTGTTCCGCCAATTCTTTTTGGCTCTCTTTGAGTTGTTGCAGGATCTCTGCCATCCGTTGGTTCATTTGACTAATCCGAGCTGTAAGCTCAGATATAGTCTTGTCCTTCCCTCTTTATGGTTCCTCCGCTTCCTCCTCACGTGATTCGTTGTCGAAGTCAAGGTCCGATTCGCAAGTCTTGTTGTCAGAGACTAGCTCCGAGCGATCGTTTCCTTTCATCTTGGTCGGTAAGGAACTCTCTCGCTCCAAACTGTTTGGTTTTTACAATTGGAATAGAAAATCAATATCGTGTGTTTAAGACAAGATAATATAAAAAAACATGTCAAAAAAAGAAAACAATATAGAAAAAAATAATTTTAAAAAGGTTCCGTCGTAGGCTGCCAGAATTCATTAATTACTTTTGGATGAAATAACTCTCCGAAGTATGTCATCCGATCGATTGCTTGCTTGCGGCGTTTTCCTCATTAACCAATCGTTGACTCTCTTCGTTGTCCTAGTCGTTCGGCGCTGATCGTAAATCCGTCGGCTAATTTCCGGCTATGTGCTAGCAATTGAAATTCCTATTTTCGAAATTCTCCTAAATACCAGTACGATGTGATCGTCACGGCGGCTCTAGGCGAACGTCCATGGCATCATAGCAGATGATTTTTGGTAAACTGTTTCCAATTATCAAGTTATCAGGTGAGAAAGGTATTTGTGTGTGTGTGTGTGTGCGTGTGCGTCTCGAAGATGAGGTGCCACTTTTTCTCTTCACTTTTTCATCTTTCGTAAGTTTTTACTCGAAATCTGTTCTTTCACGTTACTGGTTGTCAGCAAAGTTTTAAATTTAAATAAATAACGCAATTTTCGCAATCATTTACATGAACCAAAAATCTTTACGATACCTAAACACAATCTCACAGTAAACACTAAAATTCTTCAGCATTCAATGTGTTCTTGAAACTTCATTCAAGCTTTCCGCCAATTCAAAATGGCTTCATTGAACTTTCGGTGTGATCGCAAAAAAAAAACTCAGTCATGCCACTCTATCATGTCTCTAACAATTCGCAAATGATGGTAAAATAAATGTCCTTCAATCGCTACCTTATACTTGGCAATGGCAATGAGCTGACAGATTTTAACTCCACACATACTAACGACCAATAAAACATTGGTAAATCGAATTAGTCTTATGGACAATTTGGTTGCGGCTATTTTTTTCTGGCATATACTATTGCATGTTTATATATCAACAGTATTTTTGTTGTTGTTGCTGTTGCTCGAAATGGTCATAGCACTGCAAATGTGGCGATTCCGTGTTACTAAAAAAAAACCCGTTTCCGTCGCTTTGCAAATGCCAAATAACAGTGTACGAAAAATGATCCGGAAAAATTTTCGTTGCAAATACACCAAGTTCAAGGAAAATATTTGCCCTTGTCGAAAATTCAATAAAATTACTAATACTGAGACATTGTGGATGTGAAAATGAGCAGTGAATAATGGAATCAAGGATGTGAGTGACGTTTCTTTGGCAAATGTTTGTATTTTTGTAACCAAAGAGGTATTTTACTCAAATGCCTCGCGGGTCATGTGGTGTTGTATCTGTAAAAATTATTTCAGATCCCGTTACAAAAAAAATAATGGGCCGTCTAGTATCATTTCAATTGCTAGTAAAGTCCATATTTTCGATGATGTGTCTAATCCTTCGGACAGCTGAAACAAAGGAAATATAGGTAAATCATTTAATGCAAAACATCACTCTTGTTTCGAAATTCTGCAAATTTTTCGAAATAAAACACCACCTATACCATTGCGGCAGCAAACTTAACCCAGCTAACTCTACCTCCTGCAAACAATTCGCAAATAAAACACTACAAGCAAGCAATTCAGGCTTTCATTATGTCGACTGTGCCGTACAAAATGTTGTGTGCTGCGGTGATTTCACGATTTTTCCGGCGTTACATAAAAGCAACATCGACCCCGTCAGGTGAGTCTGTCTGCAGCAGCAGCAGCAGCAAAATGACTCTGTGATGCGAATACGATGCGGCGCATAGAGAAAAAGCAAATTTTTTTTAAGTTCACTTTTATCCATTGATCGCATTCACATAGTGGCAGCAGCTGCCATGTAACCGCAATCTTTTGGGTTTGTATCTGTAGTCTTCGCTAGACAAGCGGCGAATCACGCTTGGCTTCCGCATCATCTAGGCGTGCTGCATGAACGGTTTTATGCTCCAGCAGGCTAACCTAAAACTATGTATCTATGTATGTATGTAGCTGTAAAACATTTTCATACATAAACCAGTCATTGCGAATTCTACGTTCATAGCGTCGCTTGCGTAAATCTATTGCTGGAAGCAGCAATTCAACAAGAGTTCATCAAACTTTTACCGTTGCTTATGGATCAGTTGAATATACGACGGTTGTCCGCAACATTGAATATAGTAGTTTGTCGGGAAAAAATTAGTTTCAAACTTTCACTTTCTTCTTGTGGCCTTGAATGAACTGCGATCGATTTAATGTTGGTTTGATAACGAAGATTATAAATACGTGCTTGATTGCAATTCAAAGAGATCACAAAGCTAATGGTGGCTCATTTAAAAACTTATAGGTTAATGAAATGCTAAGAAAATACTGTAAAATGTGCTTTTAGTTAGTTTTCCCGAAGTCGGTCCTTCATTAGACAAAACTTGTGAAACATCTTATTTCCCCTTTTTAAGCCCATCTTGTTTCCCTTTTTGAGTTCATTTTAAATAAATATTTTTCTCGAAATCCTTCAAACTTGATGAAGGTAATCAAACCATTGCTCATTACTGCGCACGCAGGCGGGGGCAAAAGGAAACAATCGGCCATCTATTGCATAAAATCCTTTGGCAGAAATGAGCTTTATTGCCTTCACAGAACTTCAACAAACATTATGCCGAATTATAGAGGGTACGTCCTCTATTTCAAAGCACT
Source organism: Nemotelus nigrinus (assembly GCA_947369275.1). Taxonomy (NCBI): domain Eukaryota; kingdom Metazoa; phylum Arthropoda; class Insecta; order Diptera; family Stratiomyidae; genus Nemotelus; species Nemotelus nigrinus. The sequence goes on from OX376373.1 coordinate 142,693,678, forward strand.
ATGCACACTTATGACGCCTTCTATCATGTAGGTTATGTTAGGTTACTGAAGACGGCTGCCGGGAACGCGGCCAGCATTAGGCCACCAGTTTGGGCCCATTTGCAACCCTCATAGACAATCACATGCATTCACACTTACAGCCATGGCACTGGCGGGATTCGAACCCGCAGGCCCCGTAGCACGCCGCTTTTCGGCCTGACGCCTTACCGAGCAAAACTACCGGGTCCCCTTTCTATCATGTAACACATCAACATTTTTCAAAAACCATTGAATATCTAAACCACCTTCACTTTTTCTATCCACGAAATTGCCACCCTAAATTTAATTCAACTGAATCATTACAACAAAGAAGATTTATTTGCATTGCTTTTCATCTACGTCTGTTCGATTCGCGCATCTATTATGAATGCTGTTCATGCGATCGTGACCGACAGTTACAAGTTTATCTAATACATATCTACGAGCATACTTGCGTGTATCTATGAACGTAAAGTACGCGTACTCAAATAATTTTTGCAAATTATTCACGTACCTAGTTGGCTGCCTACTGCCATTGCTGCATCGTTTAATATTTTAGCGCTTTGTTCGTACGAAAGAGAAAGTGATTTTGGCAATGATCGTCTGACAAAAAAAAGTTCAAAAATCTCGTTTTGCCGCAATTGACTGCTGCTGTTGGGTTTCACACTAAGAATTTGCGAATCGATCATCGCATTGTCTTTTCAGCCTGCGGGGGTTGATCGTTTCAAGGGCTATTAAATGAAATATACAGGCATATCTTTTTAAAGAAGAATATACAAATCAACTGTCAATACGATTACGTGAATTTGTTTTTGGCATAGATTATACCAATTCCAACAAATATGATGCAACTATTCAGTCTGATTGTAAAGTAACGGTACATTTACATATCTGTCAATCTGTCAAACACATGTAAGTGAAAATGCGAGGAAAATGAAATAAAGGTCGCACGATGTCATCAACCTCAAGCTCTCTCAGTCAAGCAACTGCTGCCCTACTCGTACTCTTGTACGTGTACAACACTATCCGCATCAGAAAGAAGCAAGTTGAATTACTTGTTTCACTTTCGCTCGCTTCACAAACAAAACAATCCAAAAATGAACTTTGCCACCGATCACTGGTTCGTGCAACGTACGAAACGTGTCATCAACAACATTAAAAAAAATCTGATATATTTCGCGTACTGTTTTTTAATGATATTAAAATCAAGTTCCAAAAAAGTATCATGGTAATTTCAATGTGACGTGTAAAACAGTTATTTTCGTTGACAGCCAGCGAGATACCAGTTAACGGTAGCCGAGAGAAGTTAATCGAGAGAAAAAAATTGAAGTAATAATGACGCACCAGTGATTACAATGAATAAAAATTAATTTTTGGCGTTTTGGAGTGCGTGCACATTGATCGTTGATGATGTTGATTGTAACCTGTTTGACAACTTTTACTTTCAATTGATTCATTCTACGGTTGGTTTCAAGCTGTCAGTCGCGTAAAATCGACTTGAATATTATGCGTGTATTTCGTAGCGAGTTTGTCCGCGAAAAACTCGATTTGATGGTTTGAACGCTGCTGGATTGAATGCGTATTGGTTGGGTGATCCAAGAAACAACGGTTGTTTCAGATGAATAAGCGAGGATTTCCTGAAAACCGATGAGGGAAAGTTTGCTGGAGATCGAAGAAATGTTAAGGCAGGTTTTGACTCCTTGTTTTGATAAAGTGGTTGTGTTCGCGGGGATTTGTCGAATGTATCAAATGACGAATTTGCATTGACAGATGGTAGTTGGTAGTTAGTTGTTGATTTTTTTGAAAGGGGGTTGCTTCACATGTATGGATTCCATGGGGTGAAGACATATATAATTCAGATTTCATTAAAACAAACTAAAAAGTAATGGTATGAATGATAATGCTAAAATGGCCAATAAAATATTCAGCGTCCAACGTGGGCACCATGTTGCATGTAAGTTTTGGAGATATTTTGCGAAAAGTGATCCGTTTTTGGGGCCATACTCATACAAATTTTATCCAATTCAAGCTTTTGTCGTTCAGATGACTTTACATATACCTTTTGAGCCAAATACCGCTTTCTGTTTTCATCTTAAAACCACAGTCAAGATCTTCTAAGGTGTCATACATTCATCAAATAGCTTGATGCGCACAATATTTGAACAACACTACACGCACTTTATTCAGACCAAACAAATCGGTATGAAAGTGTTTCCAAAAATAACATAATTTCTAACTCTATGGAAATATATCAGACATTACACAGATCGAGAGCAGTCATTTTCACCTTGAAACATTTTCCATAGTTTGTTTAGAAATACGAGTGTACTCTTTATCAGGAATATCAGGAATAATTAATCAGTATCAGGAATAAGTAACAGGAATAATTAATCGCATTATTTACGCATACAAGTACATATGGTCAGTACATATAATTCGATTCATGGCATAACGCTTGTTGGGATCTTGAATTTATGAAGTTATTTAAGATAACCATGTTCAAAATTATAACGGTAAATTATTTATGGCCATATAATAAGTGTATGATATGTGTACAGTTGAATGAGAATCATTTTTCTTTTACACAAATTTAAAGGGGAAAATGATTTTTTTGTAATAACAGATTTTGGTTATAAAAGCTAGGAAAAATCGAATAAATTCAATTTAATTGAATAATAATACATCAAGTAAAGAGAGCTACACAAAAAAGAGCATTTAGGACAACTTTTCAAATCAATGTTTGATTGAAAAAAGTAGTCTCAAATGATGATACTTAAAAATAAATAAACTTACCTTGACCGTTTGACGAAGAGTTAGCAAGCTGTAAAATGAGAAAAAAATAAATCGAAATGCATCAAATCTATATTTTTTGTAATCTATAAATTATTGGAAAGATGCATAGTACAGCTTAAATTGATTTTCTTAAAATTGATATAGTTTTGAATAAAAGTAAAAATAAAAACTTGTCTATATTCCAAACAAATTTGATGCAAAAACTGTCAGATTAACATGAACTTGGCACAAAGTGGAACAAAGTGATTGCAAGGAATTAAATTGTTTTCTACGTCTAGAAGTAGATGGTATTGAAAAATAATCATAATAATAATCTCAAAAGTAAGGTTGCTCCACCAAAATCCATTACAAATCGGAATGTTTGAAAACATTAATGCAGAGAGATTACTTCCATGCTTCACTTTATTCCTGATTTATGACAGGTACCTATTCACAGTTAGGTTAAGGGGGTATTCTGGTCTAGAAATTTGATCAAATCGATTTTTTTTTGTTTGCATATTTACAAAGTTTAGACCTTTAAGAATAAGCTTTTCAAAGGATTTTCGGAAATTCGAATTATTTTTGGAGTTACAGCTATTTTTGTGACACGCCAACTAACTGCCCGAAACGAGACTCCAAGTTTTAAACGCGTTTTCCTCGGAACTACTTTTCCCGATATGGTTGACATGATATCTCTAGTTGCAATAAACAAATTTACATGAAATTTAGCACAAACCCTCTTAACACTATTGGTTATCGTCTGATGTAGGGATTTTTCAAATTTTTTTTTTGCTATTTATTAAAAATCCCCAAAGTTGAAAAAATGAGGCAAAAAAGCGACTTTTTTTTACATGGACGCCATTTTGTGAAAAAAAAGTTTTTTCAAATCGCCTACGTCAGACGAATTTCACATTCTTTTTATTACAGAATTCACCTAAAATGTATGTTTCGGAGTACCACGCAGGTTGGAATCATGTCAACCATGAGACAAGTTTTTTTTTTGAGCCTTCACTTCGCCGGCCTGTCTCTATATGAATTTTTATTTTTTTTATTTTTTTTATTTTTTGAATACATTTTTGTACTTTCAAAATGTTAGTTAAAGACTGGTAAACAAATATATCCCAAAAATGTTTATGGTTTCTTTTTCATGGCGTCCGTTAAATCACCTCAAAATCAAGCCTCTAGACCAGCATACTGCCTTAACTCAAAACCCGGTAAGTTTTCATGATTGGATTTGAACCAGGAACCATATGTATATGCTGAGAGACACGCTGATACGCAGTGGTAACAAAATTTTTCAAAGGGCTTTGAAATGCTTTCACGCTCTATGCATTAGACTTTCACATATGTATTACCAAAAAATCGATAGTCATGAAATAATACATAAAAGCTAGGGTAGGTGTTCAGCGACAGAGTAAAATCTACTCCATGAGTGGTTCAAGGTTAATATGACTATGTCCGTCCCATTCAAACCCTGCGGGCCTCAAAGCACGTTCTCAGTCTCGTCGCTAATAAGTAGGGAGGTAAGTTTACTTCAGTTCAGTCAGACAAACTTCTAATCAGCACCGATCTTTTTCTCAGCACATGTCTCCATAAAGGCTTCAGTAAACCATCGCAAGGCTTCCCTCCTTGCACAGGTAACCATGGGATCGCTAAAACTATCACACGTTCGGCCTGGGAATAACCTCTTTGAGTAAGGACCCTACTGAATGGGAGATAAGAACACCAGATTTAAACTCGTCAGCCGGAAGCCAACATACCCTCAAACTAACATGGCTTTGCCGTCGAGCACAGGTTAATCATGAATAAATCACAAAAAGCCAGCAACGTGGACTATTAGTTACGTAGCTGCTAAAACTGCTGAAGCTAGTACATACATATATGGTAAATGAATCATTTTACTAGACCTCAGTACAATTTTAATCCCTGTTAGGAGTCACCCCGGGGCTTTAGTCACTAAACTTGATCCGGGAAGGATCAAGTTTAGATCAAGATCCGGCCATTAGCTAGTTCCATCTTTTGTACCGCTCCTTTTTTAGGCACTCAATTTCCACCCAACAACTCCGAACTAAAGGGTCCACCTTGAAAGTTATAAAAAAGCTTAAAAAAGTCTCTCCCGAAACGTTACCCGACAGGGACAAAAACTCCCTAATACAGGCCTTATTGAAGTCGGAGGCGTTTAACAAATTATTTCAGACTAGATTATTTTTATTTTCCTATAGCCCAATACAACAACACCAGCGATCTGACTCTGCAGGCATCTGATGAAAAATGACTTCAATGCGGATGGCCTTACAAGAGTTACTGTACCTGCTTTGAAGTTTGAAGGTGAAATTCTGCTTCTGCACTTCGTCTTTACGAATGACCGGGGAAAAGTTTTAAGCAAAAAAGCGAATGGTGGAACTATGCATATTCCATGTAATACTTCCTTAATTTCTTATGAGTTTTTTAATAGTGAACTGTCCAATCTCCTTTTTACCGACCCTCTTCATTCCTATGTGATTATTTGAAGCGGTTTCAATCTACTATCCATTCCATATTTGCTAATCCTGTTCAGAAATGCAATTCTCCTCTTACTTTCGTTACTGTTTTATGTCAATTTGATTCCCTTCCAATTGTCTTTTGGACCTCGCTTTCACCAAGATTCCCTCCAATAATATGTCATTATTTTTCTCCTTACTCCCTATCTTGACCCTAGGTTGACCTTCAAACGCCATAAGTATCAAGCTATCTCATCCACTTGGAAAAACGATTGTCACTTCTCCGCGTTTCAATTTTTTCAAAGCTGATATGGATTGCTTTTGAACATTGATGCAGATCTTTCACCGTTTTAGGCATTAATCAGTAACTTGATATCTGTTTAAATTTTACTACGAGAGCACGTTTCAGCAAATCTTTTAGTCCGCCTTGGTTCTCTATTGATATGTCTATTGCCATTCACAAGTAAGATCTGGCACGCCTAGAATACTAACGAAATTCATCTGACATAAGATTTTTCATCAAAAATTTTGGCTCCCCAAAATTTACGCAAATCCCATATAGAGGTGTAAAAGTTATTGAAATTGCTAAGCGGAGATTTTGGAAACACCCTCAAAGACAAAGGAGACCCAGGGAGCAGATGTACTGCCTAAAAAGAACACTAAAAACCAGAAGAAAAGTAGGCGGAAGCAGCGGCAAAAAAAAATGGGAGGCTGTGATGGTCTTAGGTGCGATCTATGAAAAAGTTCAGCTAGACGAAACCGGAACTCAAGTCCGTCGAATATGGAAAATGGCGGAAGAGGAGGTCTTAGTGGAAATCATGCGATGTGATGATGACATGAAGCTCTGTGACTCTATCCGAACAGCTGTGGAAGGCCAAAGGGCTGTAAAGCCAATGACTCCTAGAATCGAAATTTAGGTCATGGAACTCGATTGTCTGACATTTGATGAGGAGGTTACAGCAGCTACTAAGCGTGACTTGGTGGAGGAAGGAAACATTGAAGTGAAGACCATTTCGTTCCCTCCAAATTCAAGGGAGCAGAGAAGGATAGAGCACTAGCTCCGAAAACTCTCACTTCCGGCAGAATCAGGGTGGTTATGCTTTACGTTCGAATGAGTAAGTGGGTAGAGGTGGTACGTTACTACCGTGTCTGGGCTACGAACACACAAAGAATAGCTACAAAGGCCCAGAACGTATCGGTAGCTCCTGGAAATGTGGTCGTTTCACTGTGCATTAAGAACCCAAGTGCTTCCTTGCGTATATGGCGCGAAGCTCGTCATGAGTTTGAGTTCTTGTAAGGTGTTCAAAGACGCACTGGACGCCAAAAAGAGGCCACAGGAGAGAAAGGAAACCTGCAGCATTGCAGCGCAACTGACGACCTTCTCATGCAGCTCGTCTACGAAAAAAGGCTCAGATCGTCCTGATCAGTGAGCTTTACAGGAAGAAGAACTCGCCTACTTGATTTTTAGACGCAACAGGGTGCACGACAATCTGGATCGCTCACGCTTTCAGCGCAAGTATCACGTATGGATGAAATACGGAGAGGTAACTTTCGTGAGTGGTTACTTTTCGCCAAATGCAATGCAGGAATTCGGGGACAAGTTCAGTTCACTGGAGGACAAGATCGACGGCCATGTCAAAGTCGGGGGCGACTTCAAAACTAGTGCTTTGGAGTGACGTATGCTCATTGAAAAGGACTAGCGGCCTTCCTGAGTGATTGGAGGGTGATGAAAATCTAAACAGGTAGTGAACATAACTACATCACCTTCTACATCGCAGCGAGCAGATACAGGCAACATCACTCATTTTGGAGCACGCTTGGTTGGAACGCAGCCAGGCTAAACAGAAGCGAAATGGTTACGTCGGTAAACCTGAGCCTGGAGGAAGAGGCTCCTCCGATTAGGGCCCCAGTGACTAGTGAAGCAGTCGATGCAACTGTCTCTAGCGCTATGAGTGTGATTCGCAGAGCATGCGATGCTTCAATGCCTCGACGACAACCCTTCCGTGGAAGGAAGCAGGCTTCCTGATGGAACGATGAAATCGCGGAACTGTGACGCATTGCTTAAGCACGGAGCACAGCGGGTTAAAAATAGACTGCAAGCTGCGGAACTTTCTGCGGCCCACACGATATCGAAATTGGCCAAAGCCATCAAGAGGACCAAGTGCTACAAATGGCCTGCTCTTTGCGAAAAGGTCAATTTGGACCCATGTGGTGAGGGGTAAAAATTGATTACTCGCAGATTTTGTTGCATGTGGTCTAGCGCTCCCAGCGATGTTGCAACTCTGGAACGCACCGTAGGCTCACTGTTTCCGGCGCACCCGCTAGGAACGGATGGTAGCAGCATCGTTAGCTGGGAGGGAAGTTCCTCTCTTTATGTGGGAGGAGTTGATCGCTGCGATGTCTGGGATGAAAAACAGAAATTCCCCAGACCCCGATGGTGTGCTGTTCGAAGTACTTAAAGTTGTAGTTCATGTTTAGTGGCGAGAGTTTTTCCAACGCGATGGAAAGTTGCTCGATTGGCGCGCACCGATAAAGGAAAGGGAGTTTTGGGCAATCCGTCCGCGTATTATCTCCGTCCGCTTTGAATGGTAGATACGAGCGGTTGCTCAAACCTTGGCTGCTGTCAGAAATTAGATCACCCGATGATCTGTCTGATAGAAAGGATAGTTTTTGAAAAGGTCATTCAACAGTTGATGCCATTTCAGTAGTGATTGGGACGATGCCAAGAGCGTAGGAGGCATGCCACAACGTCCGATAGATTGTTCTCATGATACCACTAGATGTCCAAAAAAACCTTCACCTCAGATCCTTGTCACCTCAGGGCACCTTCCTCAACCGGATCCTTGTCACCTCAGGGGCAGCAAAGGGGTCTACCATCGGTCCTGTCCTCTGGAATATCGTTCACGATGGAGTGCTGCGCCTGGAAATGCCAACGGATGTGTTTCTCAAGGGTATTACGCTGACGATGTGGCAGCAGTAATCACTTCTAGAGCTGCCGAGGTTGTTGGCCCAGCAAGGGTCTAGACCAGTATGTCGGTAAAGTGTCTGGGATTTACGCTGGACACTAAGCTTTCCTACTGGGACCACATTCGTAAGGTATATAACAAGACTCTGAGAGCCGTCGAATCACAGAGCAGATTGATGGCTAACATCGGTGGACCCGGCGCAACGAGACGGAGGCTGCTGATGGCGAAAACTCCATCTTGTTTCACGGGGCGGAAATTCGGGCGGGCGGACTCCGAACAAAGAAGTTTCGAGCGCGTATTGCCAGCGTCCAGCGTAGAAGCGCTGTGCTTATTGCCAGTAGCTACCGTACTGTGCTGGAGGATGCCATGCTCGTAGCAGATAGATCTGCTACCTGAAGGTAAGAAGGGTACCTCACACGCTCTGAACCGGACAGAAAATGGCGCTAGAGCACAGATGCTCGCCAACAAAGGTCGCTGGACGGCGAGTCTTATAGGTCTCTTGGGTCTTTGCGTCAGCCGTGGTCACGAAGATGTAAAGTTTTACCTGTGGCAATTCTTAACGGGGCAAGGTTACTTCAGAAAGTATCTTAACGGGTAAGGTGAGGACACCGTACTGTCGGTATTGTATGAATGAGCACGGTGATGCTTACCATACATTCTTTGCGTGCAGTCAGTTCGCGAATTTGAGGAGCAACCTTGAGTCCGCAATTGGTATAGTCACGCCAGATTCGATTGTGGAAACGATGCTGTATACCGAAGATAACTGGCGCACAGTCTTAACATATGTTGAGAAAATACTGCGCACAGAGCGAAAGGCAGGTTGACTTACCGACCCACAAGCAGTGGTAAATTCTGAAGTGAGTAGGCACTGATAGGTGAGTAAGCACGATTGGGTTGAGGTAACGCGAAAGCAGATTCCGACCCGGACCTGCGTGGCCTGTTGTTGGGAATTTTTTTTAGTAAGTGAAAATCTTACATAGTCCCAGGGTTATTGACCCGGGTAACTTTTGATGAATTTTTTGGCCATTTATAACGAAAAAAGCGGAAATAGTTAATTCCTTGGAAACTTCAAAACACTTATCGGATAGTTTCACGTTAAACGGTGTTTTTGCCTCTAGTCTCAAAGGCATTTTGGAGCTATTTACCGCTTTCTTCCCTCTTCTACCCTCAAACCTATCTAATCTGTCCAACAATACTTGCTCATTTTTAGCTACTTGACTTGATATTCTTATGAGATTCCTTTCTGAAGTAAAAGATAACTATCTACTAATGACACAACACAATTAACCATTTGTTTTCTAATGATCAGCAGGGGTTTGTCAAAAGCCATTTTACGCCAAAAAATTTGATCGAATTTAGCGATGCGATTTCGTTGCTTTTTATTTCAACGATGGGTAACAAACTGACGTCATCTACACGGATTTTGCTAAGGCATCTGACAAAGTAGAACATATTCTCTTTCGCTCATAAGCTCCGCAGTTCAAGCATTTCCGGTATCCTTTATTCCTGGTTTCGCTCCAATATTGTTAATCGTAATCGCTATCTTCAATGGCTGTGTTTCTTCACCTTTTCATCCTACAACTGGTGTTCCTCGAGGTTCCATCCTCGGGTCGATTCTGGTCGTGTTGTTCATTAATGACCTCATCAATTGTTTAGTTCCGTTTCCACCCTTTAAGCGGATGACCTTAAGCTCGTACTTATTGTTTCATCCTTTGAAGACTACCTGCAAATTCAATCAGACCTAACTGTTTTGAGCGACTGGTCGACTGTGAACTCTATATTCCATAATAGGCACAAATGTCTTGTTATATCATCTAGTAACAATCCAACCCGCTTTGATTATACGCTTTCCGGTAGTTTTTTGCATAAAAACATTGGCGTTATATTTGATCCACGTCTTAAATTTGGTCTCCGTGTATAATTCACCCCATCGAAAGCGTCTAGGGTAGCACGACTCGTTCTTCGTTGTACCCGTAATATATCCATTTTTCACATCCCTACGACATAGCATACTAGAGTACAGTTTCCAACTATGGTCTTCTCGTTTTGTGTACTTATCTGACGCAGTAATTGTCTTCTATAAAAGTTTCCGCTAGTTTCCTTACGATAAACGCCTAAATATTTTGAAATGGTTTTTTACGCATATTTCACTATAATTTCTATTCCTGAATATGTTCGGGTTTGTGACCACCCTATCAAATCTCAATCTTTTTTCACTATTCCTATGGAGCGTATAGAGTTATTACTAATTTTCGAAGAAACTTAGTATGAAACTCGTTTCGCCGAAAATGCATATTTCTTTATATATATCAGCAAAATGATTAAGGGAGATAATCTCTGGAGTGGCCGATCCGATTGCGCTGAAATTTTCGGAGGGCATAGATGTATATAACAGGTAGATCCATGATTTGCTAAAATTCAGATATCTTAAACTTCTTGGCGTCGGCGGGCATTTTAGTGAATTTTCAGGTGCTCCTATATTTCCAAGCAGTGTACATTTTTGTTCAAAAAAAGTACTAGGAATGAAAACTTATTATGTTTTAAGTTTGTTTATGATAAAGAAGTGGAAATTTTGAGCCTTGTGTAGGCGCTGAGTGCCTAAAAGTAGGCAAGAATTTTTTCAAATTTCGATTTGTCATAACTTCTAAGAAAAACAATGGATCATCCTGAAATTTCCAGAGCGTATTGATGTAGACTAGAATTTAGCACACATGGACTTTTCAGACTGTGTGGGCAACTTTGTAGCTACAGTAGGCTCCTGAAAAAAAAATCCTTCAAATCAACGACCTTCCCGAAAAATTTTTAATTTTTGAAAATGAATTCAAATTATTGATAAATTTTGACTTTTGTCCACCAAGTCAAATAAAAATTTTCAAAATTTCGATGTAAACAAGAACGGCAACCCGTGATCAAATTACCTCTATTTTCAGCACGATTGGCTTATGCGATCAATATGAAATTTACAGGACATGTTGGTATTAGCTAGGACCAGGTCTGATAGAAGTGGTTTTGCAACACGGGCAACACTGCGGCAGTGGTGCCATTTGGAAAAATCGCTGAGAAAAAAAAACTGGTTTTTGGCCTATAGCTTCCGATTTAGCCACCAGATTTTGACAGGTGAACCTTACTATAAGATAGATTTTATAGAAATTTTGGTTGAAAAATTAGTATAGGGTCGCCAGCTATGGCAGTTTTTGTTTCCAAAATATTGTTAATTTGCTCAGGAAAATAAAGGTTTTTTCCCTATAGCTTCCGATCCAGCAATAAAATCAAAACGAAGTTCATGTGATGAGTGGATCTTATTCCATTTCTAATTCTGTAGGAATTTCGTTGAAAAACCGTGAAAGGGTTGCCAGCTATGATGAATTTCGTAATTTACTTATATTTCTTTATCGAGCGATGTTGTCATAACGTTTCCAAATGGGAATTATCTAGCGATGACAATTAACAACAAAGATTTACGTTTTAAAAATTTAAAAAGTTTGGACGTTGGTAACCCTAAAATTATATTCATTCCTATAAATTACAGTGCAGCCATTCAATCGAAACTAAATTCATAGGATGGGTTTAACACAACGTAAAGCAGCTCTGGTGCTGGCACATTATTGCCAGCACCAGACAATTCGTAAATATTGCACCAACAGATGCTTCGATTTTGTATTAATCAGCAAAGCATTTACAATAAAATAAGCAACCGATATTTAAATTTTCCGAGTTTTGGAAATTTTTCGGATGGCAACCCTAGACATAGTTTAATCGCTAAAACTTTCGATGATATCCTTTCGATGATTAAGCACCAGCATGTAGTGGTAGATTTATTGCTGCTGTGTTGGATAAATGTTGCCAGCACTGAGCACTTTCATCATTTGTGTAATAGGAAATGCTGTCAGAAAATGATATTTGTTCCTTTGAGTAACAAATGGTTGATATGATACTACAAAGAAGTGTATAACGTCTTCACACATTTTTAAATCCCTCAAAGACAACTTCTTCGAAAATTAAATAGTTTTTTAGCGGTTCTGATGCGCAAGAGTTTTTTTTTTCATAAGGTTATTTTTCCGTTATTTTTCAGCACTTTCTTCGCTTTAAAGAGTTAACATGTTACTATTGATGAATGAATGAAATCGAATATGATCCAATTAACGACCTATAAAATCAGTACATATCTTCCAGATAGACACTCTCCAGACATTTCGTTCACAAAACTCCACCGAGAGCACACCAATAATCAAATCTATCACCAAGTACAAATGAGACCGGTTAGTAGCTGGTACTATCTGAACACAAAATTTGCATTCAACATAATTAACTCCAACAAACCACACAATAGCAAAATGCACGGTCCCCTAGTAAGCTCTTCATGCGATTAGTAAGCCCCTCGTCGAAATGCACCCGCCGGAAACCACCCAGCATAATAACGCCAGGCCTGGTGCCAATCCATCTGATGATCCCAACCGCCAATCCACCAAAACATTTCTCCAACAAACACCCATCCCATTCCCAACTCGACTCGTGTACAGTGTTACCTTGCTTACACCGAATGCACTCATGATTGGCACTCCGTCCCAAGCCCCAATGTTGATGCAATCGTTAAGTCAAGCCAGGGAACGTCAGCAAGCAAGCACGCTACCACCGCACTATATCGCTACAACGATTCCCGGTTGCGCTGCTTGAAAATTGGGTCAGCCATTGAACCCGAGTGCTTGGTCTATATATAAAATTACGTATGGAGGCATGGCGACATAGCATGGCATATATATAGTGCCGACGTACATATGTACACGCCGACGCTATAGATAACGTATAGCATGAAGCAAAAGCGCAAACTTGAAGCTGTATAGGAGGATAGGTGATCTGAAGAATATACTACATGTTGACGAGTAGATGAAAGCTTCCCGTGGATTTCTATTGGGGTTAGTTACAGAGTTGGTTGGTGACTGTTGGGGTTTTCGCGTGGATGAAACGATGCCACGTCTCGCAAGGGTGTTTAAATGTATGTATTTGAAACGTATTTTTTTTTTTTTTTTTTTTGAAGGAAATAGATGGTTTAGTGTGTCAGTTGCGGACAGAACATGTGATTATTATTTGAGTTGATTCTTTCGAATGCGATCTGGTGGATTGTAGAGGTTGTAACTGGACTATGTATGAAGAAATTATATTTCTGAGGAAAATATTTATTCGACTTGCATATTTTGGGAAGATTTGAAGTTCACAACAGCGGTCACAGTATGAAAGTCGATAGAAATAAATTGCTAAAAAGTCATAAACAAAAAAGGGTGTCAACATGAAGAATGTAAAGAAACATACACACTGGTAGGTTCGTTGATAACAGAATAAATATATATTCCAAAAATCAGTTAATTTCAGTTAACTCATTGTGAAGAAACAAAAATAATCTCATTGTAAACAACAAAAATTTCCGGAAATGAAGGTTGGTGTAGTCGCTTCTTCATTTTTCCTCATTTTCATAACACAAAATTTGAGTGGCTTCTACACTGATTTCGGCAATTATTCATCCATTGTAGCTGAACACAATATTTTAAAATAAATAAAAATTGACATAATACCTACGTAAAAACTTAAAACTATTCTTTAACTCCGAAATGGCTTGCAATGATGCAATGCTAGAAGAAAATGAAGAGTGAAAGCAAACAAAACTAACACCACACCATCATTTATTGCACATACGTACACCGTATTAGTTTGTGTGTGAAAATAGAAAAATTTAAAAATTACAGGGAAATGGTTTTGTTAGTTGAAAGTGAAATTGGTGTATCGTGCGGATTACATAATGTTTTTCGGGGGGCAATGAAAATCGGGAAGTGTAATATTTATTCTTACAGAAAGTGATTTGACGTAATCTGGTTGGCAATGAATAATAGAGATGAAGATATAGCACAGTCAAAAAGAGCTGATAAAAATTAATAATTCATGAATGAATCCACTTCATTCTCCTCCCTGCCTTTGAAATGACTTGATTTTTTCGATGCGAAAGGAAATTTGAGATGTCTCATTCCTTCAAAATTTTGTGGCCCTGACTCCGACGTCAAAATGAAAAAAAAAAACTATCGTGCATACGAATTCTTAAAAATGTCCAGATTTCGAATTGATTTTCTACACAAAGTGCTCCAAACGAAAGGCTATATAGGCAGAAAATCTTCACTTATTTATTTTCTTTTTAAAATATTTTTTTTTAAATTTCGTTTTAACCATCAGGAGTTTGAGAAACAGAAAGCTTTGAAGGTTTTCCAACGTGATGATATCATAATTTGGGATATTTTGACATTTTTTGGCATATGAATAGTCAATAGCAGCATTTTTCAACAACTAAGGAGCCAAATCAGCTAGTCAATAAATATGTTCCATTTTAAAACTAAAAAGTCCCGTGAATTTTAGAATAAAAATTTTAAAACTAAATTTAAAATTTAAGGAAATTATATGTTGATTGCTTACTTTCGTTAAAGGATATTTTATGGTGACATCTCTTAGTAAAAAAATTACCAACATACTCAGCATTGACAAAAAATAAGCTTCCATTTTAGTTTCAAAGACTCTCGAACTTTATTCTAGACTCCTGATAAATTTTATAAGTTCCGATGAGTTTTTTTAGACTCCTAGAATTTTTCCTAGAGCCCTCTAATTTTTCCAAAGCTCCGATGAATTTTCACAGATTAATATGAGTTTTTAGTGTTTGGTTTTTTTTAAATTTTTCTAAGCATCCAGTATATTTTTCAGACCCCTAGGATTTTTTCTAAACTCTCCTGGTGTTTTTATGACCTCCAGATTTTTTTCTAGAATGTCCTGACATTTTTTCCGAGACTTCTTGAGTTTTTTCAAAAGTCTTCTTATTTTTTCTATAATCTCTAAATTTTTTCTAGTCCCTTGATTTTTTCTAAGCCCCTATACCTATTTTTCAGACTCTTGAAATTTTTTATAAACCTTCTTTATTTTTTTTCAGTTCCCATATTTTTTCCCCAGACCACTAGAATTTTTTCTTGTATTTTTGTTTTGTTTTTAGTTTTAAATTGGTGACCTCTTAAATAATATTGATGCTGTTCAATTATTTGTCTCCATATACCTCGTTTTCCGAAAAATTTCATCATGATGTTTTCAGATACCACTATAGCTACAGGGTTGCCGACATACCTACCAAAATTTTACACGATCTGGCACTGTTTCATGCCAATTTACGAGTATCTAATTATCCACTCATTAATTCTCATAAACACAAATTTTTGCTGCTAACAAAAATCAATAATTTGAGAAAGGGTTGCGGCTCTTCAGGGGAGGGAAGGTTTGGAAATTTCAAACAGATCGGAAGGAAAGCATTGAATTTATATATTGGCAGCATTTTCTCTTAAAAAGAAAATAACCTAGAATATTCGATGATTTAAAAGATTTTTTCCTGCGAAGTGCCTGTTGTACCTACAGGCTTGCCTACACATTAATGAAAAATCATACAAGCCTTCACTTTGTAAATATCGATGCATTCTGTAAATTTCGTAACGATCTGGCGACTGTTCTGGAATTTAGCAGAACCAGAAATTTCAAACAAATATTGTTTGCTTACTTTTGGGGGCTCAGTGCCCTCAATGGGTTAAAAATTAGCAAACCGTTATCAAAACCAAAGTCAAAACACGACAAACTATCATTATGCATTTTTTCGTTGTTTTTTTTTCGCGTGCAAATATATGGGTAAATTACAAGTAAAATGCCCACAGGGTTAAATACATCAGCCAAAGGCTTAAATACATTTTAATTTTAACCTGGGAAGATTTGCATCTTATGTTCATCAATATCTCTTGAAAATTTCAAGCTATCTTCTAAAATCAATAAAAATATTTACAATGAAGCACCAGAACAAGCACACACATACATAATGTCTAAAAATGAGTACAAGCCTACAAAAGCAGGATATGCAAGGATACATAATTTTGTAAAAACATAAACCTCTTTAAAAATCTATCAAATTATCTTAGTACTTACTTCACTTCCTTATATTTTCACTATGCGGTCTTAGTATTTCCATTCAAATATATTCATGAATATTCCTGAATTTTCAGTACCTTCCTTTTTTTCCCCAACAATCCACATTTATCTGCCGTCGACAAAAATATGAAAAAAGTGCATCCAACCATAACTTTACTATCATCCAAATTTATTCATCTATCCACCCAGCACTCACAGAGATCCAATATCGAGAAATCTAGAAACAAATTCAAAGAATATATTGCACCATGCCCACTATCACTGTTATGTCACGTGAAAAAAAACCCAATGGTGAAAAGTAGCGGATATGACTCTCTAAACCTAATTACACCATCGAAAACCTCAATCTATTTCTCGCGTGCGTGTACACCTTTTTGACAACATCTAGTTCAAATGTCATCAAACTTTATTTAAAAAGAGAAATAAAAAACAAGAACAACAATAACACAACTAACGGTTCTCATAAAACTAGACTGGTTTTTTCGTGATAACAGGTGATAATATGTAAATATACTCGTACATCTACCGAAAAAGTAAAGTACATATCAAATGAAAATGTATGTGTACGTAAATTTGGTACGATATGAAAACAAAAGAATTACCGTTAGATGAATTTTTAATGGTATTTTATAGATATTTCACATTTGATGTTGATCATAATCGTACAATGACTGCAAAGAAAAATATGGGACAGTTTTTTGGAAAAAACATTTCGAGGTCAAATAAATTTGTGGGAAAGTGTGCATTTTGTTTAAATTTTTTTTTTCGAAGGGGTGAATTTAACTGTGACCAAACTAACGGAACTGTTTTGAATCTTTTGTTAATCGTAATTTAGAAGAGGCTGTATGATATGATTGTTGTTGATGTTGAAAACTATTATCGCAAATGGGGTCGAGTTTATCGATTATTTTCATTTTAAAACTGAATGCGTACCATTTGAGTAGCATTGTACAAGTTCAACAAAGAAAAAATATTGACGAAAATGATTAAACTGATTATAGAGTCACTTATTGCGAAGAAAAATTGTGAAAAAATTTTGCGCACAGTGTGGGTAACTTTCATATATATTTTTTCAAACAGCTTATTCTTTTTCAACTCTTAAATGAAAACATATTAAATGCATATATTAACATAAATGGTATAAATAGGTAATAAATAGTATTAATATAATTATAAAATACGGTTTTTTAATAATTCAACATGAAATTAGGATCTTAATTTTCTCACAACTCCATACGCAATATTTCGTTGGAAGTCACTTATGACTTCAAGCATAACTACCTCAGCCTAATAGTTTTCACACATATTATCCATTTCGACCTGACCTTAACGAAAATGAAATACATCCAAACATAATATTGATGTTTTACAGCGTCACCGTCATCAACAACAACATCAGCGCCGCCACCATCCATACCATGTATCAAGTTCACTGTCCCTTCCTTGCAGTTAACCCTGGAAAATCATCGACAAATCGGAAAACTATCTCCGTTCTGCTATAACCCTCTCGCTTATATTCCACCGCTGCTCACCACATACTCCCGCGCGAACCTTCAGAACAAAAATTGATTCCAATCTCAACTCGTTCCCAGTTAGATGTAGTTAGATGTACATATGTACTCGCCGTTGCCCAGAATCCCAGGTACATGCCTGGTACGGTGGTCCATATTATATACGAAATTCATTTTATATAAAGGGTATGACCTTCAAGAGTTCCCTGCACCGAAAACTGCATCAATATTCCAAGTTGCAAGCAAAAAAAAAAACAAATCCAACAGGGAGCTTGTGAAAAGCTCTTCACATTGTGAACAGCAGCGGCAGAGCGAAGGATCAAATGGAAATGCAGTGAGATTAAAGGGGAACGAAATAACAATGATTCTGTATGGATGGTGGCAATACATTTACGAGGGAGGACAGCTATATGCAGGATGCTTTCGTGCTGAAAGAGCGAACTGCGTAGTGTTTCCTTATCCCTGGCTAGTAGGTCAAATTCGGTAGACGACCTTTCAAGGCCATGTGATGCATTTGGCTGTATCCAAGAAACGGTAGGATGAATTGGAATGGGAGAATCCAATCAGTGTATCTGAGAAACCATGAGATTGTCACTGGGTATTCGATTAAAAATTCATTTGGGCGTCATGTATTCACTTTATCATTGAAAGGTGAACACTTTTGCCCTGTTTTTCAGCGGCAAATATCTGTGGCCTAAAACTGATTTTATCTAATCTACAAAAGTCTGATAGCCAATTTCAATATCTAGTCACGTGTATACGCCACTGTTTGCGTCGTACTTAAGCCCCCCGCAGTGTGTCCCAGCTACTGCATTCGACATTTTCCAAGGAGGCGACTCTCGACAAAGCCAATAGATAAAGTTAATGTTGCACTTGCACTATGCTCATGATGCCATACATCGACCGGGGCCGCCAATCCG
The DNA here is from genome assembly GCA_947369275.1 of Nemotelus nigrinus. Classification (NCBI taxonomy): domain Eukaryota; kingdom Metazoa; phylum Arthropoda; class Insecta; order Diptera; family Stratiomyidae; genus Nemotelus; species Nemotelus nigrinus. Next base: position 142,712,334 of record OX376373.1, read on the forward strand.
TATAACCAGCAAAATCTAGCGACATACGACTACATCCTAGCTTTTCACGCAAAGCGGGGCAGGCAGTGCCGGGCCAGACGTAGCTAGCGATGGAATCGCTTCGATGTAGTCGAGAATAGCAGCAAAAGCATAAGTATCATCGTCACAGTTGCTACGGAGTCGACCTCGTGGCAGGTCTTTGACCCAAACTTGAAAACTAGGTTAGTTTGGTGTGTTTTCCGTCGCCACCAGGAAAAACGCTTTTTCTTTCTAGCACACAGACAAACACACACAGTTTGATCTGAGCCAGTATAGTGGCGAATGCATGCACAGCTTCGTCGTTTGAACACTCACTATGCAGCAACACTAGATCTATGGTTCTAATCGTGGGGCGATGTAGCCGCTACGCGGGTAGTTAGTAAGTAGTTAGTGCAAGTTTATTACATACTCGGATATTTTGCAGCAGGGTGAACTATTGCAACGTTGCTATTTTATGATTTAGCCACTAGATACGACGATGTTTCTAGCGAGCGAGTTTTAATGCCAAGAATAGATACTAGATGCATGCATAAATGAAAACGACAGTCGGACTGAGAAGAGACATTGGCAATGTTGGTGCAATGCCGGTGATGGCTGATGGTGACGGCCGGTGAACGACCATATTACTGCTGTTTACCTCGTAATTGATCTTCACCAAAACCCGGTCACTGTTATAATATGAAAAAAAAAAATAAGGTTTTGTGAAGCTTTGAAACTGTAGCGGATACTACTGATCATCTATTTATTTGGGCTGGCAATTCTAGAAGTGATTACATATCACCGATTTGTAACTTTCGATTTCTAATACAGTTTCGATAGTTTGGTTTCTGAATAGCCTGTTTTGAACAAACTTCATTAATAATCTTATTTTTTATGTCTTTTGGTATCTGCTTGATTACCAGCTTTAATTTTTATTTATTTGGACCACGTCCGAATAAATGGGGAAAAAATAACTCTAGCACAAAGCAACCGCTAGAAACACTGATTTTCGAAGAAAAGTCGAAGAAATTTGTAGACTCTAATCTCACCAATCCCACGAATTCAAAATTAGAGGAAGTGCTTTTTTCATTATAGGATATTTATCATATGAAAATTTGATGGTAGTACCTTTTAGAACAAAAACGATGAAAATTATCAAAGCTGATAACAATTTTTAGCAATGCAATTAAAATTATATCGCAGCTGTTCTACGTCAACACATTCTTTGAATTTTGGTTCGATCCGATGACCGCGTCGGAAGTTACAGGTATAGAAAGAACTTTAGAGTTGCCATCATGGAAATTTAAAAAAGTTGGAAAATTTAAACATTTCTATCTTATTTTCATTGTAGCTGTTTATCATCTGAAAATTAAATGTAAGGGTCTATTGACGCGAATGTAACGAAAATTTCTGGTGCCGACTATCCTTTGGTAGCAGTGCCACCAAATCAAATCTGCGTAACTTTAAGGCCAAGCCTTCACGTAAAATTCTTTTCGAACCTTTGTCTGCGGTGAAAGTTGTAGAGGCAGAAAGATTTTTAGGGTTGCCACTCGCGAAAAAGTCAAAATTTCCAAAATTTAAACATTCGATGTTTTAAGTTTATTTTCTCTCGTCGTGAGCGTGGCGAGAGTGGTCTTATTTCGCAGCGAGCTCAAAAATTCAAGCAGTTCAAAAATTCCGTTCAAGGTCACCTAGCTATAAAAAAGCACAAACGCAGTGTGACTGTGACTTTTATTGGTGGAAATTATCGTTAGTGATCAACTGAAGTGAAAATATCGCTAATGAGCTAGAAACAGTGCCAGCCTGGTTTATAGCAAAAAGTGAATTTTTCGCATGAAAAAGCCCCAATGGGGGAAAAACGGACTCCATTGAAGTTTCAGATATTGACGAGTCAGTTAATATTCCCTCCAGTCAAAATTTAAACAAAATTACCACTCTGGAGAAGGAAAACCGAACCCTTCGAAAAGAGCTCCTGGACCTGAAACGGCAGATGGCATTACTCATGGAGGCCCAACCAGTGATGTACAAGGCCAAACACCCAGCCTGAATTTCGACGCCAAGTCGTGGTCTGAAAGAGGTACCCAAGCAGCCTTTGCTACCACCAGTGAACGGTTCTACACAGCAGCCGGATAGCAACCAGACGAAGATGAGGATAACACCCATTTCCATCAAGATGACAGCTGTCTCTGAGCCGTCCCTGTCTTTCACAGCGGGCAATATGGGACTAGACCAATGGGAGTCGACCAAGACCAGGAATTTAATCTAGCAATAAAACCCGAAAAAGAAACGCAAGACATAGGAGCAGGGTAACTCTTTCTAATATAACACATGAAAGAAATACACAGACTACTCTCAAGACAATCCCGACTAAAAAGATTGTAAAAGTCCCTTCTATCCCGGCATGTAAGATGAATGTTTTCAGATTCATCTGTGAGATGAAGGTACAAGATATTGTACCTTTTATTAAGAACATTTCGAGTGACAAATCGGTCATCGTAGGTTCCTCCTTAGAACACCATAAAAAAAATGTTTGAGCACATCAAGAGCAGTGATCAGTTTGCGACTACTTACACTACAGCCTCAGAAAAAATCACGTCCCTCGAGATCCGTGGCCTACATAGGGGCATTGAACCAGCAGTCATCCACAATGAGCTAGTGGTGCAACACACTAACTTAAAGTTAAAAGTCCATGACGCATTTTATCATCCGCAATGATAGGGAACTGAGGAAATCTGTTGGGGCCGAAATCTTTAAACTCCAGTCCGGGCTTTTTCTAGCGCAGTTTGAGCCTTGCCAGGAGTTAGCTACTGTATTTAAAATACAGTCCATTCTCTGGCAACAAGTGTGGTGGGAAACAATAAGAAATAAGGACAAGTTGCAGTGTTACAGCTGTCAAAATTTCGGACATTTGGCAAGCAATTGCACCATCATACAACGCTGCGTGAATTGTCTGGAGAATCACACACGCGGTGAATGCCCAAAAGTAGCCGACGTACAGTCTGAGTGCGTCAGCTGCCGCGAACACAGTCATCCAGCGAGTTATTAAGACTGCCCGGCCTATAAAGATATGGTGGCCAGGATCGATCAATAGTGTTAACTATTAAGGATTCAAATCCGTACTAGACAACCAAAACGGTGGTACTGCTATGTTAGTAAGGAGTAATTTAGACATGGATACCCCTAGTAGTACCCGGTCTGAAATGCTGTTCCTTTGCTGCTGCTGTAATTACACGCTCAGACCGCTTCTTAATTGTTTCTCTACATGTTCGATGCGGTTAATCAAAAGCGAATCTTTTACATGATTTCGGAGCAATTAACTCGGTAGTTTTTCAATTTAAATGCTCGCTTGTCGGTGGCGACTTGAATTCGAGACACCCTCAATTGGGAGATTCCGGTGAAAACCGAAATGGTAGGGTGTTGCTCGATTGGCTATATCACAGTAGTCCTCCTATTCCATTGCAAGTGGTTGCTCCATAACTCCATGCTCTACTAACTGTTGATCGAAATTCCAGTTTGATTAAACTTGATAAATATGTGGGTCACGGACTACCGCCGGATATTATTCAGCACAAGAAGGTGAGGCAAATTTGGCGTTGTAAGTTGAAGCGGATTTTTCATAGCCATGGGAGGGATTACCCGCTTTACTGGTCACTCTTTTCAAATACCAACTGTCTCAGCAAGCTTATTGCTGAAATGGTTGGTAGATTTCGCAGTGAGTGTCTTGCACAGCGCTTGGCTGCCATTCGGCCAGGCCTCGACATGCATAAGGAAATTAATTTCCAATAATACTCTGAAAAACGGCTACTTTTCCGATACATGGAAAATTACTAAGATTGTTCCCATTCACAAAAAAGGCGAAAATAATGAAGTCAGCAATTTCCGCCCGATATCTCTGCTTCCTAATTTGACGAAGCTCTTTGAGAAGATTTAATTGGAAATGATTTCCACCTGCTGCGAGCTCGCTAACATTATACCTGACTATCTATTTGCCTTTAGGAGCAAGGATGGAGCCCTGCATGCTATCTCAAACTTCTATGATCATATTGTGTGGCACCTGAATGAGCCAAACACACCAACGGTTGTTTGTACCTTAGATATCGAGAAAGCTTTCGATACCGTATGGCACGAATGTCTTCTATTCAAATTGATCAAGCTGGGACTTCTGAAAGCTGTAATACGGCTCACCGCAAGTTTTATTAGCAACAGACAATTTTATGTATGTGTCAATGGAGCGAATTCACCTTGGGGACCTGTGACATCAGAAGTGCCACAAGGTTCTGTCACTGGACCTGATTTATACACTATTTTCACTGCCGACCTCCCTTTTCCAGTGAGCCATCCTCAAGTTAAAGTATGCAGATGGTGCGCTCTTATTCGCGTCGAGCCAAGATCCACTCAAAGCTGTGAGGATTTCTTGGTCATGCTTAGACTTTATTTGGATGAATGGGACATCAAAATAAATAGTATTGAAACACATTTGTCTGTGTTCAGGAACTCTTCCAAGCATCAGGGATTACGAACTATCTGTAGCAAGGCCAAAAAAGTCGCTATCTTGTTCGGAAATTCTAGAATTACTCCTAGTCCTACATTGCGGTACTTTGAAGTAGGCATGACTGAATTCTTGATATTTAGTCCTTATGTCCGAAGTAGTAGCCAAGTCCGCATTTCAACGCATCAGACATCTTTTCGCCAAAAAGATGAGCATGACGGCAAATACTAAATTCATTTGCTATAAGATACTCATTCGGCCAATCCTTACATATGCATCCCCATCCTAGATTACCTGTTCCAAACCTGCCATGCCATATGCAGAGATGTTCGAACGGAGAATTCTGCGCTTCTGTGCAGGCAAGTTTTAAAACCCGGTAGCTATAAAAGTGGCTCAGGGACCCTCTGTTATATCAGGAGACAGGACTTAAGCCACTTAAGGATTTTGTGGAACTGACAGGAAGGTTTCACTTACAGACGGACGGACATGAAAACAGACTAATCCGGGATATCGGACGCACGAGCGCCTCTAATGAGCCATTTATGCGTCCGGCGGAGATAGCAGGGCCGCGACGGCTCATGGACATGATGTTCAACTATGTTGGTTTCCCGACGAATCGGAGAGTAGTTAAGATTAGGTATAATTAAGCTAGATTTAGTTTAATATTTAGTTTATTTATTTATTTATTTACGAAACAAGGTAACATACACAACAAGAAAACATAATATAAATCTAAAATACAATTAATCATTCTAAATATAAAATACAAATTGTTCGTAAAAAAAGATACAATACATCACAAATTTTGTAGAGTTACTCTACATGAATTTAATTAAATTTAGGCTAATAACGATGGAAGTTAAGCGGATTCGGGTGTGGAAAGGGCTTTGAACAATTTATTTTTGAAGTTTGATTTGGTAATCCCCGAAGAGTACTGGCTGCTTATAGAATTGAATATTCTACAGCACCTATTAATGGGCTCATTATAGGCATAGGTAGTGTCATGACTGAATTCATTGAGCAGATTTGCATATCTGGTGCGTCTTGGTCGGTTATTGAAAGTAATTTTACTAGAAAGATCTTCAATAATTACCGCACCACCAATAATATCAAATGCAAGGCAAGCGCTGAGCAGAGTTCTTCTAGAAGAGAGACATTAAATTTAGAGGACTCAGTTTGAATTTGTATTATAAGATGGCAGATGTTGAAAATCTCTTGGGCCATAGAGATTTCTCAAAGCGAAAAGTACAAATTGTTTCTGAACAGACTCCACTCTATTGCTATGTAGCTCGAAAGCAGGATTCCATATAATGCAAGCATATTCTAGTAAAGGACACACTAGGGTGGTATATAATGATTTGGTAACCGATATATTTTTCAACTCTTTAGCGCGTCTCTTTATAAATCCGAGCTGTTTATTAGCCCTGGCTAGGATTTTGTCATAGTGGAGATTGAAGCGCATCTTGTTATCCAATACTACGCCAAGGTCTGTAATATGATCGACCCTATTCAATTTGATGTCGTTAAGGAAGTAAGAATACATCGTGATTGCATGCCTACGAGAAAAACTTATCACATGGCACTTATTGATGTTAAGATTAAGATTATTCACATTGCACCACTGTTCGAGGGATTGAAGCTTGGATTGTAGAAAGGTTGCATCAGACTGCGAGTTTATGATGTGATAGATTTTTAAGTCATCTGCATAGAAGAGATGCGGTATACCAAACAGTATCTCAGATGACTGCCTTGTGGTACTCCAGAAGATGCCAAAACTTTTTTGGATAAGTTGCCTTGAAATTTTACGAGTTGGGTTCGATCGCAAAGGTAAGACTGGAGCCAGTTAAGAAAAGAACCAGAAATACCAAAGTTGCGAAGTTTTTGTACCAGAGTTTGATGGTCAACTCGGTCGAAAGCCTTAGTAAAGTCCGTATAGACCGCGTCAATTCGGTTCCCTTTTTCCATTTCACAGAGCACAGTAGAAACTAGTATCAGTAGTATCAATCTTTAGTTGCAGAATAGCATCAGTAATAGCCTGCCGTGTAAGGACAAACCCATCGATAAGAGATCTGGCAGCGTGTCTAGTAGTGGAAGTAGGGATTTTTGGAGAGCAGTAAGTGTTTTGAAAATGGTCGGCGAATAAGCTACAAATGACTTGTGGACAAGACGAAACCGTATTACCACGAAACATAGAACAAGGATAGCCAGTGGTTTTTCGTTTTAAATTGTCGAAATCAAAACACTTTTTCGGGTCAGTGATAATTTTTCCCCTCATAGAGCTCATACGCCTCGCGAGATTTGATGGAAAATTCTTTGGATAGCTCATCATATAATCTTATTTGATCCTCCTGGAGTTAGTTAGTAATGAAGTTAGTATTTAAGTATAAAATAGCTAAGTCAACCCCAGGTCATGTACAACCTGGGCAATATTTTATAAGTGAGAGCCGAAAAATTTATAAATGACAAAAAAACAAATAATAACAAACATAGTAGTAGATAGAGAATGGCGGTTCTGGCGCAGGACAAGGAGCAATAGACAGGGAGCACAATGTCTGCGATTATTGGTCCGCGCATGACGTCCGCGCATGACGTAAACGATCATCCTTGAACTGATAAACAGCTCAACAGATCTGTTTAAAAGCTAAACAGGGCTGTTTAAAAGCTCAACAGGGCTGTTTATCAGCTCAACTTGGTTGTTTATCAGCTTAAGGGGGGAAATACATGTAAAATGGAAAAGAAATTGCTAATTTCAGATTGACTTAAAATATATATATTGTTTATTCAGAAAATTTTTAATATTAAATCCTCAAAGTACATATCTTATAGTCAATGAAAATATTTTTTTAATAAATTTTTAACACAAAATGGAGGCAATGCGAGCAAATGAAAAAAACACATCAAAAACAGCCTCGTACAACTTAACGCCTTTTCCGAGAAACTTGCAGCGTTCAGAGAAAAAAAAATATGCTAATGAGATCTATAATTCATAGGTGAACCAATAAAATTTAGAAAAAAAATCAAATTTTTACAATAATATTGGATAAAAAAATAAAATCGATTTTTTTTCAAAAAAATCACGTTTTAAACATTGGTAAACTAATTATTTTTCCGAAATTACAAGAAAATGTAGGTTCAACGATGAGATAATACTCTTTTGTACATGTGATATAAATTTGAGCCGAATAGGTTCAATATTTTTTGAGATATCTTGTACGGAAATTGAAAAAGTACTACTTTGAGAAAAATGCGTTTAAAGTTCTAAAGCTCCACCGACCTGGGGAACGCCGCGCTGTCTATAACTGGCTATAACACGAGAACTAATACGAATATCGCTTCAAAACTTCTTTTGGTATTTTTTAAGAGTATTTCGAACACTTTGATGCAATAAAAAAAAATCGTTTTTGTTTTAGCAGTTACATGTATCTCCCCCCTTAACTGGGCTGTTTGCCAGTTCAAGGATGATCGTTTACGTCATGCGCGGACCAATAATCGCAGACATTGTGCTCCCTGTCTATTGCTCCTTGTCCTGCGCCAGAACCGCCATTCTCTATCTACTCATAGTAGATATAAGAGCCAGCAGTCCAAAAAAGTATAGCCGCTATATAAAAATACTCCTTATTTTAAGTTATCTATGTGCCATTTTAAATTAATAAAAAAAATTATTTATTTTTTTATGTTTATTTTCACGATAAGATCATTTTCACTCACACGTAAAATTTAATGGTGGTATCATTTGGGGAAAAAAATTACAAAAATTATCATACCTAACACCGCTTACCCAACCTTTCAACCAAAATTCTACCGAATGTGACTGACAATAAAATGAATTTCGTTAACACTTCATGATTACTTCAGTTATTATAGGGTATAAAGCAATAAGTTTTTTGGGCAATTTTTCAAAATGGTACTACTATTACAGAAAAACCTCTAACATACCTATTCCTACTCAATATCAATACGTTCTGTTGGGGGATGATATAATCGGCCGTAAGTTCTCGAAAACTCAAATTTCAGGTGCTAAAACTATACGTGAATTGTGAAGAGCTACCGTTATTTTACGAGACGAATTTTCAAAAATGTAAATTTGACTGTATAGACAAAGTGCACAGGAAGGTTGAGGATGGTTGATGATTTTAAGATTTGCTTTTCGCATGCTTGCCATAGCTAAAAGGTTGCTAGCACATTCATCAATAGTCACTAAAGCCTACATATTTTCTCTAATGAGTCCGGTAAATTTCGTGATGATTTGATAACGTTATCGGAAGTTATCGCCAATCAAAAGTTTAGAAATTTTTTTGATCTTTTCGCAATATTTTTGATTTTGTGCGCTAGGTGCCTAAGCGCACAGAAGGATTAGAAATTCTCAAAACATGTTTAATATTTATATTGTATACTTATTTATTTATTTATTATTGTCCAAATCAACAGTTACATTTCTAATTAAAGACTAGTCAAGGAGTTGTAGCCTAGTAAGTAGAAGTTGCGTGTGGGATCCCTGGTTCAAATCCAGGTTCGGACGAGGGTCCGCGCAGCAAGCAGGGGTAAAGTGAGTGGTGGTGTATCCACAATGATTAAAAAAATTGTAATTAACCTTTCTACCAGCTTCAACCCCTAGACCCGTACGACGGTTGTCGTGGGATTGCTTTTATAAGGAGTTTAAGAAAGATAGGGTTTTTTTAGAAAGACATTTTTTGATAGAGTTATAAGGGTACTTAAAATATCATTCAAATGCCCGCTGGTGCTAAAGGGTCGAAGATAACTACACCAATGGTTTTTTGGCCAAAGTATTTTTATACTATTTGCGGCAATCACTCACCCTGAAGTAAGACAATTTACAAAACATTAGTAATGCATAAAGGTTATTAATTTGTGATCACGGTTCGCTTCTTGTTTATAAATCAGCATTATAAACATATCAGCATATGTTTTTTCCGGATGATTCAAGTTTGACACATTGCATTCTTAAAATCAAAGCAATCAAATCCTTTGTCAAAAAATGAGGTAAATAACCGTTGTCGCTTGAAGACCTTCACTTTGTATTGATATTTGATGATTCTATCAAACTATGCAAATAGTGACCACCTGTTTCGAAATAATCGTATGCAAATCGAAAAGAAAACTGATCGCTTAAACACTTCCCATATCCAAAAATCGACTTTGTTTTGGATATCCAAATCGATATAGACAAATCTGTCAACGACCTAACCGTTTTACTGACCCTGAGACAAAAAAGCAAATATAAATGCATAGACTCAACACACTTGCAAGTAAATTTTTCAAAATTTCCAGTTAACTAAATAATCGAAAGTAAAATTTACTGAAAAGCAGATAAAATAGCTTCAAATCTTAAAAGTCCAACCTTACTGACTCATCATCGTTTAGCAGAAAACATAAAAATGTACACTAAAACGGATTAGTCAATTTCAAACTATTTCTTTATGCTTCATCGTGCATTTCATTGTTAATTCATGCGTTCATATTCAACGTCACTCGATACAAAAAATCTCTTAAAGTGTTCGCTTCGATTTCCACTCGAAAAAAAAAATGTCTATCAAACATTCACTACTACCAGCCACGAGTTTTCGATTTCCCAATATGGCCGCCAGCAAACTACTTTTGTCTCTGCTCTACGGATTGCTCTATTATTGCCACCATTGCCGCACTGACTTCACTATCAAAGTCAAATATTGCGAAACCATATACGATTTTCATCACATAATCAGTAACAGACATTGAAATGTTGTGTTACTGCCATATTGCGACTGATACACAGTGCGCTCGAACGAGCAGCAGAGAGTTCAACGAACCTAATTTCAAGATTTCAAATTTCGAATTTTTGGCGGCATGATCATGGACGTTCATTGCTGTTACGGGTTCGAATCGCAACGTAAAATAATAGTTTTGGTTATTACGACCCGCAATACGAGTTAGTAGCTTCGAAAATTCTTTTTTTATTGAGTTAGTTTCGTAGCAGACATTGCACTGTATCTATTCATGTGGTATTCAATGCAAGTTTGGGGCTAGCCTCCCAACTTTCGTTTAATACAAAATTGATGGTATTAATGTTGACTGCGATTTAGTGATTCCATCATGTTATACACGAATGATGTTTCAGTGCCTGGGTCATATTTTGTTATATATTTTCCGAGGAGGAGAAGAAGAAGAGATTTCATAATTTCTCGGAAAGTAAACAAGTTAAGCAATTTTTAGATTATGAATCTCGTTCTGTTTATCTGAGTCGTGATGAAGATGATAAACTGTTGAAAAAATGTGGGTTAAAGTCGTAAAAATAATATCATGAGTTTATTTTGGGCATTCATTTGACATTATTTTGGTTTTTTTTTACTCAAAATTCGTTAGCGCCCAGTGTGGGCTAAAGTCAACTGAAAATTATCAAATAAAAACTTCATTACAATTAAAAACTCATCATACTTAAATGATGGTTTTATGTTCACTAGGTCATATTTTTATTCAACTTTTAAACTGACATCTGTTCAAAATTATTTTCTAAATCCAGCACACTTCTTTCGGCAAAGGTATTAAACCATTCGCTGCCAGAAATAATTTAGAGCGAATTGCTCTGGATGACAGGATCTAGTCCAATTCAATTAAAGTTGTAGCGTAAAAAACGAGATATCTCATTGTCGGCAGTACTGACACATATGCCTACTAAGAAGTATTTGATAGCATTAAATACTTTTTTCGTAGACTGCTATAAAATGATGGACAGCGAATTTATATTCCTTGTGAAGGATATTAGTTTTTTAGCACATGTACTGCATAATTTTTAGATGCATTTGGCCTAATTTAACTTATAATTAGAGTATAAACTTAAAGAGTATGAGAGTATGTGACTGTACGAATAAAAAAATATGTGAAAAATAAAGAACAAATAATAAAATGTATAGCACATAATAATTTGTAAAATAAAATATGTAAAAAATAAATAAAAAAAAAATATAAAAATTGAAAAAACAAGTATAAAAAAAATTTTCTTCGCATTAAAGGGGTTTTTTTTAAAAATATTTGTGTCAGGCTCAAAAATAGCTTTAAGGAGTATATGCTTGCTTCGCTGTTGATGGTATTGACCTAAAGTGCTAATAGAATTTAGGATTTAAAAGCATTTATATTGCGAGAAAAGATTGATTTTAGTCTACTTGAAAATGTCGAAAGCCAAATAGAGGCGCCGTTTGCCAGGATTGATCCAATTTAATTTTTGTGGGAGGTAACCTTTGCTTTTGACGAGACGATAGAGTTTAGCTATTTATTTATTTATTTATTTAAATAGAAATATTAGAAAAAGCAAAAAAAAAAATTAAATAAGAAAAAAATTAACAAATATTTGAAAATATTAGATATATACATATTTGAAACTTCAACAAATTAAAGCAATACACAAATTTACATGGAAGAAAGTGCAAAAACGGTAAATAAAATAATCAAGCATTATAAGGAGCTTAAAGATCTAAATCTTTAATTTGCGACTTGAATTGAGAGAACGTTAGCGGAAAAGGACCAAGCTGAAGATCGTTGTGCTTCCTGGGGATACGCACTAGCGGCGAGTTAAAATATACTTGAGATCGCGCGAAGGGAAGAGAAAACATTAATTGAGATCTATCTGATCGATTGACGTTACGTATACACTGCATCTAACCAAGATCAGAGAGCATAGGGCAATGGAGTAGCTTGAAAAACAAGCACTCGTCAAGGAACATTCATCGGGAATCTAATGAAAGAATTTGGAATAAGGAAAGACAATCACTATAACCACAGTAAGGGATGTTGAATTTAAACAACAGTGAGCGAGTAAACCTACGCTGAACGTATTCTACTGCCTCATTGAGATATTTATCACGGGGAGACCACACTTGACAACAATACTCTAGGATGCTACGAACAAGTGAAAAAACTAGATGAAAAGAAGTAGCGATGCTAGTAAAAGAAGAAGATCATCTTAGAATGAAACCGGATAGACGAGAGGCCTTGGTGGTTATATAGGCAATGTGCAGGTCAAATTTGAGCTTTGGATTGAATTACACACCAAGATCCTTAAGATTATCAACAGCCGTAATGGAAGATCCGTACAGAGTATAAGAATATATTAAGAGTAGCATTTGGATATGTTTAAAGGAAGTAAATTTTTAGAGCACCAGTAGCACAGAGTACAGAGATAGTTTTGGAGTTGGAGGCAGTCGTTGGTAGATTCAATTACTTTGAAAATCTTGAAGTCGTCAGCAAACAAGAGGCAGTGAGAACGAATAAAGGAAGGAAGATCATATATAAAAACTAGAAATAATAATGGACCAAGAATGGAGCCCTGAGGAACACCAGAAAGCGGACAGAAAGAGGAAGAGGTGGAAGAAGGACCAGAGACATAGGATGAGAGCCAAGTCAAAAGAAGATATAGGCAAAGCTTCATTGATGCTTGACTAAATAGGGTGGCTATGGTTCCAGCGAGGGCCTAGTTTAATACTGAGGCTTTTTACGGTCGATTAGCTATTAAAAACGATTTTGAATTTTTTGAGGGCCTTGCAATCATCCTTGAAAAAAATTAGTTCGCTTTTGTTCGTGTTTATTTGTAAGCTCCCTTTGGAGTAGTATGCTTGAGTTGCCTAATGGGTCGAGCACTGGCTTCTTGTGTCTATCTGCCTGTCCCTGGTTCGAATTCAAGTTCAGGCAAAAGACCGCGCACCGAGCTTTGAGTTCGCCTAGCTCTGAATAGGTTCCTGAGTTATTAAGGGGGGAAATACATGTAAAATCGAAAAAAAAATTGCTAATTTCAGATTGATTTAAAATATATATATTGTTCATTCAGAAAATGTTTAATATTAATTCCTTAAAGAACATGTCTCACAGTAAATGAAAATATTTTTTTTATAATTTTTCAACACAAAATGGCGGCGATGCGAGCGAATGAAAAAAATACATCAAAAACTGCCTCGTACAGCTTAACGCCTTTTCTGGGGAACTTGCAACACTCAGAGAAAAAAAATATGCTAATGAAATATATAATTCATAGGGGAACCAATAAAATTTATTTAAAAAAAATTAAATTTTTACATTAATTTTAGATTAAACAAAAAAAATCGATTATTTTTCAAAAAAATCACGCTTTAAACATTAATAAACAAATTATTTTTCTGAAATTACAATAACATAACGAGGAGATAATACTCTTTTGTAGATGTGGTATAAATTTGAGCCGGATCGGTTCAATATTTTTTAAGATATTTTGTACGGCAGTTGAAAAAGTACTACTTTGAGAAAAACGCGTTTAAAGTTTTAAAGCTCCAGCGGGGAACTGGGGAACGCCGGGCTGCCTATAACTCGAGAACTAATACGAATATCGGTTCAAAACTTTAAGAGCATTTCAAACTTTTTAAGAGCATTTCAAACATTTTGATGTAATAAAAAAAAATAGATTTTTTTTTAGCATATACATGTATTTTCCCCCTTAAGTAAACAGTGTACTAACCACTCCACACTCGTATTCACATTGATTGTAAAATTGTGATGAAGCTCTTTACCAGTTTCAACCCCTAGTCTCGTACGTGGGTTGTCGTGGGATTTCTTTACTTTACTTTTGGAGTAGTATGCTGGCAGTTCTAGAAGAAGATGTCGTCCGCATATAGATTAGCACTAAGTATGTGGAAGAGTTTGTTTGAGATTTGTCAGTAGTGAAAATATTGAAGAGAATCGGTCCAAGGTCGGAGCCTTGAGGCACACTCGATTCAATTGACAACTGCTCTGAAAAAGTCCTATTACAGGTGGCGAATGCTTTGCTGGTAATGAAGAAACTTTTAATAATTTTTATGACCTATGTTAAAAAACTGAAGTTGATCATTTTATAGAGGAAATTGTCAATCCATACGGAGCCGAAAACATTCTGTAGATAAATCAAACACGCATCCAAAAATTTGTTGCTTTTCATGCTATCCTCATCCACTGTAGAGTGACTTGGTTATCATCAATAGTATGGATTAATTGTTTTTTAATTGTTCCTTCGAATATTTTTCCTAAATTGAGAGCAGAGTGGTTCGACAAGCATTGAAGATATCACAAGACTCTGATGTTTTAGAAATAAGGAATATTTCCACACGCTTGCAAGCTATGTGAAAATATCCCATTGGGAAAAGTGTCAAAGAGAACTCAAAAGTTTTCGTAAGAGCCGGTAGGAGGCTTTTCAAAGATTAAATTACAAGTTTTTAGAGGTCTCAATTCTCCCGAGGTTTTTTTCAGGAATTTTCGTGGTTTCTAGAACTGAGTCGAGAAAGTTTCACCAAATAATTTTACAAACGAAAATGACAGGTGATGACTTTGACGATTGTGGGAGATGGAGGTCAGAACTATCTTTTTTTTCGTCGAAAGATCAGAGGGAAAGCAACAGCTATAGTAGCTGCACTAGATTTATCATCAGGAAGTACGGTAAGTAAAATTACTTCTTAAGGGCAAACTAGCCGTTTGCGCGATTGAACGCACCATGCTTACTTAAAACTGTGGTATCTTCAAAACCTCTCCATGTCTTTGCAAGCCTTCGGAGATACAATGACGAACAAATGTCTCGAAAAAATACTCAAAACCACCAACGACATAGACCAAGAGATTCTAGTCAAACCGCACATGGAGAGGGTGTTGGGTGTATTTCTCGCACGGCCACGAACTCGAAGCAGTTTAAGCGCACCTTTATTACAGTTGCTTCAAAGTACCGAAAATTGGGAGTGTCTATGTGGAGGTACTTAATAATGTGCATAGTTTGTTGAAGTTTAAAGGGTTGTATCGGCTTTGTGTATTACAGACTGTGAAATTTTGAATAGAATGTTGACTTTCGCCAATTGAACGAAAGACTTTTCGAAATTTTTGTGGTTTTTTACGAGTAATCACTGCTAGAGCTCACAAACTTGGCCTTCACGTTTCGCACCTTGGTGAACTTCGAGTAGCTATTATCACATGTTACGCCTTTTGCCTGAGCGTGGTATTTATTGGCGGCATTGGGATTGCCCGGCACATATACCTATTCGGAGATTGCCTGCTGGGATTTTATGTATCTCGGTTTCACTCCTGGAGAGAAAGCTCTTGGCTAGGTTGAAGGTTTTGATTCTAACCTTTAAGAAAAACACATCGATTGTGTGGAAATTCATGGCCTGGAAATCTTTTTTGATCTCTTCCGGGCTGATGCCACAAAGACCTTGAATAGCTGTACCGTGGAGAAAATACGTGTATGTTTTCACCAGTCAGAAGTTTGGTCAGTTTTTTTTTGGTCAAGAGTAATCTAGATACAGCATTTGACTCGTTCGGCTGCCTTGTAATTCATAACCTACATATATCGATCCCTTTTTAACACTCGCGAATCATTACTGGCTCCGTCATTTTTCACCATTATTTACGTTTGCCATTACTTTTGGTTTTCTTTCTGTTTGAATAGTTTTCTGTGTTGCTAATATTCTCATTTTGACGAAAAGATTTGGTGATGATAGTGTCGGAAACTCGTTTCCAATCTGTTAATTGCCGGTCGAAGGATAAGTCTCCCTTACCAATTTGATAGTGACTGACTTAATATCTTTCTAATTCTTCAACCACTGACGATACAGTGACATTTGCACGGTTTTTACTTTTGTTTTCAGAGTGTTGAATGCCGGTGACGACGTTAATTTCCATTTGAGCTGTATTTCTCTTTTACTTTTCCTATTTTTCTTGTCATGCTAGCCATTCTTTCAGTGAGCTATCCAATCTGCCTTAATAGTTCTGATATTTCCTTATTTTTTTCTATTTCTCGCTTAATTTTTTCTACACCCTCATCGAAAACGTCTTCGGAGCTTGCCTTCGAAATAATCTCATCTAATATGCGTTCAACCTCTCCAGCTTTAAAAATTATTTTTTTCTGTTTTTTATTTAAAAAAAAAAACGTGTTAAATCGGAAATTGGTTTTGGTGCAATTTAGACGATTTTTGTTCAAGACGAACATTAACTTATATAATAACTAACATTAGGAAACCTTCGAATCAAAAAGAAGAGATCAAGAACAATGGGTCCTATATGACTAGTGCTAAGGTTGTCTTTCCATTCATTGACAATTTTTGCGGGTTTGTAATAAAAGCTTTAACTATGACCAAATAATCAGGCATTTTGATTCAATCGCCTTCAAGATGTTTGAACCGAGAGTGTAGGTAGATTGCCAACGGCACCAGCAGAAATGAGGTGGAAAGAAAATACATTTTCTTTTTAGAGTGCATTATCAAAAAACATTGAAATGTTATCTTAAAAAACTTTACGTGGTATGATATCAATTTCGACTAGCATCACAGTGAACTGAAAAATCACAATGAAAAAAGCACAGTTAAAAAATCGCAGTGAAAAATAAAATAGAACAGGGTACATCAGTAATATAGCTATTTAACTCAGTTTTTGACAGTGGGATTTGACGTGTTTAGGGGATTTCGATATTTGGAATTTTCGAATTTTAACCGAGGGGAGTTTCAGATGTGTTTGGTTTTAAAGAATGTTATGAGCATGTTGGAAAAATATCTACAGCTTCCAAATGCCTGTCTATTCTATGAAATGTTTACAAAATTAGCGCAAAATTGTCTTTTTCCATAAATTCCCCTAACTATTAAAATATCGATCGATGTATAAAATATTTTGTAAAAATTATCTAGTAAGAACTAATCCATTTTACCTTCATTGATAATATCCGTCGTCAACTGTAAGGTACTTTATAGCAATCTGACATAATTTATTTCAATCATATTAATTAATGCATTTAACTGATATTTTTCTTTGTTACGACTACTGACCAGTATCACTTGCTCTTGAAAACTCAACAAGTTTGCTGCAAGTTCATAGTCTAGCTAGAACAGTAGCAGCTAAAACTTGATGTTGGTAGCATTCTAGCCATACTTCTCAGACACCTGTGGCTTGAAATGAATCATGCTAAGAACTAAGTCGTTTAACCCTAGCCAGCATGATTTGATGAAATGATTTTATTCCAAGGAAATAATAATTGTAGAATTTTTTAAATATTTGAAAGATTTGTTTAAAAACTTGCTGATTCAAAGAATATTTTCCTGAAATAGTTTTTAAAAAATTATTTTTTTTAAACACAAAAGAATAAAATAATGTATAATATGCCACAGTTTCGCACATTTGAAGTATTATTTTCAGTATAAAATATTTTAAATACCTAGATACTATAAATTATTCTACAGCTCTAGACATATTTCTTAAACAATCTCTACTGCATTCCGAGTGTTCTATGCGGAAACGGCATTTTCATGTTACTTAAGCGCATTGCACTTGACCATTACGATTTTTCCTCATATTTCCAATTTAAATTTTACGGTCTTTTCAAGGTTGTATCGACTTGTCACTTAGTCTGTCTAATGTCGCACGTTTAGATAGTGTCAGGTATCAATGCACTTAAGTGCATCTTAACCACCACACTTTTTTAAAAGACTAAAACAATTATAATATATCTTTCGTTGCGATCTGCAAGTATTGTTCCGGCACAAGAATGCGAGCTTGAGATGACCGTACGGTCTTAGACAAATAAATGAATTATTACCAATAGCATATTCTAAACTAGTTGTTGATTAGATTTTGTTATTTATGGACAACCTAGTAGAAGAGAAACTTTGAACTGATTGTAATGTTGGTTTTATTTTATCTTTTCAGATACGCGATATGTAGAAGACAAGATAGATAGATATACGATAAAGTAGCCAACAGCGACATACTTTTGCATAATATTTTACAACAGATGGTAAGTACAGATAGTTGAGTGTCCGGGAAAAGGAAGGTCATGATCGTTTTAAATGCATTGTGATGTAGATGTTTGTGTCATATGTGTGCATGTGTCATATGTGTCATTTAGAACGTTGTGGCGGTCGTGTAAATCTATTTCGATTTAGTGAAATGATTTCGAAAAAAATATATATTGAGAGATCAAATCATCTGTAAAATCAATTAGTCTAGACGACCGGATGAGTTTCCGATCTTTTCATTCCTATTTTTACGAGCAAAAGAGGATCAATTGACTCTTGTATCACGCTTGGATACTAATTTTTGACTATGAATGTAAGCCATAATTATCTAAAGCTGAGTTTTGCTATTTTAAATCCTTCAGGAGAAGAATTGATGCTGTTGCAGGCTTGTACGTTTCAGCGCCCACCGTGGGTAAATTACTAAGCAAGAAATAAAAATCTCATTTTTGAATCCTGATTTCCCTCTCCTACTGTTGACCATAATTTGGAGACAAAGCAATCATTTTAGCGATCAAAACTAAATCGATTTTGCGATCAAAATATAAGTAAACAGGTTTATTTGCTCAATATACAGGTCACAGTTGCCAAATATGAATTGTGTTTTAGAATTAGTTGCAAAATTTGACTGAAATTTGTCTTAAATTCAATCCAGTTTTATTTCAAGCTCGGCTATGACGTCTTAGGAATTTTTAACCCTGTGCGGGTGCTAAGTGCCTAAAATTCGGCAAAGAAAATTTATAAAATTTCGAATTTTTATAACTCTACACACAGTGATCAGATCATTACGAAATTTACAGGACTCATCAAAAGGCACAAGAAATACGTTTGCCTTTTTCCTTGAAAAATCCTCCCTGTTTATTTTAGTAATTTATGAAATATCTCATATACGGCAGATTTTTCTGCCGTATATGAGATATTTGTAGCTTGTCTGAGATTCGTTTTCGCCACAACAAGATGATGTTCCGAAAACGAAACGCAAATGGGACCATTGTACCAATAATAGAATAATGTTTTACACCGATTTGCAGTTCAACAAGCAATGTCTGGATTTTTTTCAAAATAAGTTTGAATTTGGAAGTGAAAGGTTTTTGAAGAAAAATTTTTTCATATATGGTCAAATCTTCAATCAAAGACAATAAAATCCTGCCATTGATGGAACTTCTTGATATCTACTTTGAATAAACCTCTATATTCACTTCCAGGTGATTTTTAGGGTTATTACAGCCTGCCTTCGGATGTCTCTCAGAAGACTTGATTCTCAGGAACCAAATTTCAGAATTAATTTCCACACCAAACCACATTCATTTAGACTACAAAACATAGAACGAGCAATCTTACCCAATCAGGTACAACTAGTCTCGCCCCTCTAAATTCTAAAAAAAAAATCAGTAATCTAATTTTAAGGTTGCTCCAGATTCTTCATAGAAAACTGTCATAGTTCCCGAATTCAAACATCGATGGCATGCTGGCTAGATCATCCATCGTGTGCGAGACCAAAAATAAATTATGGAATGGAATCTAATGTGACAATTGTGCTTTTGAAAAGCCAAATAGCGTAACATCTATATGTGCTGTCGGCTTTCATTCAGGTTGCGGATATTCAATAGGATTTTGAGGAAAATGTTCATGCCTCTCCTCCGATCAGTGAATGGTTGATGTCTTTGAAGCATATAGACTGTACGTTCCCACGCACTATTCATTCACTTCACTAGCACGACTGACTATTCCAATCTGTTTGCTGGGTAGTATACGCTATGACCTAGAAAAACAGTCCGAAAAAAGATAAGCACGGCAATGGTGACGATGCCGATGACGATGAATACGTATTATTTCAGGGCCCTATTTTTCTGAACGGCATCAAATCGTTTTGATTGTGTGGATCGTTGGAGTTCTGTGTGGCGTAGAGGGAAGCTTCAGACTGGAATGTTTCATTTGAAATTTTGAAATTTCGTTGTGATTACACAAGCGCATCGTGGTGCGGTATCAAGTGGGTCGGTCGGCTGATCGTTTGTTCTCGGTACTATGTGGGTGATATTATAGACACACAAATAGACCTATATAGTCAACGGACCGCATGGTTTGCTGAAATGCTGGGCAGTGTTCTAAAGAAGAAAGATTTTTGAGGCGAGTTTGCAAAATGGCGATCAAATGGTGTGTATATGTTATCTAAATAGAGCCGATCGAGAAAAAAGATCACTGAAGTCAAACCAATTGCGTAATTCATCGACGAAAACGAGCGTAAAAGGCTTGAAATTGAACTCGACATTTAAAATGTGCGTGGCATTGCTTATACACTGTGTCAAAAAATTGCACGTACACCATCTTATCATTAATTAAAACTCATTTATCTTCAAAACAAACAATCTTTTCCTTATTTTTATTAATTTTATAAGTTCTACACAACTAAAACTATCCAAAACAAAACAGTATTCCGTTATACTATCGTTAATTTTTTAAATTATGATATAAATCATATCGACAAATTGCACGTACATCAAAAATTTCCACATACATTCAAAAAATTAATTACTTTTTCTACATCTAATAGCGTGTGTGGTATCTTTTTACTGAAATTACATCCTTTAAGCGATTTTTCATTGAATGGACTAGTTTTCTAGTAATTTCAAATGTTATTTTTTCCCACTTTTCTAAAATAACACCTTTCAGGTGCAGCACTTTTTTTCGAAAACATCCCAAAGATATTCGATGGAATTAAGGTCTGGTGATTGGGGTAGATGAGGAAGCACAGATTTCACGTTATACAGTAACCACTCTTTTATTAGATGTGAGGAATGCGTTGGATCATTGTCATGTACTAGTGAAAATTCGTCGCTAAGTCCAATTTTTGAAGCACTGGCTCTTAAATTAAGCTTTATTATATCCAACTAATGATGATTGTCCATAGTGCTTTCCACAAATACCAAATTTCCAACGCCATTTGCTGCCATCGCTCTCCATACCATAACATTTCCACCTCCGGGTTTCACAGTGGGTCGCAAATTTTTTCACTGCAACGCTGAATTGATTTTTCCAAAGTTGTCTGACATTGTTACATACCCTCTGGCATATTCAAATCGTCGGGCAACATTTTTCCTCGAAATGAACTATTTTTTACTAATTTTCGAAGAAAATTAGTATTAAATTTGTTTCGCCGAAAATTCATATTTCTATATATATATATATATATATATATATATATATATATATATATATATATATATATATATATATATATATATATATATATATATATATGTATATATATATATAAATAAATAAATATATATATATATATATATATATATATATAAATATATATATATATATATATATATAGTATATATATATATATATATATATATATATATATATACATATATATATATATATATATATGTTTATATATATATATATATGTATATATATATGTTTATATATATATATATATATATATATATATATATATATATATATATATATATATATATAAGAGCTAATCTCTGGAGTGGCCGATCCGATTGAGCTGAAATTTTCGGAGAACGTAGATATATAAATTCAGATATCCTAAACGTTTTGGCGGCGGTGAGCGTTTTAGTGAATTTTGAGGTACTCCTATATTTCCAAGCAGTGTAAATTTTTGTTAAAAAAAAGTATTAGGAATGAAAACTAATTATGTTCTAAGCTTGTCTATGATAACGAATTGAAATTTTTGAGCCATGTGTGGGTGCTAAGTGCCTAAAAGTAGGCAAGGATTTTTTTCAAATTTTGATTTGTCATTATTTCTGACAAAAACATTGGATCATCGTGAAATTCGCAGAGCGTATTGACGTTGGCTAAGATTTAATACACATGGATTTTCCAGATAGTACAGGTAACCCTGTAGCTATGGCAAACTCCTGAAAAAAAATCTTTCAAATCATTGATCCTCTTCAAAAATTTTTGATTTTTGACAAAAATTCAAATCATTGATAAATTTAAACCTTTATCCATCATGTCAAATTGAAATTTTGAAAATTCCGATTTGCACAAGAACGGCATCCCATCACCAAATTACCTCTATTTTCACCACTCGAAAGTTCTGTTCACGAGAACTGACGACCGGATTATCCGATCATAATGAAATTTCCAGGACATGTTGGTATTAGCTAGGACCAAGTCTGATAGAAGTGATTTTGAAATGCGGGCAGTGGTACCATCTTGAAAAATCACTGAGAAAAAAAACAGCTTTTTGGCCTATAACTTCCGATTCAGCTGTCAGATTTGAACAAAATTCACAAAGTGCTTAGATCTTACTTTATGTAACATTGGGTGAAAATTTGGCTGAAAATTTAGAATAGGGCTGCCAGCTAAGGTGATTTTTGTCTCATAAATCTTGCAAACTTGCTCAGAAAAATAAAGCTTTATTCCTATAACTCCCGGTCCAGTGTAGAAATCAAAACGAAGTTCATGCAGTAAATGGACCTTAATATGGAGTAAATAGACAATTTCTTTGAAAATTAGTTTTCTAGCGGTTCTGATGCGCTAGACTTTTTTTTCTTGCAATGCATGCCTTGTAACACTTTTTATGGAGAAAATTGCTCACTGTTTGGACATTAAACGATACTCCGGCGTTTATTTTAAGGTCTGCAGCTGTTTTAGGAGCACTTGTTTTTGGATCCTTCTTAATAATTCTCTTAATATTCCTCTCCAAATGCTCATCTAAAATTTTCTTTCGACCCATTCCTTGGGCAATTGCAAAACTTTTGTTGCTATTAAAAAAAATATAACCGTTTGTATGGTCGAACGCGGTCTGCATGATCCTTGATATTTCAGCATAAATAACTATTGCCTTCCTCCTTAAGCTTTACAATTGATTTCTTCACAAAAAGCAAAAAGCTTTTAACAAGAATTACGGCACAGCTATATTGAGCATTTACAACTACTACCTTCAATAAATGAGGATCGTGGGTAAATATGCTCTGGAAACTAAGTACCGCTACTTTTCTTTTGCATGAAATCATAAATTAATCTTGTGTGTATGTGCAATTTTTTTATGTGCGTGCATTTTTTTAAGTTTATTATTGCTGTACTGTGACAGTAAAAGCTAATACAACAGAATATTGTTTTGCTCTGATAGATCTTTAACAGTATATAATTTACAAATACCTAAAGAGTGAAAAAAGTTTTTTTTTTGTTTAATAAATAGAAAAGTTTTTATTAGAGCTAGGGTACTGAACGTGCAATTTTTTGTTACAGTGTAGATGTAAGTTCAAAATAATTTTCATGTAATTCGGGCTTGAAATGGCTGTCAGATAGTTAATTTGGTTTCTATGCTATCTTTGAAATTCAGATTAAAGAAGTTTTCAAAGTAAATTATTAGTTACTATCAATCAGGTTTTAACTCTGCGACAACTATTTTTACAACCTTTTTCACAGAAGTAAAACGTATTAGTTTATCGGATTATTTAGAGAACGTTTTTAGGTCGAGAAATTATCCCATATAGATAGATTGTTCCATGGCCTCTATTTTATTTTCTATTGCCGTGTCGATAGCTGTAGATAAAGATATTAAAGAAAGTGCAAAAAGTGAGAGAGAAAAATCCATAAATGGCAATGTATGAGCTGAAATAACCAAACAAACGTATGGCCTGATTCTGTGCGACTTTTTTTTAAGTCTTTTTACGCTTTCATTTCTGATTAAGTTTCCCTTTACATCCCCAAGACACGCTCCCGCAAAATTTTTAAGTCTGCCTTGGCTATCTCCACAAAAAGACAAGGAACGTGTAGTACATTCACACAACTGATGTGCCCAATCGATTTGCGACTTCCGCCGCTCCAGATTACTGACGAAAAAATTATCAGATTAACTGTGCAGAGCCACATTGATCGCATAGATACCTCTTTTATTTTCAATAATCCTTAAAACCCTTCTGGTCCTACATTACTTCCCTTAGAACCACTAAACACTTTCCAGATAGCTTCACTTTCAACGATGATGCTGGTGCATGTCCCGGACTGATGTATGTCGCTGACTTTTTCTCTTCCAGTTTCACATTTTCAGACACTCCCAGTCGTTCCAACAGTAATACCCACTTATTTTTACCTACCTGTCTTGAAACTATTATAACTTTTCCTCCTGAAATTGAAACCTTAATATTTCTTTCAGACCCTAGTGCTAGGAGTGGCCCAAATGGAATTCTAAATGTGTTTGCTAAGTTCCATTGGCGTAGTTGTTACCAAGCAGAAGCTAGTCTGGTCAAGAGACACCTTCAAAAGACAGGAATGCTCACTTTTTCCCGGCTTATACAAATTTACAAAGGCTATCATGTATCTGCAGCTTGGAGGACCGGTAATGCTGTATTTATACCCAAGACAGGCATAATCAGCCATACGTATCCGAAGGACTACAGGTCAATTAGCCTGATTTCATCCCTCCTTAATGTTTTCGAAAGATTATTAGACCTCCACATCACTCAGAGGCTTCGAGACTTTCCAGAGCCCAAAACACGTACATGAAAGGGAAATTTATAGGGTTGTCCTCGAAATAAAAAAAAGTTCGCTTTGGGGATCTTTCTAGATATTGAAGGGTTCTTCAATAATGTGCATACATCCGCCAATTTAGAGAACCTCAACGCAACCAACACCCGCCCCGCTATTACAGGTACAGCTAGATAAGCAACATGCTTAAGCAAAGGTTTATGCCAGTGAAGTCGGGGGAACCATAAGGAAGGTCCGCAGAGGCAGACCACAGAGAGGGGTTCTATCTCATTTCTTGTGGAACCTGGTAACAAATACAATTTTAAAGAGGTTTTAAAGCAAGGGACTCATGGATATGACCTTTGCTGATGACATTGCGATCTTAGACACGGATAGGTTCCCGCATATTGAATTACCTTTGCTGACATGGCGAACAGGGTTTGATGGCTGGCAGCTCTCTTACAATAGGTGCCTTAACAACGACTTGTTGATCTTTGTTGAACGTCCTGCGTCGTCTCCCTCCGCTTTATCTCTTTGTTGGAGGCAATGCCGCAAAAGCTTCTTTCAGGCTTAGAGAATGGGGACACTACGAGTCAAGATCGTCCGATCACAGCAATATTGAGCAGGAGTAAGCAGGACGCACTGACTGCTTGGTCATTACTCTTTACTTCGAGCGCAAATATCAAGCCACGGTAGGAGATGGACACGAATGGAATCAGCGAATGAGCACAGCAGCTCTTAACATCTACACTGATGGCTCTAAAATAACTGCAGGAGTAGGTGCTGCAGCTGCCAATCATTGAAGCAATTTCCAGGCAGAGGTTTTTGCGATACGTCAATCAGCAAAAATAGCATATGCCAAAGATTTTACATTGGAGGGGATCAATATCTTCACAGGCAGTCAAGCGGTGGTAAAAGCACTGATGTCTCACAAATATAAATCGAAGTGCGTGATCGACTGCATTCAGGCCCTAAGCAGATTAAGCAACACCAAAAGAGTCAGAATTTTCTCGGTTACCGGTTATAAAGGTATTGATGGAAATGAAAGGACAGATGCGTTGTTCTAGCATGCAGCTCAGCTCCCTTGTTAGGATCGAAAAACATTTCAACTCCTATCCAAACGATTAATATCAAACGATTATAATCAAAACAATGCAAGGTGCGTTATGCAGATGGCTAACAACTCAGACCTGCAGAGTAACTAAAATCATATAAGGATAATACAATCTCGCAGCTATTTAATACCTGCTCGAATTAAGGCAGGCTGATTGCAAACGACTGGTCGGTATCACTACTGACCACTGTCTTGTAGCAGTATATGTCATAAAAATTGAACTTCTAGCCAGTGACATCTGTAGAGTCTCAGAAAGAGTCCAGCATCTTTTGTATCAAAACGAGACAACGCTGCTTCGCCGGGCCCTGGCTGGTAGATCTCTTGCACGTAGTTCCCAAAAAAAGTCTGACGCCTTCGATCACCACTTATCTTATCTACCATCACTACGGACCAAGAAGTCTATGTGTGATCTTGTGTCAGCCAGCAACACCTAACCTAATTTCTTCATCTTTATGTATTCTTTCTATTTTGTCCAAATTAATCTTGACTACTGGTGCTTTTTGAAGCTTGAGTAGCCTAATAGGTAGAACACTGGCTTCTTCCGTGTGCGGTCTCTGGTTCGAATCCAGGTTCGGGCGAGGGTCCGCGCATCAAGCTTTGAGTCTACCTAGCTCTGATAAGGTATCTTATTTCAATCAGGGGTAAAGTGAGTCGTGGAACTAATCACTGCGCACTCGTATTAAACATTGATTGTAAATTTGTAATGAAGCTCTCTATCAGTTTCAACTCCTAGACCCCTACAACTCTATGGTGCCATAAGCCATCCACTTTCGAAGGACCAACATCTACAAACTTGATTGAGTTTGTGAATTTCGTTTCAGTGTCGTTGGATGATAGACAAAAAGTAAACGTCATTCAAACGTCATAAACTTCGTTAATTTGGCATTTATGATGTCGTACACTCCTAGATCGCTTTATATATTATTAATCATGACTTTCGTGTCATTTTTAAGGTTTGCGCCCGTCAGTTGGTGTTCCCCAAGGTCCCATTCTTGGTCCTCTCTTGCTCATTCTGTTCATTAATAACCTTCCCAGTTGTCTCAATTTTCCCCTCTCCTTTACGCAGATAACCTTAACCTCTTAAGCTATATTGTATTAGCTGCTTTAAGCGTTTGGTGCCCTGGCCTTTCCCTGCAAATCCCCAAGTGTAGATCAAAACGCAATACAATGAAAAAAACCTGTCTCCTTGGACAGCACATTTTCTGGTAGTCTGTTGTAACTTGTAGATTATCATAAAGACCTCGGTGTTTGATCTCCATGTACATTTTATCATATCTAAAGCTTTACTCATTACACTAGAGACCATCTTTTTAAAACGCTTGTATGTAGCATACTTGAGTATAGTTTCCAGATTTGGTCTCCTCGTTTTGTTCGGCGCAATCGGTGTCATGCCGTTTTTGGCCAAAAACTGCTTTACGAAGAAGGCGGAGAGGGCCGGCGCATTGCCATGGTGGGAAAACCAGTCGCCTGTGCCCCAAAGATCTGCCTCTTTCTGCCGGATACTGTCTCTCAATTTTTTGAAAACCTCCAAGTAGAATATTTGGTTGACAGTTTGATCCGGGGGAACGAACTCCGCGTGCACAACACCTCTGCAGTCAAAGAAACAAATGAACATTGTCTTGATGTTTCGCTTCACTTGGCGAGCTTTTTTGGGACGAGGAGAGGTGGGACTCTTCCATTGGCTTGATGGCTGCTTTGTTTCGGGGTCGTATCCATAGCACCACGATTCATCACCAGTAATCACACTGCGAAAAAATTCAGGGAACTCTTCGAAATGATTTTGAAGCTTAAAACATGCCTGAAGTCGACGCTTCCTTTGCTCGTCTGTGAGTAGGCGAGGGACAAATTTGGCTGCCACCGTTTTCATGTGGAAATGTTTATATAAAATCCTCGGAATTGAACTCCATGACATTCCAGACACCTCACATAGTTGATCAATGGTTTGGAGCCGATCTTCACAAACGAGGGCATTGATTTTGTCGACGTTTTCGTCAGATCTTGACATTGAGGGGCGTTCTGAACGAGGTTGGTCTTCAATTGACATTTCTCAATTTTTAACATTTCAAAACCACTCGTAGACTCCGTTTTACTTAGGGCAGCATCCCCATAAGCAGTCTTAAGCATTTCAATAATTTCTGCCACCAATTTTCCCAACAGAAAACAAGATTTGACAGCCGCTCGTTGCTCTCGGCAATCCACCATTACGTTTTCGGCGAAATGGAATAAGTTGTTTTACTAAAACAAAATTCTCATGGGCGAACGCATGCACTCACAGCGATACAACTTCGCACAATGACTCAGGAGGCGAGGCTTTAACGAACATCTGGTGGAACAATGGGTTCCGTCATTCTTTCGCCCCACCGCAGTCCAATTCCCGTTATTTTTGATTCCTCCCTCGAATCCTTACGTTTCTATTTTGTCATTGGACCATGTAATGGAAAAATAAATCATAAAAAAATCAATTCATAAAAAAATAAATGTATAAAAAAAGGCAATAGTGCAAGGAATGTTTAATCTCCCAAATTATTTTAGCCATTTTATTTATAACATGTGATTTTACAGTATTCAAATATGCTAGAAAAAAAGAACCACACTGGGCGCGAAATTTCCTTTCGTTAAATTCTCTCTTCCTGAATAGAAACAGGGTCTTAAATCACTCTCAACAATTTTTCTACTTCATTCAATCTTCAGACATTCCGAAAAAAGGATCTATTCACTTTGAACTATCGAGTTGTCAGAAGAAATGATTTTCTAGCGTACATACTAGCCATAGATTATTGAATGAAAGAAATCAAACTTGTTTAGATACATTTTCGAAACCCATTTATTATTTTTTTTTTATAGTGTGAAAACTCTTCCTTATACTAACCAGCAACACCTTACTCCGATCTAATCCATCATTTTATAGCTTCCGCTCAAACGTCAGCCACTGACATGAAATCTACAATCTACCATCCACTTCGAAGAGATTTTCAAGTCTTCCTGAAAAACAGCATCTATTACGTAACCTTATCATAGATAGCTGTAAACTTCAAAGAGTCAAGTAGAGCCAACACTTTTACTACTGCCCACCTAGATGGAAAACTTGAAGATCTTAAATGACTTTCGACAAAAAAACTACAACTGCACAACTGCTACGACGACAACGATCATACCGAACCAGAAAAGAAAAATTGAAAACCAGAAACAAGAAACCACTTGAATTGTAAGCAAAGACACTGAAAGCAACGGGCAAAAATCTCGTGGAAAATCATTAGAAGAAGTGAAGAGAGGTATGAGTGCATTTTTGACGCCAAGAAAAAGTGAAACATTCAATGTTCCGTTCGGATTACGTAAAATTACATTGACCCGACGACGATTACAAACGACGTCGACGATGATGCCGTTGCGATCGTGGTTTATTACGGTGGTGTCGGCACGATCATTGAGTCAAGCTAGCAGAAAGTAAGAAACATAAACCAGCAAGCAACATGTACACGACCATATGTTGTAAGAACTAGTAGTAGACAACTTGAAACGTGTACTGTTTCAGTGGCATAAGAAAAATTGCAACTAGTCGCAATTCACTCTCTTCTTCCGCATTTTCCCTCGATTCGATTCACTTCGATTCGACGAGGTGATCTTGAGCACTGCACTTTCGATGCCATTTTACGATCATGCATGTTGACATTAGATGTAGAGTTGCGCTCACAAGCAAGCAGTACGCTTCAAATGGGAAACAAGTTAGTTTACTGACGTAACAACTAGTCCATCCCTACAAATGCATTTGGATTGCACTGGGCCATCAACTTTGTTGCAGTTTCCACAAGCCAACTAACCACTTCAAACAGCTAGTTTCCCTTTCGACAAAGAGTTTCACTTTCAATTTGTGAGGTTATGTTCGATGTTTCTCATGTCACTTTAGTGTGAACTCTTCCTGGTCTTTTTTCCCAGTCGAGCCGTTTTAACCGTGCGCAGCGACGGTTAATAAAATGTGTCTCTGAAAATCGCTTTCTTTTACGGTCGCGCGACCGTGCTGTTGCTGTTGCTCATGAAACCAGTGCCTACGGTTATATCCATCCAGTCACGGCAGCAACAACAACGGTTAACAGTCACAGTCATAGCATGATGACGTGATTTAATTCGCGACTTGCAAGCTAAATGTCTTCCGCGGTGCAACATGCGGATTATTAGGCCGCGCATACAACTTGATCGCTTGCAATTCATTTCACTAAAAAGTCAGCTTCACTTCCGCTTTTCACGGTTTTCTTTTCGCACATGGCCACGCCGTTCCAACACCATAGCGACAAGCAACCGTCGCCGCCATTTTGTTTTTGTAGTTATACGTTTGGATCGGAGACATGCAACGATTTGAGTGTTGCGTATGGTTTTCCTTTTCATGCGTTTTCAAGTTTTCTTAGCGGAAAAACTGCATTATATGAATCTATTAGAAATATTGATGGCACGATTGAAGTTGCAACGAATGGATGGTGAGTTGAAACAGAGAAACCGAAGCCAGAAATGAGGAGACAAGCAGGCAAGCAAGCAGGCAGTGATAGTAATGGCATTTATAATGTAATGTGAAAATGCAACTGGTCTTTGTTGCAGGAAAAATGAAAAGTGAATAGTTACGTCATACCAGGAAGTCAATGTTCAATTCGTATTACTGCGGTTTTTCTCGCTCAAACAGGCTTTTATTTGTTCGAGGATTGATGTTCTCGTGTAAGGTTATGGCGTGTGTTACATGTCAGCTAGTTTGAACTGCGAAAGGAGTTTTCTTTTTCAAAGTTAGTTGGCTTGGATGAATTTTCATTGCGTTTTGCAGATTTCTGAACTGAACTAGTTGCGGTTGTTGAAAAGACCGATTTCAGGGACTGGTTTGTGTTATGAAAGAAGATTAATGTTTGATTATCAGTTTGACACTTCCTTGAATTGTGTTTTTCCAATTTGGTGGTCTGTGAGATTATCGAGATTTGATGCTTTAGTTTAGGAATGGCTGTGATTCTTTTATTGCTCATAATTTATTTTTGAAAATTTAAATGTAAAACAAACTTTGATCGAATTTTCAAATAAACTGATATCGTGCACTATTGCGCATTATATAACGAAGGGGCATGGTCCAGCACAATGCAATGAAGATTTGGTGAAAATGCTTCTTTATTCTATTATATGTATGTAAATATATTCAACGTTGCAAAGTCTAAGGTCGGTATGCAACACCAGCACGTCAAATAACCCGAGACCAATATAATATAATGATGCAATATCTTCAACAGGAGTA
This sequence comes from Nemotelus nigrinus, assembly GCA_947369275.1. NCBI lineage: Eukaryota > Metazoa > Arthropoda > Insecta > Diptera > Stratiomyidae > Nemotelus > Nemotelus nigrinus. The sequence continues at coordinate 142,743,407 of OX376373.1, forward strand.
ACAACTCGAAACCGGTGCAAATTGCAAGATCCAGGTACTTCACCCACGCTTCAAGTCACAACAATTGATGAACCTTAACCGGCTCGATAGATGATATATCCTGGGTCTAAACAAGCTGTCTACGGTAACTATGCAGGCGCAATTGTCACATTCTGGTATCTTTGTCCACAGTGTCCTCCAATTGTGTCTTCGCAGTGAAACTCGGGTGCAGACCATGAAGTCCTGCTATAAAGCCATCTTGGTGCCTTCTCAACCCATGTAATTTGGTTGCTTGTATTTTACCCTTTTCACGATATCTTTCCCCAGTTCGAAGTTTATATGCCCACGATCAGAGAACAAAGCTCTTTTTAGAATATTCCACTTTACTTAATGCACTACATTGTTTGACACCAACGTGATGTATAATACCCCTTGCCTGTTAACTGTCAGGAACGCTGGCGTTTTGTCCTTATTTGCCGTAGCAGGAATTCTAAGAGAGACTTACCTTTAGGGTTGACATGATATCGCATGCAATAATCAGCATTTTTTCTTCTTTCTGCAGTGGTCTCCGAGCCTGCTTATGTTGTCACTTGGGACCTGTTCCTCATCCCCTGGGAAGTAGACTGAGGCAAATATCGCCTCTACTGTTGCTCCATCGATGAAAACTTACACTGTGTCCCTATAGGTGAAAAACAAAAACAAAAAATTTGAGATTGAAAGTAAGGTAGGTTGAAGTGGCTGCCGATCAAATGAACCTCGTCAACAAGGGCCCGCTGTGATGCCATAGTTGCTTTTTACTCTTTCCTAAACCGCACTATCCTCCTCAAATTGACGAGGGACAGTTCGGTCAGATTTGAGAGAAAGGATGAACCAAGCGTCGTTACCGTACTCCTCGCCAATGCCGGGCATAAGCACATGAGATCAAAGACAGACTCTTCCTTGTCTTTCGAGCCACAACAACGACAGAAGTCGTTTAAACCTGCGCCCAATCGTTGCGCATGCCGTCTTGTGAGGCAGTGGCCCGTTGGAATGCCTGGAGTACAACGCAGAGCGCTTTGAGTTAAGTCTAATAGTTTCTGGTGTGATGCGCATCCATGGATATCCAGGACTACCTTGTTATCGCACAGGATGATTCAACTGCCCAGGACTTCCTAGCGTCTTCCAGATATTTGCCTGATGGTCAATTTGACCGATGTCATCATTTTTGAAGGAGCTTGAGACCTCTGGTAGCAAGGTACCAGGCCTAGCTAGCTCATCGGCCTCACAAAAGCCCTGAAAACCCTAATGTACAAGTACCTGATTCAATTGAACAGCTGAATGTCTCGAATTTTCCCTAAGAGATGCATGGCATTCAGCAACAATCGTGGATGCTGTACAAGGATCAGAAAAAGCCTTAATAGCCGCTTGGCTACCTGCGAAAATACCAATATTGACTCCGAATATTCGATTAGTAGTTCGATAGTCAATAGATTCGATAGTCAATTGCCTGAAAAATAGCCGCACTTTCCGCCTGAAAGACATTGCGTTTGGTAGACGGAAGGACAGCTTGAGATTCAGCTCATCAGAGTATACACCACACCCGATTCTATTGTTTAGCTTTGAGCCATCGGTGTACATATGGATAACCCAACTTTCGAAGGTAGTACCATCACGCCATTTAGGAAGTGCGAAGCGATGTAGTCAGCACCCGCTGGGGCAGGAACTCGCCCAGTCCAATTCTTCGCATGATCAAACTCTCTTTTATTCCATGCTGAGATACAATGCAGTCTCACAGCAGCAAGATTAGCTTGCTTTAAGATCAGTATATTGGTTGGTAGCTAATGAAGCAACACGAAAAGTGCCTTAGTAGGGGTGGTACAGAGCGCTCTAGTTAACAGTAGCGCAGCAAACCTCTCCACTGTTCCAAGCTGACGATTGCAAGTAGCCTTAAGAGCAGCCTACCACCATAACGCCACCCCAAACAATAGAATTGGCTCAGCCACAGCGGTACGAGGATGTATTCCCAATTCATCACTATTGCTTTTTTACAGCAATAAAGTACTAGAAAAGCGCAGGCAAGCGTTATAAATCTCTCTGAGCTATGGTTAGGATACTTCCATAGACAGCTGATAATCAGTCGTAAGATCACCATCAGGGCCCGGAAATTTAAATGGCTCAAAAGAGTTAAAAGCCCACCTCAAGGGAGAATTGGATATCACAAACAACGGCGTTGAGCTTGTAGCTTAGTTCGTTTGGTGCACCGCTTCTGCAGGACAATAATTGCCCGGAAAATGTGTGTCCATGAGAACGTTTAGAGTATCTGTGCTCGAACTAGTTCAAATGCCCTAAGGGCAGCATGTACCCCAGAGCCGTCGGTGTCGTGCTTAAAACCTTACGAAGGCGGTTTGCCTCGCTGAGACTCTTCACGTTTCCACAGAAAGGTCTCCTCTTACTTAAAAGCCCTCAGCTTCGATTTATACAGCGACCAGTCATTATACCTTTTCGAGCTATTCAACTCCCTCTTACAGTCTTTTCCAGGTGTGCTTTTGTTCCCCCTGACTATGGGAGGATTACATGCTGCTCTATACACGAAGTTGAAAGAGCTAGTAAGGGTTTCAACTGCCTGATCCAATTCATGTAACCAGTCAATGCTTTTGGGAGCAGTTTCCAGTGAGGATCGGATCAGAGATTTAAATAAAATACTCTATCTGTTAATAAAGGCTACCTGCTCAGCTGAACTGCGGCAAACTATATTGAACGATATGTGCCTATGATCAGAGAATGAACATTCCCGTAAAACCCTCCAGTCACGGAAAAGAAGCGAGTGCCACCCACTGATCAAGGTAACGTCAAGAACCTGCTTACGATTTGATGTGGGGAAGATCGGTTCGCTGCCAGTATTGGCGATGTAAAGGTCGTGAGCGAGGATGAAAATCAAAAAGTTCCTCGACTCGGGCATTTGTGTTGGAGCATTAGAGTCAGCCCCCATAATAAAAGGCACACCAATTCGCGTGGCTTCAGCCACAACACCCTTGACAATGTCGCTGGGAAGGCTAGTGCCATGTAGCAAGATACAAACTAGCATGATCTTTGATAGATTTTCACTGCAACAGCCATGTTATCCGTGTCACAAAAATTGTGTAAGACTAGAACGTTACTGGTTTTCTTGACAAGAATTCAGACACGTGGTTTAGGTAAGCCGAGATTGAAAGAAAGTTAATGTTTGTTTTAATGACCGTTGCCACCATTGGGTTTTCTTTCCTTGCGACCCGAATTAGCGTACTATTTTTTGTATGCAGGCCACTTATTCCTGCATTGTTTCCCCAGAACTCTTGTATCAGCTCCATTTTATAGTTGCCCGAGGCATATCTGCTGCTTACTTCCGGCGAGGCAGCTTTGGCATGATACAGGTTCGCCTGTAGGCACCTTATTCCCTTTCTTTCATTGGTTGGGAGCCACTGAGACCTAGTGTTGCCTCCACGTTGGTTACAATACCCACCATATTAATAGTTGGAGTGACCGCTGGCTCTGGTGCTTTTCCGCCTGACTTAACATGCCCAAACCCGAAGATAATGTTGCCGTGTCTATCCATTATTTTGATGGCTGACACCTAGTCCGCTGCTAGGGCACTCCAGGAATTGACGTTGAGGTCCTCACTCTCGCGTTTTACGAAAGCCGGGATTCTATCCGCAGCTAAGTGCGCTGCGTTTATGAACTAGCCAAAACGGATCTTACGGTTGGGAATCAGAAGTTCCTTCGTGGCCCATAGGTTGGCCCTTTCCCAAGGTCTTATATTTCGCCCTTATTCACTCCGCGGTTGGTTCATCTTTACAGTGAAGGGACACGTAACGTACTTTCTAGGTGATGCCAAGGAAGTGAGGGGCAACGCCTCTGTCCATCTCCTCCACTATCATCTTCTTCAGAGCATTTTCTATCTTGCCGATTTTGTTAGTCGTGGGGAAAGTTCTTCAGCATCACCGCCATTTTCGCACCCTGAAAATGTTTGCGATGCATTATTTGTCACTGTCGTTTGCTAGGTTGAAAGTGTTTTGGGTCACATCGACACCCCTTATTTTCTTCGGCTGCTTGTCCTAAGGAGTGCCAGCCTTGGGTCTGGATCTTTTTTTATTGGCCTCTGGGGCCTTTGTTAGGGGTGCTTTTTCACTAGCCTCTACTGTGGACATGCTTTTTCTTATGAAGAATTTCAAGCACTTTTTGGCTGCACCGCTCATATTTTTCTTCTTTGGAGTCTGCTTCGATGGCTTCTGCGAAGTCATTTTCAGTGCTTCCATACTTCACGAGAGGCCCTCCGCGATTTGTAAGGAGGATTTGCCGTGAAAAGTAAAGGGGAGGCTTCGGGGGCCACTGCTGACTTTCCTTCATCCAGCCTGCCTCTTCCTTTTTATGGATCTGGCTAGGAATTTTGCTCGCTTAATCCTCTTGAAAATTCACTGGAGAGCACTGGAGCTCCACCGCTAGAAGGCTCTTGCGCCTTTAGGTTTGGAGCACTTTTTTACCTTTTGTCCTTTCGTTTTTTATCCCTCGGGTGTGATGAATGGGAAAGGCCAGCAGTATTATCCTCTGTATTTCGGTCCAGGCATTAAATTAGACGGATTCTTGTCATCCAACACCCGAATTCGCATACTCGCGACTGCTGCACTCAGCAGCCATTCGGCCCTCGGCATATGTTGTTCCACCACTCGATTGGATATTTTTCCTTAGGATTTACCCTTTTCATCTGATGATAGCTACACCATTTTAGAAGAACAAAAAGGTTAAATTGAGCCAGGGTACAATTTTCAAGAGATCCTATTTTCATAAATAATTTAAGATTTTCGCAAAAAAGAGACAATCATAAGAGAAAATATATATGTTTGAAGCTTTTGCATTCACTTGAAATATACACTCTTTATTTAAAGGAAAATCATAGTGATTATAACCATAAATTATGACGATTTTTTTCGATTGTTTAGTTGAAGGAACGTAGCTCTTACAGATTCAATCAAGCCTACATTTTTTTAGGGTCGATCTTCGTCGCTTTTGTCGTTTTTCAAAACCCGCAGGGTGTTTACATCTTGTCGATTCATCATTTCGAATAGGAGAAGATTGCGTAGACACAATAGCTTCATCGCAGTCTGATCGTGAGCTTCCAGATTAATTTCATTACCTGCCATTCATAGCAATTGCACTATTAAACGTCATGCATCTTAAATACCCGAACGTACCCATAGCAAATTTACTTTACATAATTCCAAAATAACGAACATCAATCGACCGACCTATGCACACAACGAAAATCTGAAACGAAACTTTTTTTTCAAGCCGCCTCTAACCTTAATCGGAACTTTTGATGGTCAAATTTCAGTTAAACCTGTTATGAACTTTTTTCTCCGTTATCTTCATCTCACCATCATCATTTCGGTGCGAACAACAAAAGAAAACCAAATTTTACCGCAACCTTAACTTTCATACATGAAATCTCTTTTTTGTATGATACAACAAGTCGATTGTCCCCCGTCCGTAAGGCCGTCCGGCACGCTGCTGTCAATCTCACTTACTTACGTGCATACGTAACTGACCATCATAATTTCAATTTTCAGCTGTTATGCGCGACATAGAGTATCATGAATCAGGTCTTCTAGGTCTTTGGTATGTTTTTTATTATTTCTTCCACACATCTAAAACATGATTTTGATCAATTTCATAGTTATTTACATGATTTTGTTTGTGACATATATATATATATAGTTTGATCGTGTCGAATAATTAAAACTACCTAGAAAGTGAATTTTGGGGTGCTATAAGTATTAGATTGCTTTTTCATGCAAATAACTTCAACGGTGAAGCTCATAACTGTCTGCCTAATAGCATACCGGCGACAATATGGCTCTCTACGTAACACCCACACTACTGTTAAAGACGCCGAATTTATTTGACGCTGTGACAAAGCAACAACCGAAAAACGGGTTCATTTCGAAAACGCGATATGTAACCGCAATTATGGTAAACTACTTGAGGTTGTGTCAAGGGAAAGGCTGTATGCGCCCACTTTTTTCAGTACCTCAGGTTCAACGAACTTCAGCCAGTCGTTCGGCGCGAACGTGCTGCATACCGAAAATAAGTGAAATTACAGATACAATGCAAGACAACAGTATTAGTAACCATTGCAGTAATGTAACTGGCTTTTGGCCGTATGGTTTTCTCGTACAGCCTAGTGTCCGTTGTCGAAAAGTTTCGTTTCACATTTTGCCATTGGTCTTCGAACCGAACCACCACGACAATTAAAACCATCAGCTGGAAGCATGTGGCAGAGGTTAACCAAAAGTGAACACAGTCAACCAAGTCATCCGACCCAAGCGACCAAGCAGAGGCCTGGCGTTGAACGAACTTCAATTTTTGGATTGCGAATCTCAATACGGGCCAAATTTTGAGTTCCGAAGAATGGGGAAAGTGTTTCGGCAGTGAGTATGCACGCACAATTCAACGCAAAGTTCAATGTAACGCTTACGTAAAGCGCTAAAGCGAAAGTCAAACGGATTGTGTTGCCAAAATAATCGCATGCTTCCCACAAATGAAGGGATCAGCAAAAAAATATTAATGGCGAACACTCTCAACCACAGCTGGAGGAATTTTATGTTTAGTGTTGGGATTTTCGGGCTGAAGATCAATTTATTGTTTAACTCAAACGAACAAAATACACAGCAGCGAAGACAAACATGTTTTGTTCTCCGGGTGGTATTTGAATGAGTGTCGTTTATTATAGCTTTCTTCTAGTATTGTATGTTTTTTTTTGCTAAGCGTAGCTTTGCAGCAGTGAATGATCCTATAGCTGTGTTACATCATCGACCATTGCCATAGTTCATTATACTGTCGATCGTTTGATTATGAAATCATGATATTTGCTCACTTTGGATCTACTACGAGATTAGGTAATCTTCTTTTCTTAACGTTGAGGTCAATTTCAATTTCTTTGAAACAGTTGGGTTGATGTTGGATGCAGGTCAACGGCATGAACAACTTTGCCTCTTTAATGTGTAACATAGTGTTTGGGAGGACAGTTATTTTTGAGCTACAAAAATATGCTTCTCAATATTATAAAGAAATTACCCACACTGGGCGCGTATTTACTTTAATGATTTGCCAGTGTAGTGGAAAGTTGCTAGAAGACGTAAGCAGGTATTCGATTGCGGAAAATGGTAATTATGTCTACAGTTAGTAAGATCTATCAAAATATGCAGAAATTTCCAACAATCATTTCATAAATTAACAACATTTCCCCATGAAAAAGAGACGAATCAAACTGACTAAGGATGTTCTTAAACACTTGATGGAGTAATTATTTTCGCTCCAGTTCATAGCATCTGATCTTGTACAAGTTCATTGACATCAATCCAACAACCACCACACTATACATTGCATCACATTTCTCTCGCAACTTACTTCATACTCGTGAAACACAGCCCACAATAAAATGCATCAGCATCCAACAATTAAAAAAAAAATGAATGCAAAAACACTCAACTCAACTAGGGTATATTCAACAATAGCTGATATTATTCAATCTGTTTCTTTTCTGCTTTAATTACGCCACTAGCCACCATAAGCAACAACTACCTCCTCACCGAAACAAACAACAAAACGAAATTAATTTCATGTAGATGATACATATATATCTACAATTAAAACTAAAGCCACTGTTGTGATTCGTTGTATGTTGCCAATTATGAAATTTTACTTTTTGGTGTGCAGATTATGAATATATCATTTTCAACCAAATGTTTCAATTTTAATTTTTTTTTTTACAGGTTAATTGTGTAATGACGCGAGCATTTCTTTTGCAGCGTTGAATTCTTCTCGTACAAGGTAAATTTATTTAGCAATTTATATATTCATCATCTCAATCATAATTATCATCAATCGTTTCATCCAAATACACATATAAACATCATAATCATGGTGAACGTCATTGATGTTGTATCAATATTTTATGTATCTATAATTGTACACATTTCATTTTAATTAATCTAGTCACAAAACTATGCATAAATAATCTGAATGTTTTTTCGTACTACTAGATACTAGATAGTTTTTAGCAAATTAAAACATAATCTATTAGATACATGTTGCAAAAATAAACCTTTAAGCTGATAATTTGGCCGTTATTGTTGTTGTTGTATGTGTGTTAGCTTTTTTTCTCGGTGAGCATAATTATTTTTGTGAAAAGTTGTTTCCATTAGTTTGAATGTGAAAATCAATTAACGACGTCATTGAACTTGAAAATGTTGTACGTTAATATGCTGTAGTTGGATAGGTCAAAAGAAGGCATGATTTAAATGCAAGCCATTTTTTATGGTGAGAATGTAATGAAATTTTATGTAGGGTTTGAAGATAAAAGTTCTTGTAGTACTTTAGATATGTAAATATGAGATATATTTTAGTAAGTAGCTAATCAAACAAGGCGCGACTTTTTGACAAATAGCTGTACCAGCCTAACTGTTTGCAATTATTTATATTTACATATAGGTGGGTAGAATAGCTTTTACTTCTCATGGCTATTGTTTGACCATTTTCAATGTCATAATTAATTATATATTTTGATGATTTGTCGATGTGTATTGTAAAAAGAATGCTATTTATAGCTCTCGAAGTTATTGACGAGGATTAAGACAAGTCAAGTTTAAGGTTGTCCGTAAAAATTGTTATTTTGTTCCGTATTGATTTCTTTGTTGGTTGAATGGTGTGATGGTCATAAACGTAGCTTAGATATGTTTTGTTACAAAAGTCTATGTAAATAATGCAAAAATGAGCATGTATTAAATATGACAGAAATTAATACATATAAATTTGTCCATTGACAACTCGTTGAGGATTTGGGGGGGTTGAAGTTGGTAGAAAACTCATTTACAATCAATGTTTACGGATGCAGAGCGACTCAGTTTACCCTTGATTCGATTCAGGTACCGGATCTTAGCAGCATCAACTCAAATTCCGATCTGTACTTATGAATTTTCGTCCATAGCTGGATTCGAACCAGGGACAGCACGCGATAGCAGCCGGCGTTCTACTGCTTGACAACATACGCTTGTAAACTATGAACTAGCATAAGATATTCAATTTTGATACAAAATATACCAAGAAACTCTAACCAATATAATCTAAACAATTTTTATGTTGTAAATGTATTGTAGTTTTTACCATTCGAACATTGAAAAGTACTAAACAGCTCAGTACTAAACAGCTCACTAAATTCCAATTCACTACACATGCAGATTTTCCTTATTTACATCCTGATTACGTGAGTAATATTATTGCCAGTTAGGTATCTATAAAAAAAAATCTTGGCAATGACGTGTTTCAACTAACTGATATTGGAAATTGACCTTATAATATAGTAGATTAAGAAAGGCGGCTGAAATATCACTTACCCTCACTATTTCTCTTTGTCTTAGATTCTTGGGTTCGATCGAATTGCCCCTAAGCATATAATTATTTAATTCAACTAGCAACATTTCAAGAAAAATACACAAGCTGTTTTTTTAATACTGTGTTTTTTTATACCTCTCGTGTTTTTTCCAGACTCCTAAGATTTTTTCTTGACCCCCTGAATTTTTTTTGAGTTTTCATGAGTTTTTGCTAGACTCACAGATATTTTTTCTTGATTTTGATTGTTTTTTTCTAAGCTCCCATATTTTTTTCAAGACTCTCGAGGTTTTTTCTCAACCCCCCGGATTTTTTCTAAGCACACATAATTTTTTTTGTATACATCCGAGAACCTTTCTAGACCCCCTGAATTTTTTTTAAGCTTTCATCATTTTTTCCCAGACTCTTAAGACTTTTCTTAGAGTATTTTGATTTTTCGCAAGCTTCCATGATTTTCACCTAGACTCTCGAGATTTTTTCTTTTTATTTTTTTTGGTCGTTCCCAAATAAGTTTGTACTTTCCATGCAAAAATGGGACCTACAATAAAAACCAGGACAAACACAAAAGCTTCATACTATATTAGATAAAGTAAATTTTACATAAAATTAGTAATAAAATTAATATTATTACTCTAACGTCATAGCCTAGTGAAAAAGACAACAATTCATATTTTGAAACATCGACAAGGTTCACATCGGTATCTCGTCAACGATGTCCACTAGTGAAGGTTCAATCGAAATCTCATAGTGTGAAAAGTTATTTTAACTGGCAATCTGATTAAATTTTTTTGGGGCGATTCAGCAATTTAAAAATCTTCCCGCTGTTTCTGACGCTGATAGCTGGTCAACCCCATACTATTTCTAAACTTTCGTTTGCGAGTCATTTGGTCTGTTCGCGTACCTGAATCTATTATAATATATTCAAATAGATTCGCAGCAAGTGGTTTTTGTACTCTTGCTGCAAGCCAAATTTCGCCACAAAAAGAAGCCAGCTGCAAAAATCTGTTGCAGCTGCAGTACGCGAACAGACCTAATGATTCCACTTTTAATAGTGCTTTTATGTACTTAGTTGAGATTAGTACTTGCAGAAAGTTTTGAATGATTTTATATTAGCAACATTTAATTGGCAAAAACATACCAATATAATGTGATTTCCTCAAGCAAAATTTATCATTTTCAGGTTCTTTGTGTGCGAATAATTCCATACAGGACTAAAAAAGCAAAATCCTGTGGTGTAGGTTTGACGAAAGAAGATAAATTTATTATCTATATACAGATACAGAACTAGTCACATAAATCATAGAAAAGCTCTTAGCTCATTTTCAAAAGGTCCTGCCCTTGTACAGGAGAACTATCATAAGAGTATCCTACTGATCAACAGCAAACATACATATTGCAATTGTATACAGTTTCATCCTTTCTGCTGGCTATATTTTCCTTTTCATGCAAATATCTGTTCATTATTGATTAAAACAATAAGGATCCCAGTTCCATTTACATGAAAAGTTTTGATAGCTTCAAGGCTTGATATGGTCTACGTCTAATTTTTCTTCTAATTTTCAGTCTCTACTTTGTATTTTTTAATTTCTCATTGAGCTAACATAACTTAAAAATCTAAAATCTAAATCTAAAAATCTAAAAATCTAAAGAATCTAAAAAAGAACTGAAACAAATCCACATATCGCAGTATGTATGCTTGTACACACTATGTGCATAGTATCCTGAGCTATAAAATATAGTACATAATCTGAACTTTTACCGAACATAGCCCCGACCACTTGGGGTATAATCTTGGCACATATTAAAGTAGACTAAATGACAATAGCTAGTCAATAAGCTCGTGTAGCCTAGTGGGTAGAGCTCTTGTAATGCTCACTTGTCACGTTTCCTATCACTTGGACAAATGTCGTTCAACCGACATAAGCAAAGTGAAATTTACTTAATTAATTTTCATAAAACTAAGTAATTTTCGAGAACGATTGTCCAATTTTCCATTGTTACCGTTGCAGATTAGAACAGAGTTTTGATAAAAAGATATTTAAAAGATAATTGCAAAATGGTATCAACCATAAAGTATAACATTATTTAGAAAGCTTCTCATCAAAAAAGACGATAGTGAATCGTTACTAACCTGTAAGGTCCCTGGTTCAAACCCAGCCATGAACAAACATATTGTACCAAGATTCGAGTTGGTATATGGAAGTATCGAAGTCAATTCGAGACTAAAGTTCGTTACGGAAGTAATCACTCCACACTTGTATACAGTAACTTTAAATGAAGTACATACTAACTTCAGTCCTTAGATCGAAACCCGGTAGTACTGGGGCTTCTATACATTCACATATCAGAACATTATGAATGGACAGGGTCCGATGGAGGCAATTCGATGCATGATTATGAATGACAATGTTTATTTCGGATTGAAAAACACCCTCTTTTATTCAAAGTTGGGTTACGCCACGAGGAGGCGGTCTCCAACAAGCCATTATTTTGCAAATAATATTCAAGAATTTTTTCGCAAATAATATCGAGAGAAAAATGTTCTTTCTTTTGAAAGTCCATACTTTTCGGTTTTGAAATGTTACATATAGAATTTTGCAGGTTTTTCATCTCCATTTGTATTAACAAACATAATCTATGCGTGCATTTTTCAGCCGTGACATTCAAAACAAAAATCAAATATTTTTTTATGCCTCATATTTAAGCAGCAACTAGTAAAAAAGTTTTTTGTCTTAAGTCAATTAATAACACAAAATTTATTCGAATCTCTGCAACGAAACATCTAACCACCATTTATCATTGTCGCAAACTACTTCCGTTTCGCTTCGATGTCATATTACTACATAATTTCAGATTATCAAAGATAACTAACTAATCAAACAGTGCAAAATTCATCAAAAAGAATCAAGGTTCATGTTGCTCATATCAAGGTTCAACCCGAAACCGGTTCAACATACAGTCTTTCTGCACCAAGTTATTTGGAAGTGTATTATTCGCAAAATTCAATAACCTTAATTTGTTGACATACGTCTAAAAACGCAGAAATTTTATAATTGGTCAAAATTAGAGCCCTCTAGAAATACTTTTTATTTGAACGCAAATTGATTATAGTCGTGAGAATGGACCTTGACGTTGCTTCTATTTATGGTTTTATGTTCTTTTTTCGCAACAAACAACTAAGAAACCGACTTTGATCATTCTATGGGTACTTTGGCGCACAAACTATCGGATAATGGGATTTTGTTGACCTCAAGAGAATTCACCGGTTTTTTATCTCGTTACTTGTCTGCTAGAGTGCTAATATATTTAGCATCACGTGAATTTTTTCAGTATGATGTCTTAGTACAGTGTTCAATGAAATTGTGGGTGAGGTCGTCCGAATTGTAGTGTTTTTGTTTTACCAAAATTAGGTTTTAAATAATTAGTCATGACCTTGTACTTGAAATTTTTTTTTTTGCTGTTTCAGATGGCGAGAATAATGAAGTTTCATTTAGAATTAAACTCTGAGAATTAAACTCCGCTTTCTTTCTGCCAATAACACCAAATTATTTTCCCAAGTGCAGCCTTTTATTGGGGTCTGAGTTATCAAAATTAAGTCAGAAAGTTCAATAAGTTTAGTCAGTAAAGTTAAGTCAGAAAGTTCAATACGAGTGAGTCGTGAAACTAATCACTCTACACTCGTATTCACGTTGAGTGTAAATTTGTAAATGAAGCTCGTTGTCAGTTTCCCCGGCTTAACCCTCCGAGAACACCGGGGGTCAAATTGACCCCAGAGACCTTTTTGACCAATGGCAGCGCTTAGGCCTGCGGGAGAAGGGGGGTACTGTAGGTTCCTTAGTGTATTTCTGTGCCTTGACTTTTAGTTTAAACCGTTCTCATACAGTCCCATGTCGTCAGTCGTCGTTGAGAAGCCTTTGAAGCAGATCAAGGGGTCAAATAGACCCCATGTGTACTCGACGTCAATTTTGAGGAAAAATTCAATATTTTTTTTACTTTATAAATCGACAGATTAATTTAAAATAGCCAAAAAATAATTGTTTTTAATATGTACCAATTTTTTCCAGCTTGTAAAAACTGTTTTTAAAAAACCGATTTTTCCTTTCGAAGCTAGATATATTTAGTTTTTGTGACAAATATCGATATTTCGAGGGTAATCTGCCCTCTTCTTCTTCAGTGTCTATCGGTCTATCGATAGACACTGACGCTGACGCTACCAAAAATAAATCTGCCATTGCTGTCTTGAAAGAAGTTGTGGCTCACCTCGTCGAGCCATATTTACGAGAAAAATTAAATAATACCATTCTACGTGTAGACATTCGAAAAGGGATCGAGAAGATTTTAGGCATAAATATCCCAAATGTTCCTTCAGAACGCCCAAAGCTCAATAAAAGAGCAAGATGTTTTTTGTTCTCTCGAAAACAGGACCACAAAACAAAAGATGTGTGCGCATCTTGCGATCGACCGATGTGCGACGAGCATCGGGCATTTTTATGTAATGATTGTGTTGGATATGAATAATTTTTCAATTTCTTCTTTATTTTGTCAATATTTGTATATATTTTAAGGAATAAAAAATAGTTTTTTCTATTCAAAAATGAAAAAAATCATTATTTTTCATACCCTCAAAATTACTACTACCAATATGCGTAACGAATATCTTTTTTGCAACCCTTTGTATAGGGATATTTTTTGTATTATTCTAACCATATACATTTTAAGCTCAAAATATTAAAAATCAATAAATTTATTAATTTTTTTTTTTGAATATGCAAATATAAAAAACCTTCAAAATCGCCACCGTAAATATGCAAAATAAATACTTTTTTTTAAAGGTCCAATATACATCTAATTTTTTTATGATTTTGTCATATCTTGAGAGTATCTGTCTAAATTTGTAGCCAAAAATATTGAAAATTAAAAAAAATAACGATTTTTTAGTAAAAAACCTGATTTTCGGCAAAACTGTTTTTCGCGAATTTTTTTTAGGTATGTTAAGGACATTTAATGCACGTCATATGCATAAGAACTACTAGACAAGGTCTCAAACTATTCCTACAAATTTTTTCAAATTAAAATCTTCAGTGGCGGCGATTCTATAGACGTTCAAAAGTGTTTGGGGTCAATTTGACCCCAAGTGTTCTCCATGATCGAAAAAATAGGTGTGTACTCGGAGGGTTAAATCCAGTTGCAGAAGTGAGGCCACGCACCGGGATTTGAGTTAACCTAGCTATGATTAGGTACTTGACTCCAATGAGGAGCAAAGTGAGGCATGTAATTAATCAGTTCACACTCGTAAAAGCTTTGATTATGAAGATAAAGTCCCTTTACCACCGCTACTCCACCAGGCTCTAAGTAGTTTCTAACCGGACAACTTTGTTTTGCTTTTTGCCTGAACCGAGTAACTATGCAAAACTTCGAGTTGCATATGGAATAGTAGCAGAAATATAACAGAAAATATAGAATATTCCGCCGCGTCATCAATTCATTCATGCAGAAAGATTCCTGATTTGTTTCACAGGTGGATAGACAAGATACTTTTTGCATTCCTTTACCTGAAAAGGCGCTATGAAATACTATGCGTTCGCCTAGCTGTGTGGCAGCATTCAAATCGGAGCTTCTGCTCTGCTGACATCAACTAGATAGTCCTTCCTAATGAATCTACGTGCACATCATGTGAACGTGTATTGAAGCAAGATCACTTCAGTGTTCGTGTATGGCTTAGAACAGTGCTCGGCTAACCGCACGAGGTTGCATTGTGTTGCTGCAAAGTTACCTTTAAAGCTCTGCGCGTTGAATGATAGAAAATAACATAGCTTTGTGTTTAGTAAAAATCAAATTTTGTAATTCGTAAGAAAAAAAATTGTTTTGGTTTTGGGCCTTATTCTGAGAGTCACTTCACGTGAGATCTCTCGTCACTTGGAAAGTTACGTCACCTACGAATCGGTATTCTGAGAGTCACGTGAAGTGACTCTAGGTGAGGTGACTATGAACTTGTGTTTGAATGGCAACGCCTGAACCTTTGAAATTTACCATTTTCAACGCTTGAAATTTACCACGTCCATAACACACTGACATCGACCGGTTCTTGTTCGATCACTGAAGTTAAACAGTGTTGGGCATGGTCAGTACTTTGATGGAGGACGGCTTGGGAACACCGCATGTCGTTGACGCACACAAGCTTTCCATCCCTTAATATCACAAGTGCGGCTTACTTTGAAGAGGGAATAGAATAAACAAAAAAAAATAGAGTTCAAATGGAAAGTAAGAAAAATCGAACGCAAACAGGAAATCTCCAAGGATAAGCAAATGATTAGTGAAATAAAAAAGAGAACAGTATTTACAAGTGTATCAGGTATACTAAAACTTGCTATACAAGATTATAAATATAGTGATTAGGAAAAAGTATTAATGAATATCAGAAGGAGTTTTTATGTGTTCGCTGTGCTGTTTCAGGCTTTGTGGATGACTCTCCATCAGTCCAATAAGGCATTCGAATTGTCGCTTGTCTTTCCAATAAGAAAATCGATCGAAATTCTTGACATTTTATTCGTCAGGAATAAGCTTTGTATCTGTTTTTCTCCATTGTTAAAAATTTCGCTGGAAAGAATGACGAGATAATGGAGACTTGTAAAAATTTACCTTCACGATTAACTCAGTATCAGCCTTTACTTTTTATGGCTGGTACTTTGATGGTCAATTTTGATCGATTTTCTTATTTGAAAGACATTTGCACAATTCAATTTTCAATCAAACAAAAAAAACACCAAATGTCACTTTTTAAAAAACGGCTAACGACTATGGTGAACACGTACTCGAGTTTAACCGCATTATTCAAATAGAAATATATAAATTATCTTCAAAATAAGATTTTTTTATGATTCACGATCCAAACTTCGTCAAAATCTTTCTTTTTTTTTTCAAATTATCAATTTATATCACTTCTGAACACAGTTACTTGATATTATCAAGTGACTGGAAATCTCACTTCACGTGACGCTCGTCACTTCATGTGAGTTTCGGAATAGCCGTCCGATCGAAAATGTCACTTGAGGTGAGATGAAGTCACCTAACGTGACTCTCAGAATACGAAATCAAGAGAGTTACTTCATTCGTCACGTGAGGTGACTCTCAGAATAGGGCCGTTTAATATTATATCGAAGGAATCAGTAAATTTGATTCGAATTTCACAATTTGTTATTAAGGAATCTTTAACAAGGCAATCACTACTTCCTTTGCACATGACGACGCGCCACCAATGATTACGGTACTTATTTTGAGTCAGATAAGAGCTTGTCGTCTATGTATGGGATAGCCTATTGGAATAGAGAAGTTAGTAGTGAAAATGGTATGCAAAACAGGTCCAGTAACAGAGCCTTGTGGCACTTCTGATGTCACAGGACCTTCAAGTGAATTCAACAGATCGACATGTTATAGAACTGTCTATTGTTAAGAAAACTTGCAAAGATACATACTACTCCTTCTGAAAATCCATCGAAAATATAATGGAAAATAGGTATAGAAAAACAGTTTGACTGGCTCATGGACAGAGAATAATGGCTTCTGAGAGAGCTGGATTTCTCTATTATTAGAGTTATGTTAAAAAATGTATGTTTTATTTTTTTAAATGTATTTTTTATTTCTTTAGCTCTAAATAGATTTCATAAAGTTCCATATCGCTTTTTGAAAATTAGAGATTTTTAGAAAGATATCAAATAGTAGTATCATGTTGTAGTTGTTATCAATGTATGTAGTTTAGTGTGTATTTAATTTCCAGGTCTTACTATATTTGTAGCTACTGCTATTTTCTGCTTTTATAGCATTGCTAGAAATACATTGCTCCCAAATTATCAAATCCGCAACTAATTTTCTTTTCGTCCTTGTTTATTTTATGCTTCAATATCATATGACATGATATTGAAAATCTAGTATCTAGTGAATATTTTCTACAGCTCCTTGAACAATATTTTTCATTCTCCACCTTCTAATCCTGGAATTCGTAATTTATTTTTTTCTTTCATTCATCAAACTGACTTAATCTACAAGTCATTGATTTACACACGAGACTACATCGCTTCCGCTAACCTCAATATGGGCCAACGAGAGCTTCAGCAATCTCCCCGCCTCACACCTTCCGTAGATTGTTTTCGATAACTCTAGAGTTTCGAGCTTATAATTCACCACTTGTGCTCGGTGAACTGATTCCTCTTTTCGAGTACAAATACTCATCTGATCCTTAAAATTCGATTCTTTCTGCGTCCCAAGTTTTATACAGGGGCGGGCGAAGAGCCGCAAACCAGTCGTGAATCCAGCTAACAAATCATCCCTATTCTTTCGAATTCCACCCTTCAATCAAGTTGCACGTCACCATGTGTTCCTTTCGCCGCCAAAGAAAAAAACGCTAAAGCTAAGGAACTCACAAGAAAGCCAACACGAAACGAAATTCTCGAAAAATGCATCTTTTCCCTGCAGCAAATAGTTTCCACTTTGAAAACTGTATAGAAAATTCAACTACTAGCCGCGCGCGCTCCCCTTGCATACTTATTTCCTCTTGCATTTGTGTTGGTGCATATTTTCATTTCTGGGTCACACGCATGAGGCCGGTCGGTCTGTCGGTCGGTCGGCGCTTTTGTCGTCGTTGTTGTCGGTCGGTCGCTTCGATATGTATCCACACTGAAAATACACCAATGCAAATAAAATTTCCCACCTTTGGAGCGATACGATGTCAATAATGCTGTCGCCAACCGACCCATCCGCCAAAAGCTTACAGCTGCTCCCCATTAATGAAGCATCGTGTGCTGCATGAAACCGTACTTGGCTGCACGTTTTGCTTGAGTTCTGGAATAGGAAAATCTAGCCAGAAAAGAATATATTGGAGCTTTGGAAGTTGGAGTAAAGTAGTGACGTTATCCATTAGCTTCTTGTGCCACCCCTAAAAAGCTTTTGATTCGCGTGAAAAGCGAAAATAAATATTAATTCCAGCGACAGGACTCGAGCGCCCAACGAACCCCCCTAAGCAGCGGAGAATCTTATACCATTGCAACTGACATGGTTTTCGTTCTCGCCGTCGTCGTCGCCGGAATTGGAGCTTTTGGGATTGTTCGTGCATCCGACATGCTGCACTTGACTACTGGCCTGACACTCGTTAGCTGGATGGTAGTTGTTGTATGGTATGGCGCGTTGTGTGTGCACTTCAGATCACCTGTTTTCACTGTATATGTTTTGTTGGGATCCACCAGGCCCCGATGGCTGTTGCATACGTCTGACTGCACAGTAAAGCTTCCCCTGCAAAACATACAGCAGAATATGTTGGCATGACAGTAGTAGACAGCATTATACAGTCAGCTACGACACGTTCATTGTACAAAACGGACGACGGTTACACTGCCCCTTATACACTCTAGTTATTAAAACCGTACGTACGTAACGCAACAAACTGCCCGAAACGCGTGTTCAATTATACAATTATAATAAGCTCGATGGTATCTCGATGCACCCCGTTATTGAATGAAAATCAAAACGAATTCGCATAATTGTTGCATTCATCGAATCGAGCACTGCCGCGCTACCGTTTTACCTCTCGATATTAATCACGCGGGTTCAAATTTGGGAGAAAAAAAACCTTCGAAAAACACCACGATCGCCGCAAAATGAGTTCAGTGCGCGGATAGTCCAACAAATATCCTTCGATATAGCTCGCGATCAGCTCAAACATCAAATGAACTGTGACCGGTCGTTCAAATAACCCAAAATAGTGTACAGAAATCATCAACTGGAGCCTTAAACTGAGGAACGCATTTAGAATGGATTTTGCCTAAAACAATCTAACCTATTCTATCTCCTACACCGAAAATAATCATGGCTCGAAAAACTTGATAAAAGTGACATATTTTTCTAGTTTATAAAGCTGTTGTTAAAACGTGGAAAAGAAAATAGTTTTAAAAAAAATATATCTTTGTGATGTGCTTACTATAGTGAATGTTGTTGTCTATTCGAAATACAAAATCAAAATGAAAATTTTCCATCGGCATTGTCAATACACTCCCTGTTTGTGCATCATCTTGTTCGAAATTTAATTCAGATCGGAAAATACTTGCAATTCTTAAACCATGTTAAAGGAAAATAATCGCGCCGCTTAAATTTCCGTATCTCGAGATCATCATCCCGTTACAAAGCCGATCCGATCACGCATGATTACCAAAAGTAATACGAATAGTTACACAATTGTATTTATAAGGTAGTGTGTCTATTCAATGGAACCCAAAATATTCTTAGTGAATGTAAATTGTTGGTCCGTTTTTTTTTAATTTAATTTACGGTTCATTTGCGCTTCTCTGTGACGTATCTCGCTAGATAATTATAATTTTTTTTTCAAAAATTTTAATTTAATTAATTTCATGTTGTGTCAGTTTACTAGATATGAATGCAGTTAGTGCTAATTGTGAATTTTCAAAGAAAAAAATATTCATCCACCCCTTTCAAAATGATAAAATAAATATATTCGAACGAAATTCGTAAGCAATGTGGACTTAAAAATCAGATTTCGTAGATTCTGCGTTCGAAACTTAACTAAAACACATTTAAAATAAATACCATTTTGTCTTTGATCGTCATGAAAACTGTGTAGTTATATATAACTGTACGTTCAAGTTTCTTAGCTTTTTTTATTTAATTTCGTTCCCAAACGAAAATTTAAAAAAAAAATCAAAATGTTCTATAGATTTCTGAAAGCTTCAAACCGATCAATACTTAATTCGATATAATTTTTTAATAAAATCAGTTCATCGATATCTGCAACGTCGTCGTCGTCGTCGTCATCGACACCAACAAAGTTAACAGCGAAGCCAGGCAATTCGATACCTGTAATTACGACAATCGCGACTGCAACTCCTAATTCTACGTCAACAATATCAACAACAAAATCAACCGCCAACATTAAAGTGACAACGCAATCAAATATGCCTGGCCCACCGGTGTGGTCGGGTACGTAAATTATTATTAAAAATAATTGTATTTGTTTTTTTTGTATCTGTGTAGATAATATCTCAGTCTATGTATCACTCTCACTAATCTCACTAATAGTTTGTTTGTTTTTCCAAATTTCATAAAATCTCATTCATTTTTCATTCGAATCATCAATTTAATCGAAATTCATATTCATTAAAAAAAAATTTTTTTTAAATTGCCATTGATTCATCTGAATTTCTTCAAAATTTTTGTGGCCGACATGGTAACTACTGCCAATTAAAAAATAGCATAAAATCTTGTAGTGATAAAAATTTATGATTAAGTTTAATTTGGAATTCATAAAATATATACGTTAAATGTATCTGGAGATATTTTTAGTGATATTTACGTACCCTGGTTGCCAGTTAAACTACGTTTTCTTTGAATCGGAGTATTCATCTTCAAATTTTAAACTCTCATTATTGCATCCGAGACTTTAACTTGAATTATCTTTTAGTTTTTAAGCTCTTATTTTCACGATTTTTTGATGATTCTAAAAAAACACTGGTCATGCATAAAAGCAAATAATTTAAACAAATAAGGCATCAACTCTCCAAAACTCATATTTTGGTATCGATCAACAATATCTTTGATTATCTTGTAGGAAATGTTCATAGATTATATAGAGATCTGTATAAAAATAGTCTACGACATATGACACTGAATATTTTTCTCTAAGCAAACAAAACCCACACTGGGCGCTAAAATTAGTAAGCATTTTAAACTCTCTCATTATTCAGAAACACATTACAAAATAATTTACTTTCGTTCATTTTCATTATGTTATAGATATTTATCATCACTTTAAGGAAATAATGAAACTAAAATCTTATTTCTTCTACATTATTGTATGTTGCCTTGAAAGCCAGGACTTTAACTAAGTTTAAGTTACGAAAAAATATCTAAATTTGTTCAATATGTTTTGAAGCTTTGAATTATGAAAGAAATGGACGCCATTTAGTTTGATGTAATGATTTAGGTATAGTTTAGATTTTTGTCTCCAAAATCAGACTTATAACTTGACCTACTTCCGGATCTAGTTTAATTTCTCCTGACTTTATTTTGTTGTGTATTAAGATCGATAGCAATTGTCTATCTGGGTCTGGTAAAAAACAATAGCCATAGAAATTGGACTAAAGTATAAAACTATTTTCTGAGCAAATAATTTTTTTGCCCTAATGGCTATGCAGGCAGAAGTAGTGGTTTGGAGGATGTTTACTAATGCATTTCGCACAATTTGTGTTTTTCAGAATATTTATAATATTTAATATTCTTTATTTTTCGAATTATTTGCTGCCTTATCTGTTAGGAATAGGCTTAAAATCTGTTAAAAAATCGGTCCGGCAATATGTGAAATTTCCACAAAAATCGATGCATGGAAGCTGTTTACTGGGTGACAGGTTACTATTAGTTGATTGTAAGATTAAACTAGGTCCAGTGGCTGTCCACCGGAGTTTTGCCAAAGGATTCATATAGGCACATTAGAGGCACGTTGTGATACCACGGATCTAATCTCCCTTACATACTGTATATTGGGAACCATTTAGTTCTTTTGATTAACTTGACAATACCTCTTAGTTCGATATAGGATGAATCAGTCAAACCTGAAAGATTGGATGCCTCGAGACAGGGCAGTGTATTTTTCAAGAAAGCCGGATATGGTGCAAAGGAGATGGAGGACGGACTATTCTTTATCCTTTGAGCCACAGCTCCGGCAGAAATTGTTGCCCCCTACGCCCAATCAGCTGCCCTATGAAGCAGTGACCCGTGAGAATGGCCAACACTTAGCGGGGAGCACTACAGGTTGAACTTAATGGCCACCTAATGCGATGAGAATCCATGGAAGCCAACTACTGCCTTGCGATCGCACAGGATAATCGTCTAATGGCTAGTTTGATCACTGATATTGGTGTACTTATAGTGAAAGTGCCTCCGGTAGTACCTCTCCAGTAGTCACTCTCTGGTAGCCACTTCATCGGTGTCTCAGTTGCCCCGAATATATCTATGTCCAGTTGCCCCGGATATCTCTATGTCCATATATGCAAAACATTCAGCAAAAACACACAGCACATTGCACAGAAGTCAGTCGATAACTTGAAAAATAGCCACCACCTCCACTTGAAAGGCCGTCACCAATTTTATTGTTCAGTGTTGAGCCATAATACCGATAAATAAGCCCGTATTCGAGGGGGATACCATCATTTCATTCATTCCTACTAAGAATGCGAGTTGAAAACTCGAGATCCAGTAGAGTGTCCGGAGTTATGCAGTCTATATCCGATGGCATAGGAACTCCATTAGATAAGATTCTAGCATGTCCGAACTCAATTCTAGTCTATGTTGAGATACAGTGGTCACAAAAGCTGGATTAGCTTGCCAGATTAGTAACCAATGAAAAAGCACAGACAGAGACTTCTTGTCAACAAAACTGTAGCTAATCTTCGACTTTTTTTTATGAAGCTAAAAAATTTTGATTAAGTATCTTTTGATTGAAAAAAGTAATAAAGGTTCATTCTTCTTCACTCAAAGGGCTGCCAGAACCCCGGTCATGCTATCGTTGTTTTACCAAAAGATTTTCACATGATTAACAATTTCCAATTCAGCAACTGTTTGAATTTCTAAAGTATTGAAATTTCTCGAAGTCTCAAAGTCTTTCACCAAAAACGTCACCACTTGTGCACATCAAATTGTTCTATGCTTTGTATCTGGCGTGATGATTTGCATTATTGAAATTTGTAAGATTTAATCAGAGCCCCAAGGTCGAGATACCAGTATTGAGCAACTTAAATCGAAAACAATGTCCTGATGACAATAAATCTGCGGAAGTACTCGCAAAAGTGTTATGTAACACATTCATAGCATGACGAGATGATGCATCTATCTCTGGAATATTAAGTGCTAGAATTGGTGACAGCTTAACCCACGTATGCTTTACTGCTGAGAATGTCAAAAAGATTATTCTCAATTTCAAAAGTAGTTCTTCTCCTGAATTAGTCAGAATAAGTCCTTTTTTAGATGTCATATGTTGATATTTTTAATTCTCCTTTATGTGATATAATAAATGCTTCATTTAGCAAATCAGTAATTTCTTCCTCCTGGAAAATAGCATCAACAACTTCTGTATCGAAAAAAACTTACAAGTTTAATCAAAGACCTATAAATCTTTTATAAATTCTTCGAAGATTTTTTTTGGTCGATATTAGTAGACGCTATTAACAATTGTCTGTCTTTGCATAACGGTATTTCTCTGAAATAATATGGTTTTTTGAGAAGATAATCTATCTTGAAAAACCTTGTTTAGTTGTATTAATGCGTGGTTCTCTTCCATTGACAATTAGCTTATGGTCCTATTTACCTTGATTTTTCTAGGGCGTTTTATGAAGTATCTTTTGGAAGAAGATTAGTCTTGGAGAAGACCTGCTCTCTGTGCTGACAAACTATCTCAGCGGTAGAACATGTAAAGTGACAGTTGGTTCAGTGTTCTCTCAAAACTATTGGATAAGCAGTGGACTTCCTCAACGCTCGGTTATCGATCCAATTTTGTTCAATATATTCACCAAATATAATCACCCTCACACACATTTAGGAAAATCGTTTTATGCAGCTGAGACTAAAATCGACGCCAATTCGCTTGTCGACCATTCAAGACAGCTATCTGATTTAAATTCAAAATACAACTGGTATAACAAAACTTTGATGTATAGTTTTTTTTTATGTAAAAAAAAAAAAGTATGAAATGCTCTCCGAGAGACCCGAAACAAAAATATTGAACAGGACAGGTGGCTGCCTTAAGGTACTCCAGAAGGGACAGTATTTTTTTTTCATGCTATCGTTGTTTTACCAAAAGATTTTCTCATGAATTTAACATTTTGCGTTCAACCAAATCAACCAGTTTAGAAGCCTTCCTGAAATGTCAAATTTTGAAGCTTATGTTTCATGACGCGGTCAAGTCAGTGTATATAGTGTCGATTTGACGCCCTTTTTCTATATTGCAAAGCATTCGAGACTATTCTCTTAAGGTTGGAAGTAGTAGACCAGCCTTTAGTAGCCAATAGTAGACTATCCTAAGGTTGGAAGTAGTAGATCGTTTAACTCTTTCCGGGGCAGTGGTATACTTTTTATACCACCCTTTCAATTTTTTTTCCTGGGTAATAGGGGCACTGGTATACTTTTAATGCCATGTTGTTCTATGCTATAGGCCTTTATCAGTGCAATGCATTTTGTTTTTTTTTTGTTTGAATTCGACTTTCAGGTTTCGTGGAACTGTTATATCGGAGAGGCGGTTACTTGTTGCGAGCGTTTGTTTGATTCGTTTGTTCTAGTGAGGTTTGTAGTCGCAATAGCGTGCAAAGTGAAAGAATCTGTGTTCAATAAGGTGAAAATTTATTTACTATCGTTATTTTCAGTAACAGGTGCAGTACAAGGTTGGTATTAGCATTACAAGGACGCGGTATAAAATGTATACCAGTGCCCATTACAATGGAAATTATGTGAGGAAATATATTTCAGGAAAAAGGGAAAATGAACCGAAAAAATCTCACTGATGACGAAATACTTCAATTTTTGTTAGAAGA
This sequence comes from Nemotelus nigrinus, assembly GCA_947369275.1. Lineage (NCBI taxonomy): Eukaryota > Metazoa > Arthropoda > Insecta > Diptera > Stratiomyidae > Nemotelus > Nemotelus nigrinus. Next base: position 142,768,363 of record OX376373.1, read on the forward strand.
TGATGAGCTTTATGTTGATATACCTTCTGATGGTGAATCTCTTGATATCGACAATTACGAAAGTGACTCGGAAGAAGGCGGTTTGCCTCAGTCCAAGCATACGGAAGACAGAACGCAGTTATATGTGAGTTATTTTCAGTACAAAATAATAATACAGATAAATTTCAACCTTTGTCATATTTTTGTGACCAGGCTTCCAGAAACAACTTTGATGAGAGCGATGAAATACCCTTGTCAAATCTACGTGAACAATTGCGGTCAGTGCGACTTCAATGTACTCCCTTGATCTGGACCAAAAATGTTTCCGTCGATCCGCCGATTGAATTCCCTTGCATCAACCATGGGCCAACTGCCATTATCAAGAACCTAGAAACCAAGGATGCAAAAAGCATTTTCAATGAACTGCTCACTGACGAAATTGTTGAACATATAGTATTCCAGACGAATTTGTATGCTCAACAATCGGAAAAGCAATACATTCCAAAAACTTCCGAGGAAATTCGTGTATTCATCGGAATGAATTTCTTGATGGGAATAAAGCATCAGGCTAGTTACCGAGATTATTGGTCCACGCGTCGAGAATTGCACGATCAATTCATTGCGAACTTGATGCCAGTGAAAAGATTCAGTTGGTTACTCAACAATATTCATTTGAATGATGCGTCCCTTATGCCTCGGAGAGGAGCCCCGAATTACAACAAATTATACAAAGTGCAACCATTTTTGGATATGTTGCTGGAAAGGTTCCAAAAATGCTTCGAACTTGGGGAATATGTCGCTATAGACGAATCGATGATAAAATTTAAGGGTAGAACCACCTTGAAACAATATATGCCCAAAAAGCCAATAAAACGGGGTTACAAGGTGTGGATGCTTTGCGATAAGAGTGGTTATACTTATAATTTCGAATTATATACCGGAAAGAAAGATGAAGCAACTACAAAAAATTTGGGCGAAAAAGTTGTTTTGCATTTGTCTTCCACTATCGCCAACCGAAATCACAAGTTGTATTTCGACAATTTTTTCAATTCTCACGATTTGCTTGTGGAACTAAAAAAAAGGGGCATTTATGCTTGTGGAACAGTGCAAGCAAAGAGGAAGCATTTACCAAATGATTTAGTACCCGACAAACACTTACGCAGAGGTGATTTTGACTGGAAAATGAGCAGTACAGGGCTATTATTTTTGAAATGGATGGACAAAAAACCGGTTTACGTCTTATCAAACTTCCATAATCCTCACGATGTTTCCGAGGTTCAAAGACGAGGATTTGACGGTAGCCTTCAGACAGTTAATTGTCCTGGTATCATTTATGACTATAACATACACATGAGCAATGTGGATAAATTTGATCAGATGAAAAAGTACTATGAACTGGACCGTAAAAGTCGAAAATGGTGGCCCCGAATTTTATATCACTTCCTTGATGTGACTCTGGTAAACGCTTACAAAATTGCGAAGTTCGAAAGCAACGAAGGAACTCTTAAGGACTTCAAGTTAGAAATTATATCTAACTTGACCAGCATTTCTCTACCAACACGAAAGAGAGGGCCAAAAACCACATCAACACCAGTTGAGAAACGAAAAAATAAGCCGTTCCGAGAGGTATCGTTCCGTAAAACTGGCCAGCATTTACCAGAAAGGACATCATCACGCCGATGCGCTCTGTGCAGTGTTTCGAATCATCAGCGTAGAACGAAGTGGAAGTGTTTCTTGTGCAATATTCCACTCTGTATGAGTGGCAATAAAACATGTTTTCAAAGGTACCACTCTCAGTAAAATGGGCAGTGGTATAAAATATATACCACGTCCTTGCAGAGAATCCTTCAATGACAAAAAAAAAATGTTGGTTTTTTTTTATTTAGCTTGAAGTTATATATGTGAAAATAAACACAGTTTTTCAATAATCCAGCTGTTTATATTTTGCCCCGGAAAGGGTTAAAAGAGAACCAATAACAATTGCGAATTTGTCAAAAAAAAAAAACAATTTTTTTTGAAACAGCTTAGGTATAGCTGACAAAATGGCAATGCCTCTACTATTTTCAACAGAGCTTTTATCACCATTTTTCAGAATTGGATCAGAGTTTCCCAGAACCAGAATAAACTCACCTAATGTAAAAATATTCAAAAACAAATTAGATAACACTTTTTATAAAATAGCTCTTTTACACCTCAAGGTAAAAATAGGTTTGACCGAACTAAGTCCTGAAGTTTTCATTTTCGATAATAATTATAATAATAATAATCGCTCAGAAATTGTCATAATTTCTACTATAATCGATATATTTAAATCATTGTAAACGATATATTTAAACAATAATACAAAGAACATAATATTGAAATCATATGTGTTGAAAAATACGTGAATGTCCTTCAGATAAACTTGCGAAAAAATGGCGCCCAATGTGGGCATACTTTAAAACAAAAATATTCAGTATTCTCATGTAAATCAGACAATTACAAACTTTCGAATCATTTATTTTTTTGACAAATATTATTAGTGTATCTATTTTGCCCATGTTTGCAGATTATGAAAAACTACAGCGGTTGAGTTTTAATACTAAAAAGGTATTAGAAGAGAGTTCTTGGCATTTTTCGTTCGGGATGCTTTTTCTTTGCTTATCTTTAAGTTTTCATATGAACCAGCAAATCAATTTACTGACAGCACTTGGTAAATTAATTGCTATATAATGATTTTGTATAGAAAATTATTCGACTTATTCTTTATGTATATCCCTACTGTCATAGCTATACAATAGTATGACAGATTGTTTTAAAATGAATCACATTTCCTTTGCCATATCGTTCAGCAATGTGATCGACAATCAAGCTGTCATCCTTCTTATTTCCTACTTCTTCTCTCCCAACCATAGATACGTAAACGCGGAACTCATGACTGCAGTAACTGATTAACAGGTCAATAACATATTAAAAACTCAGCATATCTGATTGAACATCACATGTTTCCCGTTTTACGTAACCGATATCTATTACACCGTACATATTTCTCACTATCATATCCACATCATTATCGTTTTCATCGAAATTCTTTTCTGTTTGCTGCGGCAATCAACCAACCAACAATTTTGCAACGGCAAAGCTATCGCCGAAGAACGCGAAAAAAATACTCAGAGACACCATGGTACCATGATGGCCTAGCTGGCATGCGTTCAAAATCGAAAGTATTCCACACTTATCGTATAGTACAACCGAAACCGTTAGCAAAACCATCATCAAGTCGTCTGTCTTCAGTTGTTGTCTCAGAGAGTCAGGTCAGGCTGGATCTTTGATCTGATGACCAGGTAGTATAAGGAATAGGAAGAAATGTAACTCGTAAGTAACATGATCGCGAAACGCGAAGACAACGAAGACATGATGCAAAAAGTTGAAGAACTTTCCCCTTCTTGTAACCCAGACAACTACAGCCAACGTTGAGTTTGGCACGATCACTTAACAGCTACAAAGCAGGAAAAGATCGAAGAAAGAAAAGAGTCGTCGAGCTCAATAACTAGCCGTAGGCACTGCTTTAAAGCCAAACAAGATCAGGAAGTTGAAACAGAAAAGGCAGGAGAAGAAAAAGAAAAGAAAATCGCTAGATTTTTTTTCATCTGAGAGTAGTTTGGAGATCGATCGATCGATCGTGCTTTCTCACGCCACAAGCAGTATGACTGTGATCATGCTAATGAAGTTTTCGGTCAAGTTAGAGCTATTAAGACAAGATCTATAGAAGAAGCTTTGCATGTATAGATGTGAGGAATTATTGGTGATCGTAAAGTTTTCAAAGTATGAGTTTGAGGGGGAGCACACACGACCACTTTGAACGGCTACTACAAGCTTTTTCGTAAATAAGATAGTACGCATAGCGGTATAGTTTGTAGGTGGCTCGATGACGTTATGATGGTGATCTTGGGCTTGAATCATTTCGTTGGGACTACGAGAAAGATGATCGTAAATTTTTTTGAAACGATTTATGGATCGCGTAAATTTTTTTGAAAAGATTTATGGATCGCGTGAGGATCAGATTTTAGTTTGGAATATTTTTTTGGATTATTTGAAATCTTTTCAAATTCAAGTGTCATCTGAAAACGTATAAAGTGTTAGAATCACTACTCGTAATGCTGTTTACAACCAAAATTAAGTATCTTTATGTTCGGATGACACGATCGATCACCACACCTATCTACGAAACGAAGCACAGAGTTCATTGATCTCAGTCGGTCGATTATGCTAACTAATGTCAAAGAGTTGTTTGCAAAAACTATAAATTCACACCTTTCCCAAATAAAACTTTCATTTTACATAGTATGTGTGTACATTGTAGCTGAGATAAAAGTGAAAACTGCTCTTCGTCGAAAAGCTTTTTGGTGGGGGCAGACTAGATGGCTGTGTTTGCCAAGTCGGAAACACTTTTATTTTCTAATGTTTGAAATGTTCAAGCGAACCATAGATTGGTGAGGTGGGGGCAGGGAGGATTGATCGTTAGCTGACTAGTCTAAGCTTTGGCTAGACCGTGGTGGCCGTTTGGTGTTGTTTGGGGGCTCGGAGTGTATGTATACAATGCGAGACTCGCTCCAATGGTTCGGTTACGATGGAAGAGGAAGCAGAATTAGATTCTTGTGCTGTTCGCGAAGCTCGGGTACCATGGCAATGTACATTTGCTGCAGAAGAAAATAGCTGGTCTCATGATGGATGTACATAGGCCAAGTTGAAAATAGTATATACTTTCAGTTGAAGCTTTCTCCTCTATGAACCGTCAATGGGGCACCAGCTATAGGCCTAGCTAGGAAGTCTGCTGCAATCACCAAGCAAGTTTGTTCACTAGCTGCAGCTCGGCAAACTTTTCATAGTTTAATTATTTCTCTACCAAGAGACGAAAATTGACATACCTCAACCAGAGAGACAAAAAGAGAGTGAGTTCGGTTAATTCTAATAGCGCTGACTGCCTGCTTGCTGGGGCCACCATATCGATGTTCACATATGCAGTCCGCACGCTACGAGTCGGATTCGGATTCAGTTCGACATTGGTTAGCTTAGGACCGTGCGATCAGTCTTGATCGCTTTTGAATACTATTAGTTCGTATCTTTTGCGTTGCGCGTATTTTTTCGAGCCTAAGTTTTACAATCGAACGATGACTCGTGTACGGTTCAGTCCGAAGTAATTCGTTGATGTCGCGGAAGATTGTAGTTTGTACGAAGTTATCCTTACGTCCTTTGGAGCTACCTGGTGATTTTTTGTGAGTTAAGAAATTTATCTGAAATATTATTCAGAATAAATTTATAAAACAACCCATCCAGTCAACACGGTTAATTTGTCAAAATTCTTGGAAATAAACTGTGAATTTGTGCCAAATATTGAGAAGGTTTTCTTCAACCGATCTCGATTGTGTGAATTTTGAAGAAAAATCCTAACCATAAAAAAAGTGAAAACCAGAGTTCAGAAAAAACTTTTATGTGAAATGAATCGATCGATTCCTGTGTGGTGACAATTTTATTAAGTCCAGGCTTTTGAATTCGTCTCGAAAACAATGGATGCTCAGGATACAACAGATCTTCAATGTCTTGCAATTGGAATTATTTGGATAAATTTCAGCTCGAAAAACAAAAACTGTTTGAAAACTCGAATAAAATGATTTTTCAGCATTTTTTACCCGAAAAAACATTGATACAGTGAAGTCTTCGTGCTTTTGCTGCTGCATACAAATGTGATATTATGAAATTTGCGCAAATACTCGAAGCTCAACGGCGCTTATAAACACGGAAGAAAATATTCGTAGTATATTTATTCTACAACAAATATATAAGAACTCGCTATTATAATAACGACAACAATCAGTTCAAGCGTCTCGCGTCTTAGGCCCCAAAACGAAAACAATAATGCAAAAAGCATACTTAAAAAAAAACGAATAATGTGAAGTAGCGATTTCCGAAGCCGCCGAGTGTGTGACCTAGGCTCGAAAATAAAGTGCTTGCAGTGTCCGCACATGTGTAATATTCAAGAGTGTTAAGTAACAAAACGATAAAATAAGTGCTGTGAATCAGTGAGTCCAGTGCGCTGTGCCATTGCGCCTTGCATAAATATACATCATATCGACACCAAACAACCAACTGAAGCTAGCTAGCCTGCTAGCTACCCAGTCAGCACACTGGCGAAACAATCAGAATCACATATATATATGTATAATGAAAACGCATATTAAAAACTTCCGCATTTATTTTTCGTGTTTCATTAATGAATGCCACCATTCGACGGATTCTATCACTGCTACCTCTGCTAACATGCTTGTACTACTGAACCAAGCGTGGAATTTTTCGAAACTAGCTAATGCAAGCTGCCGTTGTTCGTAAACATTGGTGTAAAATTGGCAAAAAAGTTCCTAGAGTGCACTAAAAATTATTCGTGGTACGAACGGCTGTGACTGTACGATTGTGGTTACACGCTCGGAAATAATTGTTGTTTTTCCTCGTTGTCATCAACTGCGTCGCGGTGTGTTCACGATCAAGGACATTGCTGTCTATTTCTGTTTACGTGCGAAAATAACCGAACACGAGTTTTACGAAGAGTAGAGATCACTCGGACACGAAAACCAATTGATCTTGTCATAGCACACGTGAACATTGGTGAAAAATTCAGAACTGCTTCACCAACATGACATCTTCGTTATACGTATAGTTAGTCTCAGTGGTGATCAGTTTCGGCTTGTGGAGTCCATGTTTCAAATGAATCTGTATCAAGTGCTGTTAAACTCTCTTTACAATGGATTGCTCACTACACCGACGAACTCATCGAGCATAGACATTCCTCCACTGAACAACAATCGAAGACAACAACAGCCTTTCCAGTCATCGACACCAACAGTATCATCCGTTTCTTCTTTTCTCCACCAACAACAACAACAACAACAACGATGTAAACCGAAAATTTTAAATGAAAATTCGCGTGTGCTCCCCATATGCCGTTAGTATTTTATGAAAGCTAATCGTTGTACATAATAGTCACTCAAATCACAGCAAATTCATTAACAATCGATTTAAATAGTTTTTTACTACATCCACCACCAGCCCCTCTCGACAAAGATTAAATCAGTAAACAAATTTCAAAAGTAATTTACTCAGAAAATAACTATTTCAGACCAAGCCGAAAATTTCATTAAAAATGTAGTAAAAATTATTCATGTTGTGTAGTGTTCAATTGTGGATAACGACACCTACAAATAAAACCTGTCCCCGCTATGATAGGTGAACTCAGAAACAAACGAAAAATTTAATGAGAGAAAAACAGCTTTAGGTCATTTCAATGGATACTTTTACATGCAAGTTTCATCTCTATACTATGTTCTTATTGCTAAAAAAGTTTTTTTAAAAAATCTGATCGAAAAGAAAATAGGTCTTGTACTACTGCACAAAATTTTTAACGAATCCTAATTGGCTGTGGGACAATTTAACGAGAAAAGGGGAAAAAGGGGAAAGAACCTAAGACATTTAATTGAGTGACAAGATTTGTGGACACAAATGTTTGAAATGACTTCGATAGGTAAATGATTGAAACGAAATTTCAAAATTTTTCAATTAAATTTTTTAAATGATCTAAATTTTTATTTTTCAATATTTTGATGTTTTTAGTTCATTTTCGTTTAATTGTAGCAATTGGCTTATGAATTTGGCTTGCCTGGTTTTTTTTTCTTTCTTTTTTTTTGGTTTGAACTGATAGTAAGTTGTTGGGTGAATATTTGGGATTGGTAAATATTTTTTTTTATGTATTTTATCTTGGAAATTGTATTATATTTGTTATATCATTCAAACAAACATTATTCAAACTAGAACTTCAGATAGTAGAATGTGACAAAACGAACTGAAACTTAAAAATCAACAATTCTATACTTTCGAGGACTTATGAACACAACTCAAATATATAGCTCCTTTTGTCAAACTTACTGTTATTAAATTAAATTTTAATCAATTTGACGTTTATTTTACATAAATTTTTAATGAAATTTGAAACGATTTTGTCAATTTAGTTGTGGAAAAATTCTGATGATGTAAGCCTTATTTCGGAATTTTTACCACGTTGGGCGCATTTTTTTCATACAAAATATTCTAATGAAAATATCTTGTCAGCGTTGGGTAAAAAGCTCTTACCTATTTGCTCCTTTCATATATGAGAAAATAACTATTATTTTCCATTAAATATTAAAAAAAAACGGTCTACCTTTAACCAAGATAATATGGATAGAAAATCTTTATTAGGACTACTGCTGGCAAAATTTTTAAAATTTCATCAATAATTGTCATCGCTCACTAGCTTTTATCAGATCAAACTTGTATGGTAACATCTTTTAGTACAAAAATGTCCACTGTACCTATATGGTTATTCACAAAATGACTTAATTGCATTCAATCAATTCTGAGAATTTTGTTTTCATCCGATAGCTCCATCGAGAGTTTTATGAATATAAAGCTTTGAATGTTTGCCAAAAGCAGGCTTTGTTTTTTTTTTTAATTTTTTTCTTATTTTCCTTAAACGATTCAATCATCCAAGATTGCATGGAGCGGGTCTAGATGGCCCGTAGTATTGCGACCTCTTGGGTCTCGTGTGCCTGTTCAGCGCTTAGTCCTAGAGGATATCCAGACATCATATGAACTTGGATATGTTTCCGGGTGGGTCTTTTTTAATGTCCCAGTTTGAAGAAGAGCAGAGCCTCGCTAGTACTGGACATTGTGTGAGAAGACGCTCTCCATTCTCTCACACTTCTCCACAATATCTACAACAGTTGTCTTGCTCCTCGCTTATCTTGTCGATGTACTTTTCGCAAGGAAGATCACCTGTTAAAGCTTTCCATTGGACCTTTTGTCCATTGGACTGCTACTTTTTTCTCTTTTTTTGTCGAAGCTGAGGTAATCTTTTAAGTGTTTCAAACCTTTCAGATTAAACCAGTAGTTTTGGATCTTTTTCTAAGTCCATCTGTAGCGATTTAAAAGAGGGTAGGTTTGCTTGCAGGCGCCTCGACTGAAGCGAAGTCCAGACGATGATAGCGAACCATCAAAAGGCAACTCTAAGCAACGCTAAGATGATGGCGAACCATCAAAAGGCAACTCAACCAAAAAAAAAGTGCACCGGGAGCAGGGTACCCTGGAAATGGCCGTGAAGACCCCTTGTCCGTATCAGCGGAGCACCCGTTAGTCCAACTTCGATGGATGCTTTCATGCCGCTTTGATAGCTCGACGCGTCTGGGATGGGTCTTAAAAAATGGTGTAGACTCGCTCCAAGAAAAGGTGGGACACTAAGTATATTTCATCCGTAATAAAAATATACTAACCGCAATTCACAAATGGTGAAGGAGCTTTTATCCGTAAAGGACCAGAAGCAGCTCTAAGGCATGAGTTGGAAGCCAGACCCAGCGGAGACGTGCCAAAGCACGTTACTAGCATTTGAATGAAAGGGGAATGAAAATAAAGAAGAAAACACCTAAACGACGAAAAACTCCCTCTATTTAGCAGATCTGAGGAGAGGCTGACAGCCTCAGATCCCTGTTGTGGTGTGAAACCATGACCCCAGATGTTGCGGGATCACTCCTCTGACTTCGGCCGAAAAACAAAACTAAAAGAAAAATAAGTGGCCGAAGTCGCTCCCTTTTCTTTCCCCTGACATATCCCGTTCGAACTCTACACGCAGCTACTTGTTCATCAGTTTCTTTTCACTTTACCGTCTTCTTTGTTAGGCACTACCACATATGCCACCTCTCAATGTCAGTCTCCATATCTTTACAAACACATGTTATATTCAAATGGTTTTATTACGCCAAAAATGAACCGAAAACCACCTCTTTACACATTCAATTGGAAAAACTGTTCGCAGAAGAAAACTAAAATGGTCGCAAAATCAGCTTAGTGACAGGTGAATCGCAACACACTCTGAGAAATCTCTAAACTTTCTGATCATAGCTTCAATTTTCCAGTATGATCGATCGTCACTCCCAGTTTTTTCCATCTTGGGACTCCTCGTCGACCAGCGTCAGTCACGTTTTTCAGCCGACTCTCTCGCTCAGTTGCACTTGAAACGAGAACGGTATTTTGTTTTTCGTTTCTAAGTGCACACTTTGGCCTTGAAAATTGTTGGTCTCAGCGACAGTTAGATCGCATTTTTAAAACCAATATATAACTGATACAGAAATTCCAATGGGAAATTTCCTGATGCTAAAATTTGACATGCTGCAGATTTGCAATTGGAGTTTGCCTGATGCTACACATCCTTTAATTTCCCTGCGCTTAAAAGCCTTCATAACGTTCCAGCATGGGCCGGAACGAATGTAAAGCAATTTAACCTCTTCTTTGGCCTTGGTATCAACTTCCCTGTTTTGTTGGTGCCCCTCATGGCCAAGGACCCATATTAGCTCAAGTGTCCTTATTTAATTTAAGGTTTCTCTCGCCTCCAAGAGTATAGTAGGTTTATTTGATTACTATTGATAGCCTTGAGAACCGATTGGTCATCCCGATAGAATCTTACCTCTAACCTTTTCAGTGTTCCTCATCGTAATTATCTACCTGTCCTTAGCTATACATAGTGGTGAGGAGGAAGTGCATTTTATACCCGGGTTCTATAACCTCTACTTCCATTTCACACAATCCATCTTGAAGCCGTGCGTAAACCACATTTGCTTGCCTTTCTTGGAAGAAATTGGGCCATTCTTCCATTTTTTCGTTAATGGTATTGTGACCTTGAATGTTTTTTGAAGGTTGTCCTTGTTTGCTGAAGCTCAACATTTATATTATGGACCTAATGTCCACCGGGATACTAAAATGACCTTTCAACTCTGGTGATTTTTCGACCTGTTTTACGTATATTGCTTGTTTTGACAGTCCTTCTTGAGTTTTTAGGCAATTTTTTGAGACTTATTAGGGTTGTTAGGAACAATTTTTTTGTATGGTCTTGTTCAGCTTGACTTCTGATTTATATAGGATGATAGGTCTCACCATTTGTTTGTATGGTGAGGGTGTTTGCCTTGGAGGAACTCCCGAATTGCGTTCAAGCATTTAATTTGTCGCCCCAAGTGCCGTTACAGCATTCAGTGACGTTTTGTTTAGATGACTTTCCCAGGTGAGTTTTCAATCTAAGTGGATTCCTAGATATTTCACCTTTTCCTGTACACATACATTTATAACCTTAATTTTTAGGGTTCCTATCGCGATTTTTCATTCCTAGTAATTGAAACCATGTTGCTACTTTTAAGATTTATGGATAGTTCTGGTACTATTGTGCTGTTTCATTTAAGGCCATCCTGGATTTCAATGTATCTGAGTGTGAGCCTCTCATTATTACCGTGATGTCATTTGCGTGTCCGAGACCGACTGCTCAGGGTCCCAGGAAGTGACCATAGCAGAGAGACAATACCTTTTCCTGTTGACATCCCTTCCCACTGTTTGTCTTCAGCTGTGCTTCACTCAGCCCCGCGAATACACCCCGGCACATCAGAACTGCACTACCTCTAGAGGTCCTTCTCTCCTCTGAGGTTCATGGCACAACGAGTCGCGTCTTGCCTTGTCCTTATCATTCAATGCTTTTTCTATTATTTATATGAAGTTATGTGTGGCTGATAAAGTGACTTACTCTTTTGGTAGGCAAACTAGAATTTGTATAGTGGCATCTTCAATAAGACGATCACCACTTCATATCAATAGGTCGATCAGTTTCTTCATGATCTTCGATGTAGGATATGCAACTAATTGCCCTGTAGGGTTTTGGAAGGTCAGCCGGTTTGTTGTCACCATTGGGGATGAACATCATCCGTGCCAGCTCCAAGCCTGCCCTAAAATGTGTACCAGGATTGTTTTCAGCTTACATGTGGCTCTTTGTAGCAGAGCCGAGATAATCCTATCCGGTTAGAGCTGAGATAATCCTAACTGATTTAAAGGGTTTGAAGAAGTTTATTGCCCATTAAAACTTTTTATATGAGATGACTTCTTTAATTAGTGGTGACTGGAATGTTTGCTCAGGACGTTTATCATCTTCCTCAACCATGCTATGATTAATAATTGTGCATGCTGGAAAGTGTGGTTTTAGAAACACTGCCGGTGTATCTCCGAAGGGTTCTGGCAATTGGACAAAGCTTTCTGTAGCCTTGCGGTCTGTGGAATGCTGCTGAGACTCTCACATAAGGTACTCTTAGCCTTTCGTTTGAATTTCGTTTGCTCGTTATTGTATTGTAAGAGATTCTGTCTATAGGCCTCCCAGTTCATTGGATTTTCGACCCTTTCGGACTCTGTTCTGGCGGCTATTCTGAACTTTTCTAGCTCCCACCTCAAACATGGTACTCTCGTTTTGGGGCCACTTTTTTCTGGGCAGATGTCATGGTAGAATTCGAGTTGGTGACCAGGTCCACTAATTACATCTTCGTTAACTCGGATGCAGGCCATGAAGTCTCGCTGTAAAGCCACTGTCTTCTCAATTCATGCACTTTGGTTGCAAAGGATATTTAACATACATTGGCAGCAGTTCGCAGAACGAAAGTGATTAAATTGCCCAGTCACTACGACTTACTTTTAGATTTATTCAGATAGAAAAGTTTTGAGGGTTGTCGACGCAAAATTATGGAAATTCAAACATTTGTTGTTGATTTTTTAGAGGTTGTTGATACACGAAAATTAAATTGTATTACCTCTTAGAAATAAAAAAATGACATAAGCGCCCGGCAGTCTTCTTTGCAGCAACTCTATACATAAAGAATTATAGGGGTAAAAAGAACTTTAGAGTTACCGCCTGAAAAAACTAATTTTTTTTCGAAATTGAAAAAGTAGTATTAGGTTGCCAGCAATGGTAATTTTTGTAATTCAAACTTTTCTTATACTAAGGGTTATCAACTATGTGAATTTCGTTTTCGTGAAACGGATGACTGCATCCGAAATTATAGGGCATAAAACAATTATTTTTTGAACGATTTTCAAGATATCCCCACTACCATCGAGTTGCCAGCACATTCAACAACTTGTATAAAGTCTTGTCCTATTCAAAACCAATGCATTCTGTGGATTTCATATTGATCCGATGATCTAGTCGTGAGTTCTACTCAACAGGAGCTTAGAGTTTTTTTTTAAACAATAGGTAATTTGGTGTAGGACGCGGAAATTCAAAAATTTTAAATTGACGACTTGAACATATAATTTGAGGTTGATTTGAATTTTGAAAAAAAAAAAAACATGACTAAGACCAAATTTGAGCCCAAACACCACATCTGTTAAAAATACTTGGATAAAAAAACTCAATGGATTTACATATTAAAATTGGAACAATTTTTAGCAATTTTTACCAGCTTGCGTCTCAAACCTCGTGCTGACTTCGAAAATCGTGAATAAAATGTTGGCAATTTGTCATAATCTTATCGAAACTAATTAAAAACCGGACAGCAAACGATTGTAATGTCTGTACGCACAGTGAATGACCTACATAGATTTTGGCATCTAATAAAAGCTCAACATTAGTAAGCGCTGTACACCGGGGAACATTTTTCGTCGTACACACACACACACACATCAACACACAAACACCAAGTACAAAAAAAAAATCGAGCATGAATTGTTACACTTATCTTTAGCGCCTAAACACTTGAAGATGTGTAGAGTGTTTTAAGCGTTAATGCGTGCTTGTAAATAGGAACAGACATGATGAGTCCATTGCGCTAGAAATCAATTGTTTGAAGTAGATACTTTAATTCTGAAGTGATTTTTGCTGACCGAGCTGAATACATGCTATAATCGATGGCTTTTGGAGGTTTCATCTGAACTAAAGGTTTTTGATAAAATAGATATTTTTCCTTTAGAAAGTAGAAATATTTCCATTTCTTGACGGATGTTGATGTTTTGTGGATAATCTACCCAGTCCTTTAGTGTCTATCGAGGTAGAGGGCAAATTGATTGAAATTTTTGGTTCAGAAGGAACAGTTGTCGAGACTTTAAGGAGGGAATTGATGGATGATTGGGAAACGCTCACTATACTAGCAATGTGAAAATTAAATAACAGTGAGTGTATAAATCTACACTGGACGCACTCTACAGCATCATTTAAATAATTAAGATGGGGTAACCAGACTTGACGATAATATTCAATGATACTATGGACAAGAGAAAAGAAAATATGAAGAGAAATGATATTGTTAGTCAAATGAGTGGAAGACCTGAGGACGAACCCGAAAAAACGAGAAGCCTTGGCATTTATTTGCGTACTGTATTTATCCAATTTAAGTTTAATATGACAAATCACACCAAGGACAACCGAAAGACACGGTCCGGATAAGGAATAGGAAAACAAAACACAAAATATTTTACAAGTAAAAAAAAAACGAATGACACTTTGATATATTCAATGGTAGAAAGTTCATTGAGCATCAACCAACCACTCAGATCACATACATCATTTTGTAATCGATGGCAATCAATAAGCGATTCAATTGCTCTGAACATGTTACAGTTATCAGCAAATAAAAGGTAAGAAGAATGAACGACCATTGCTGAATAACAGGAATAATAAAGGTCCTAGTATCGAGCCTTGAGGTACTCCAGAAAAATGGCAGAATGAGGTAGAGTTGCAAGAATTTATTTATAATATAATTAATTAGTCATTTAAGATACTAGGATATTAGGCCGATAGACTTGAGAGGGTAGGATAACAGAGCCTTGGTAACTCTGTTTTTAAAGAATGCCTTGGATATCGTGGGGGGGAAAGTGTTAGCTCATGCTGTTGAGTATTTTGCAGCATCTATTTATTCAAAGAAACATAGGATGAGAACCAGGACAAGAACAGGTCAGATATCCCATAACCTTTACAAGAAGAAGTTCTTTCCTAACTATAATTTAAGGTTGAAGCTATTCAATTTTGACCAACAGTAGATCTAAAATGAATAAAAAAAAGTTTTAATTATGCAAGTCAATTACTTCCATGCATCATTTTATATAATTTATATAACGTGTTGACAAATCGCCACCACCAGTACATCACGGTAGCAATCATTTATTAAAGATATGCATGCACAGAATGTGGCCGGCCTCCACCTTCTGTAAAGATAAATCGTGAGACTTGATTATATTCCTACAACCTGACAAAAAAAAGACATAAACAAAGCAGTAAAAAGAAATCAACGACCCAGCAAAAAAAAACAACAAACTATGGGGCTTCTGTGGGCGATCAGCCAGTGACACTTTTCTAATAGCTCTAAAGCATATCTGAGCAAGCACATCTATACACAATAGTGCTCGTACTCGTGCTCGTACTAGAACTAGGCGAAAAGTGCAAAAACCTTGGGAAGTATAGTTCTAGATACGGAATGGCGGTCGACAGAAGCACGACCGACACGACGACGACGAGTACTTGGACATGTGAATGGGGCAGTTGAATGTGCGAAAGATGAAACGAGGAGTGAGAACGCGCGCTAAAAAAAGCTTTAAATAAACTCAGCTCGAGTTGAGAATGATGTGCGAAAATATCTACTGTAGTATACACACAAATCCTTCTATACCAGCGCACACCACAACGCAGTCAATGTGCTTGGACTGAACGAGGCAGAGTGAGCACTGAGACGCGGAAAACATTGCTAGAATCAGCAGAACTGACCTACTCCAATGCTTAACCTATTTTCAAGTCACGTCTGCCGAAGAGGAGGCCGATAGAACACACACGATGGTAGAAGAGTGTTGGAGGAGGCGAGTGATGGTGCAATCATTAGACGATAGTGGGTGGTGGCACGATGCTACTTGTAACAGGTCATAGTGCCAGTTTTGACAAGGGGTATTCTTGCATCATCCACGTGAACCGCATTGTTTTTCGCTGCAAAAGCCGTGGTCCTAAGCCGGCTTTTGGTACATTATTTCAACTGTCTATCATGATTTCCCCAACTGGATTTGCGAAAAAAAATTATTTTCACTATTTTGAATAGAATCTAGGCTTTTGGCATTCAGCCATTGAACAATCTCAGGAAGAAAATTCTTCCATAGAGTGAAAATGTATTCTGGGGCGCGAAAGAGATGCCATGCGGAAGTATTTCGATATAGAGCCTACAATCTGTCGTCTTATTATAGAGCTTTTCTTTTGTCTGTTCTAACATATGTTACTGGCTGAAAATCGTATAGATCAAATAGAAAATGAACGGGGAAAAATATGTGAAACTCGCTTACCTCAAATATCAACAAATGACAGTAGATTGCTATTGAAAGGACGTTTCGCATTTCTTATTATGTCTTTAATTGGATGTTTATATGTTGATATAGACAGAAATAAAAAAAATACTGAAAAAAATTCAAAACTTTTATCATGTGTCTATTGATGCAAACTTTCCTTTTTTCATTCGAAAGTCGAATAGAACATATATTTTGACAACAAAATTTCTATAAATAGAATAATTCGAGTAGCAATTCCAATTGAAACAATCTTGTGCCTGATGTGAGAAACGTGCCTGAAGAAATGAATTCTAACTAAAGCTTTATGATAACATGCACAAAGATTAATCAAAATTCTCTCTCGCTTAAGCTATCATTCACATTGCTAGAATCCCGCACATGTATGTTAATGACTTCTGGTCTGTTGTGCGATGTGACACATATGCAAGTATAGTTGTAATATTCTCTTTCCACAGTCAGAACTATGGCTGCAAGCTTGCATATTATACTTGCATTCGGACAAGGACGTTTTTCGTACTCGCTTGACTCTATGCTATTGCACTTGGGGGGCAAAAAGTCATGATGCGATTAGAGGTACTATAAGCGATTCGCAGCGTGTTTCAATAGCACTAGTAAGTGAATATTGTGCTTTGCGTCTTGAGGAGAAAAAGGTGATAGTGAATAACTGCATACAAATATATCTAGCATAAAATTCCAAGTCATTTGCATGTTTGCATGCAGACTTGTAAGTATAAGTGCATATGAATGCCATCGGGGTGATTGACGCTTTGGCACAGATTTTCCGCCAAGCTATACGGTCACGATGACAACGACAGCCGTTTAGAAATACAGTGTGTATGTAGATACGAAACAGAAGCTTGCAATTGAGTTGATTTGTTTTGTAACGTGTTTTTTCGTTGCGTTGCATTGTCGGCACGGAGAGAGTGTTTTCAATTCGGAATTTATTATGTATGGTCAGGGTAGACGATAGTAAGGAAATTATCAATGCAAAATATATTTGATTCCAGAAGTGTGCAGTTGACATGAACGGTCGTAAATACGTGCTGCTTATAAAGATCAATCGATTTAAGACGCCAATTGAACGACTTTCTTGGTGACGAAAAAATGATTTACAATATTAATTACTAGCATCATGCTTTTGACTTGGAAAATGTGTATTTCGGCTAAGATTATACATATTTAGTTAGCAGGTGAAATTCGCCTTAAACGAAAATTCACATCACTTACAGTGAGTCAAAATCAAAATTTTCAACTCTTAAAATCCATATTATTTATTCTTTAATATTTTATAATTCAACTAACTCAAGTTTTTTTTGTCTTTTATTCATTTGTTTAAAAAAAACTTACGCCATCGACCATAATATTGTCCTAGATGAATTTTCTTCAATCACAGCTCAAGAGAATTCTGAGCTCTTTTACACAACTCTCTACAGAAGCTGATCTTCCTCTACATGTTACTTTCTGCTTTCGTTTTGTACTAACCGTTTAGAAGCTGAATAGTGAATTAGTTGCCTCAATTCTAACACTGGTTCTGGCTTCGATGACATTCCTAGCATACGAAGGGCATTCAAATATAAACGAGCCTTTTACTTTTGAGAACTTAGAAAGCGTGTCTAAGATAGGCGGAGCGTCGGGAAGTTTAAGGAGGAACTCGTCTAGATGACCCAAAGCCAAGCCGACCGCCCAACCGGTTTGTTTAGTTGTCCTCACAATAAGCTAAAGAAAGGTTCATCCTTCAGTTGCACAACGCATTATAATAAAAATTTTAACGAACGAAGACGTTAAACCAGGCAAAATACAGGACAGAGTGCGTGCACAGTTCGGAAAAAATGCACTTTCATGGCAGAACAAACATGAATCATTGAAGACGCCCCCGCTTCATCATTACGCCTGGCAATTTCGCAGCTGTTCGCGAGCTCATTCAAAGAGATTGTCGTCCCACTGTACCAGCAACCAGTAAGGAAACAGGAATCAATGTTGGAAGTGTACACACCATCATCCGAAAACACCTTGAATTCCGAAAAATCTCAGCGAGGTGGGTTCAACGTCTGCTTACCCAAGAGAGCAAATATGCGAGAGTTCGAGTTTGTCCAACGCATCTTGCTCATTTTCAAAATGAAGGGTAGGGTTTTTTCGAAAGCATTGTGACGTGAAATGAAACTTGGGTTCACCAGTACATTCCCGAGCCAAAGAGGGCTTCTATGGAGTGGTGATGTCAACGGTTTTTTAGGACTCTTAAGGAGTTTTTTTCGTTGATTTTCTTGACGATTATCGCACAACAAACGTTGTTTACTACTGCGAACTTCTTGTCTAGGTTCGAGCTACATAAAGGCGTCAAAAAGGCATCGTCAACCCATCTGAGACGTCTTGCTCTTGCGCGACAATGCAAGACCCCACACTGCAGAAATTGGAGAATCCAGAAATTGGTTGAAATGCATTGGATTACACTTGATCATCCTCCTTATAGCCCTGCCCTTTTTTACCTCGCGATTTCAATATTTTTGGGCCTCTCAAGGAAGCATCTGGAAGAGAACGTTTTGCGAACGATCAACAGGTTGAACAGTTTGTGCGAAGTCACCCGAGGTCATTTTTCGAAAACGGCAGAAACCAACTACCTGTTCGATGGGAAAAATGTGTTGCTAACGAGCGTACCTATGTGAAAAATAACTATAATATATTTTTTCTTCCT